>JARBWK010000009.1:127396625-127879085 GCA_030556195.1 Anolis apletophallus
TGGTTGTTGTTGCCTTCGGCTCTTGTGAGCCGCCGCGAGCCCCCGGGAGTCGGCGGCATAGAAGCCTCAATAATAAATAAATAAATAAATTTTAATGTATGTATTTGACATCTAATGGTAGCCTGTTGTAATTCCCTAGATAGCTGCCCCCAGTTAGGACCCTAAGTGTTGTCCTCTCACTTTACCATTACTCCTATCTGTACTGCTGCCTTATGACCCATGCATCTTACCTATTAGCCCTATCCTTTAAGTTATTGTTGCACCAGTCCACACACTCATGACATAAACTGAATTTTGCTTTTGGTTGTTGACTTTGATGCTTGTCTAATATTTCTATAATGCTGTTGTTTTATATTGCTGTTATGTATATTAATATGTCAACGTTTTAATTGTTTTGATCAGGCTTGGCCCCATGTAAGCCGCCCCACGTCCCTTTGGAGAGATGGAGGCGGGGGTACAAAAATAAAGTTGTTGTTGTTATTATTATTATTAGGAGCCCAGGTGCAGTGGGTTAAACTGCTGAGCTGCTAAAATTGTTGACCGAAAGGTCGCAGGTTTGAATCTGGGGAGCGGCATGAGATTCCAATGTCAGCCCCAGCTTCTTTTAACCTAGCAGTTCGAAAACATGCAAATATGAGTAGATTAATAGATACCACTCTGGTGCGAAGGTAACGTCACTCCATGCAGTCATGCCAGGCACATGACCTTGGAGGTGTCTATGGGCAACGCTGGCTCTTGGTTTTAGAAATGGAGATGAGCACCAACCCCCAGTCGGACACGACTGGACTTAATGTCAGGGGAAAAAGTTTACCTTTACTATTATTATAAAGCCACCCTGAGTCCCCATCCGAGGGTGAGAAGGATGGGGTACAAATGTGCAAGATAGATAAATAATAGGCATGAGAAAAAAGTTATGAAAATTAAATGATTTGGAAGAAATTCGTAAGAAATGCTAGTTTTGAGATTTTCCGCATCGGGACGGCCAACCAGGAAGTGGACTTTCTTTATAGAACTTCGGGGCCAGGATTTTCTTAAGTATCGTTATTAGGTCGTAAGGGGGCACCCTCCTTCTCTCTCACCACCCTCCCGCCTCCCTTGCCAATAGGTATTATGGCAAGGCAAGCCCTAAACTCGCTCCTTCTTTCGGCTGGAAGCCTGGAAAAATGTAAACAGAGAGGATTACTCAGAAGTAAATCTGCAAAGGAAGTAAACAGAGAGGTTTACTCATGAGAAAATCCGCAAAGGAGGGCACTTTGGATGAAGTGCCCTCCTTTGTGGATTTACTTCTGAGTAAACCTCTCTGTTTACATTGTTCCAGGCTTCCCTGCCCCTCCTGCCTGCCAGGATCTAAAGCATCAAAGAGTATTGGGGTAGTTGCACACAACATGTATAAGTAATCAACTGGTCATATACCTACATTCCATGCACATGCAATAATACAGCAGTAATAACAATGGGTATAAGAAGAGGTAAATTCAAACCGAAGTATTCTGACTCTGGTCCCTCCTCAAGCGGTGCAAACGGCTCTTCTCTATGAGCCCGGGAGGCAGCCTCTCCCGGGAAAAGCCAAAAGCCCAGGCACAGCGTTTGCTTGCTGCAGAATCCCGGGCTCATAGAGAAGAGCCCGTTTGCACCGCTTGAGGAGGGACCAGTCAGAATACTTCGGTTTGAATTTTACCTCTTCTTATACCCATTGTTATTATTGCTGTATTATTGCATGTGCATGGAATGTAGGTATATGACCAGTTGGATTACTTATAATATTTACTCTATAAGTTAGCATTCATTCTATTATACATTAGGTTGGTTTCTCACAGGATCTAAAGCGTGCCAAGCCTTGATGTGCTTTAGATCCTGGCAGGGGAGGAGTGGACGGGCCCTCCCTGCCCCTTCTGCCTGCCAGGATCTAAAGCCTTGAAGAGGCTTCATGAAGGGCCAACTTCAGCCCTCCAGGTGTTTTGGACTTCAACTCCCACCATTCCTCACAGCCTCAGGCCTCTTCCTTTTCCTCTCAGCCTGGGCAAACTTGGGCCCTCGCTCCCTCAGGATCGGGGTGAGAGAGAGGCAGCGAGGAGCGGGGGGGGGGGGCTCCTCCTCCTTTTTTTTGCTGCTTCCAAGAATAGAATACCCCCCTCCCTCCCTCCTTCCCTCCCTCCTTCCTATTTGGAGAGTCCCATCTAGAATTCAGTGTGATTTATTCAAGTTTTGGCCTACAACTCCCAGAAATCCCAGCCAAGTTACCCGCTGTTAGGATTTCTGGGAGTTGTAGGCCAAAACCATCTGAATGCACATGCGCAGGCATACGAACTACTAACAAATTTAGTTAGTAATTACGTTACATTTTAGAAATTTTTGGAATTTTTTTGTAAGTCTTTCTATTACTAATCAAAAAAATCCCCCATTTAGATTTTTGATTCTCTATTTTTGGGTTCTAAACCATGCCTAATAAATAATAAATAAATATTGCAATTGGGTAACAATGACAGCTCTGACCAGTGTTCATACATTTCATCTGAAACACTACTCACAAATATATAGGCAGTCATTTTGGTGTCACTCCATCAATAATTCCCACCTCCCACACTCCCCTAGTGAGGCTACTGTCCTTAATTTATCTGCTGAAAACAGGTATGGGTACTTTGTCATGAATAATAATAATAATTCTTTTTTTTGGACTGGCCACACCTTTTTGACTGGTTCTATTTGACATCAAGAAACTTTGTCTTCATCGATTTGGATTTCCTGGTGTACAGTTTATTCTGTTTCAGTGTCTCCACATAGCAAGGGACCCCCTCCATGCACAGTGGTTCCTGGACAAAGGAACTCAAGATGCTGCACTTTGTTTAGCAGCCTGAGCCTGCCAGGAGAGTGGCTCCAGCTCCAGGCATTATTAAGTACCGGGCTTTTTCACATTAGAGAACATCATTATTTTCTATCCAGAATGAGTTCGCAGTACAATTAGACAAGGTGCTTCTTTTAGAGGGAAGAGAAAATGTTAACAGAAGAACAGGGGAAATTAAAAAATACTTCTGAAAATGCAAAGGCTTTTGGAGACACTCCAAACTTGCCATTTGCCGCACGTAGCATTTCCATTTGGTTCTAATTTGAATTAAATCAAACATTAACTTGACTGACTTAAAAACAACACTCTGCATATACGGCATCACAATGCCTCACTTTAAAATAAAGTGGCTATCGCATTCAAATGCAGATTTAGTGGTAAACATCATGCTTCCCTCCTCACCTGTTTATTGACATTTCCAATTTGATAAACATCTCTGCGGTCTCATTAAGCACCTTTTAATGCTTTTTGGGAAGTATATTAAAATTGGTGACGCTGATGAAATATTAGCTCTAATACCAGCCTACGGCATCAAAAGGATTGATCCTATGGCTGATTTGTTGGCTACCACAGGGCAGAACTAGAAGACAGAGTCCTCAGTGCTGGACATGCCCCAAAAGGTGAATGTATAAAATGCTTACAGCAAAATAACACAATGTTGTTATAATAAAAGCTAGATTATTTGCCCTATTTTGCATGGTTTGCGTTCCATATTCGGAAATGCCTCCATCTTATGTTTTCATGAATATCTTTGCAATCAACGACGTCTAAAATAACATACTCTCCAACTATCTTCGATCTGATATTTATTTATTTACCTTATTTATACCCCACCTTTCTCTACCCTGGAGGGGGACTCAAGGTGGACAAAATGTGTGTGAATTATTCCACTCTCAGGCTGGATCTACATTGTCCTACTGTATATTCTAGGATCTGATCCCAGATTATCTGTTTTGAACTGGATTATATGAGTCTACACTGCCTGATTTATTTGTGTCAGAAGAGAGTTGAGGGTACAGTTAAAATACGTTTAAAAACACAAAGTTTTTTTTAAAGCACTTGACACTATGCTAAATATCCTTTGACCAGAAGTTGGCTACTTGGAGTGCCTCTAGTATCACTGTGAGAAGGTCCTCCATTGTGCATGTGGCAGGGCTCGGGCTGCATTGTAGTAGGTAGTCTGCGGTTTGCTCTTCTCCACATTCAAATGTCATGGACTCCACTTTGTAGCTCAATTTCTCAAGGTTAGCTCTGCATCTCGTGGTGCCAGAGCACATCCATTTCAATGCCTTCCAGGTTGGCCACTCTTCTGTGTACCCAGGAGAGAGTTTCTCATCTGGTCTCAGCCACTGATTGAGGTGCTGGGTTTCAGCCTGCCACTTTTGTACTCTCGCTTGCAAAGGTGCCACATCCACTGTTTTAACGTGGTGAGATGTTTTCCACACTGGGCATGGAGGGTGAAAGCGAGAAACGTGCCAAGAGGAAGGCATGTCATGCCAACCCTGACCGGGACCACCTTCCACCTGGAAACCGATGCCCTCACTGTGGGAGAAGATGCAGATCAAGAATAGGGCTCCACAGTCACCTACGGACCCACCGCCACTACACCAGTCTTGGAGGACCATCATCCTTGGACAACGAGGGATTGCCTAAGTAAGTAATTAAGCAGCAGAGTAGCAAAGCAGAAGGTGCATGTTTGTCAGCTAAACAGATAACTTAATTGTGTCTGGTTGTGATCCTCAGGTTGTGCCAGTCAGCTTTTGCATGATATTATTTCTGCTTGATATTCTAGCAGTGCTTATTATAAGTCAGAGCATGGTCCAAAGTGACTCCCAAGTATTTTGGTGTGCTGCAATGCTCCAATACTTCTCAGGTAATCCTCAAACCTAGAGCTGCTTGTCTGTTCTCAAGATGGAAAACACATGTCTGTTTTTTTAGATGGATTAGGAATTAGCTGCTTTCCCCTATAATAGGCAATAAGAGCACCTAAAGCTTCGGAGAGCTTCTGTTCAATCATTTGAAAGCTCCCTGATTGAGTGGTGATAGCACAATCAGCATAGATGAAACACTGCCTGATAATCTGGGATAAGCAGATAATCTGGGATTAGATCCTAAAATACAGGGCAGTGTAGATCCAGCTCCAGTGATCTACTGCGACTACCCCCCCCCCCCACACACACACACTTTTCCTACCATGGTAGAGAATCATGGTACTGTGTAAATGTCTTGCAAATCAGAGAAGCAATGCACTACAAAGAATCAAAGAGGCCCGAGTGACAAATCTGTGCAGTTGTTCCACTTGGCCTATGAATCCAGGCCCTGATCCATCATATTTTTATCTTCTTCAACTGGCCGATGGTTTTCTAAAAGCTCCCTTGCAATCGGATATTTAAATGGTAGCACTGTCCACCTAAGACCACAGCCAGGGCATATTTTCACAGGTAAGGGGTCGCCAGAGAGTTTTTCCTCTTGCCCATTTGCTTGTTATATAGGTTGGGTAACTAGCAAAGGACAATGGGAAAGCAGCAAATAAAAGTTAACTAAATGTTCAGCAAGCCTCTTGTCTCTAGAGTTACAAGTGGCAATAAGCACAGTGACTGGGCTTATGTAGCAGGTAGAAAAACACTTTGCTCCTTAACAGGCTGGGTAACTGACCCAAAAGGTTTTGGTTATGTCCAATGGAAGCATACCAACAGGTAACCATGACCATAGTGCTCATGGAGAAGTGAGAAGTGTGGTGAATTTGCGAACTGAGAAGCCAGTGCTAAGAAGAAGTTTCTCTTTGTTGTTTATTAAAGAGTGGGAAGGAGATTTGTGTCTCATCCTAACGGTGAGCCCCAAAAGTGGGGGAGGTCGGGGAGAAACCAGCCCTAAACAAAGGAATCCTGTCATAAATCAGTTGGTCAGATTGGAGAGAAAGAGGAGAACAGATTAGAAGATCAGACCTGGGAGTCTCTTCAGTATGACATGATTAGAGTACTTCAATACTACTTTAAGTGCCATGGCTATAGACTACGGCATTGTTTCCCAACCTTTTTTGAGCTGCGGCACACTTTTAACATTAAAAAAAATCCGGGGGCACACCACCAACCAAAATGACACAAAATGACACTCTAACACAGTAAAGAACGGCTGGGGGATGGTGGCCTGCTGGGAGCAACTGCTGGGAGTGCTGAAGCCTGGGGAGGGGGAGGAGCCATGCCCCACCCCTCCCCCCAGCTTCAGCTCTCCCACAGCTTCTCCAGCCTTGAGGGGGCAGTGCCAAGCCAGTGGTGGCAGAGCCAGCAGAATGCTGGCTTGGCACTGTCCCCTCAAGGCTGGAGAAGCTGTGGGAGAGCAGAAGCCAGGGAGAAGGGGGGAGCCAGGCCACACCATGCCCCTCCCCCTGGCTTCTGCTCTCCCACAGCTTCTCCAGCCTTGAGGGGGCAATGCCAAGCCAGCGGTGGCAGAGCCAGCACAATGCTGGCTTGGCACTGTCCCCTCAAGGCTGGAGAAGCTGTGAGAGAGCGGAAGCCAGGGAGGGGGCGGAGCCAGACCATGCCATGCCCCTCCCCCTCCCCGGCTTCCTTCTCTGCACGGCTTCGGCGAGCAAGGGGCGAGAGTCATGGCGGGAGTCATGGTGGATTGGAGGCTGGCCGAAGGAGGCGGCACCCAGGCCCCTTCTTCTTTTTCTTCGCTGCTGCCTGGCCCTTCCTCCTCCTCCCCCAAGCAGCAGGAGTTTGGCAGGAGGAGGGGGGAAGGAAGGGGGGCAGAGAGCTTTTCTCGCAGCACAGCAGGAGGTCCGTCATGGCACACTACTGTTGGGAAACACTGGACTACGGAATCTTGAGGTTTGTGCTTTGATGAGGCCCTGGAGCTCTCTGGTAGAGAATTCTAAATCATCATGAAGTTACAAATCCCAAGATACCATAAAATGGGTACACAAAAGTTCCAGAGGTATCCGAGTACAGCTTGACTATCCCCTATCGGAAATTGTTGGGACCAGTAACAATGGAGCTACTGTTCTAGCATACTTCAGATCAATGGCATGTGTTCATTACTATGCAGCACTTTTGGCTTTCATTTTTAAAATAATAATAATAACAGAAAAACTGTGCCCCATATTTGAGAAATGACAACCTCATTTAATGATTTACACTGCTCTATTAAGCAAACATATTTGAGGCACTTAATCTCCTCTTTTCCTCCAACCAAACAGTTTTGGCTCTAGGGCATAGGCAGGTCAGGTACAAGAGAAGTGTGGAAGGGAAGGAAGATACTGCGACTGAAATTCCCCACTTCACGTTCATGTGTAAACACCCATGATTAACTATCACTTCTTCAAACAAATGAGCCTTTACAAAATTCATTTAATCCTAAAATAGATATTCAGTCGGATATTACAATCTCGCTGGAAACAATGCCTTCGGGCTATTTCATGTTATCCATGCAAAATATAAAACCATTTAAAACAAGTCAGCTAAACACGATAATATCAATTCATCTCATCCATAGTGGCAATAACTTTTGACAATACTCCACTTGCTTTATTAGAATTGTATTGTCGAAGGCTTTCATGGCTGGAATCACTGGGTTGTTGTAGGGTTTTCAGGCTATATGGAAAGAAGGAAACCATGAAAATGAACAAAATCTGGCTGCCAGTACTAAAAAGTCTAAAATTATAACAGTAAGACAACACTCAAACACAGGGGAACTCCAGAGAGGAAACAATCGGGAACAGCTAATCACTTCTCAACAAGAGATTGTCCCAGACAGTAACAAGCCACACCTAAAAACTGCCAGGTCATCAAATGCTAATCAGGGTGGCCAACGGAAATATTCACACCTAGCTCCAACAGGCAAGTGTTCTTTCTCCCACCCTGGACACCTCCTGTCGTTATCCTTTGAAAATCGTTATTATTTCATATTAAAATCAATTTTGACCCTAATTTGATTCACGGGCAGCAACCCGGAAGTGACCTTTCTAAATCGAAACCTGGTCCTGCCACTTTCGTAACGGGCGTGTTATTATGTCGTTATAATTTCCGCCCTTTACTTTTAACCCACGTTGGCTGTCAGCTGGCACGTTGCTTCTGAGCTGGGGGGGGGGGAGAGTGCAGGGCAAGCCCTCCACTCTTCCCTCCCTGCCCTGCTAGCTGAGAGGCAACGCAAGTTATTTTTGCCTCTCAGCTGGCAGCCCGTGTTGCTTTTGAGGTGGGGGAAGAGTGCAGGGCAAGCCTTCCACTCTTCTCTCCCTGCCCTGCCAGCTGAGAGGCAACATGGGTTATATTTGCCTCTCAGCTGGCAGGGCAGGTATGGAAGAGTGCAGGGCTTGCCCTCCACTCTGCCCTGCCAGCTGAGAGGAAACGTGGGTTATATTTAACCCGCGTTGCTTCTGAGCTAGGGGGGAAGATTGCAGGGCTTGCCCTCCACTCTTTCCCACCAGCTGAGAAGCAACACATCTCCTTCCCAACTGAGAACTAATGCACGATAGCCTTGACACGCGTTGGTTCTCAGCTGGGAAGGAGGTGCGGAGGGCATCCCCTCGGCTCGTCCTTCCCAGCTGAGAACTAACACGTGATAGTGCCTTCAGCGTTCTGCTCACCTCCACTCCTCCTTGCCAGCTGGGAACTAATGCACGGGGGTTGATTCCCAGCTGGTGTAACGAAATAATGAATTTGGTTATTAATTACATTACAATTTCGAAATTATTACAAAATTTTTCAGAACCCTTACATTTTGAAACAACAGTTTATAAACATTTTTTTATGGATCAACCACCCCTATCACACAGTATAAAAGCAAACAGGATGGGCAGGCCAAATGGGCAAGATAAAATGAAAAAAATGATAAAACACTGGATGAGGTAGGTATAAAAGTATGAGGGGAGCCCAAAGAAGATAAAAACAGTGGGGTGAGACTTTCAGTTTATGACGGGGGAAAGTGTGTCATAGGGGAAACACCATAAATGAGGGAAACATAGATGAGATAAATGGTAATCACTCTCCAAAGGCACATCGGAAGAGCCAGGTTTTCAGGTTTTTCTTGAAGTCTGCAGGCGAAATGTCAGAAGAGAATGCTTCTAGAACATGACTTTATTAGAACTTCTTCCCCATACAGCCAATTGAAGATATTTTGGTATTTCCAGCAAAAAAATATGACATCCCATGTCATTTAATTTACAAATCCATCCAGACTGTCAGATCCCACCCCCTTTTATACTGGGAATATTTCCATATCTTGATTCCTTATTTCAGGACCTCGGGATGAGGATTACAAAACTTAGGAAAATAATATTGCATTTAAAAGGACATATAGTTAAAATTGTTGGCTGAGATCTTCACACATGTAGTTACACTCCTGATCTTAGCCAAAAGACCAAGAAGGTAAACATGTTGCCATGATGCCATGGCTATGATCTGCCTCGTGATCCAAATCCCCGGTCCACCTTAAAACCCAAGTAGCCATGATGAGCACAGAGATCTGAAATTCCAGCATGTGGAATTCCTTAGGGTTTGATTGCAACTCTTCCTCACACTATGGATCCCTGGCTGGAGGGGGCTGGATACCTCATTGTTTGGTGCCCCACTTCCTGCACTACAGAACTCCATTCCTTGGCATAGCTCTCTGGTTTTTAAGGTGGGTTGATTGATAACATCATACATTTATGGTCCTGGCACTATTGCTGTGATTGCAAATCCTCCCTAAAACTCATTTTAAAAGCCAGGCAAACAAAGTAGTTCTGTGAAGGGCAGGACACTGAAATATGATGTATTCAGATCAGCCTTGCCAGTAAACCAAGCATCTGTTTGTTGCACCATGGTTCACTTGCAGAGAGGTGGGTATATGCCATTTTTTAATGTCTTGCTTGCCTATGCTACCTGCATTTTTAATGTGTGCTACCTGTTTTTTATGGTGGACTTTAGTGAGTTGGATGTGGAGATGGATTTTAACGTCGTTGTGTATATGAATGTGGACTTATAATGCTCCCAAGAATTTGATAGGGTTTTAGGCAAGGAATCCATAGAGGTGGTTTTGTTAGTTTCTTCCTTTGAAATATAGCCTATAACACCTCATATTCCAAGTACTAACTAGGGCTGAACTTATTTAGCTTCCAAGAGCAGATGAAATATGGTGCCTTCAGGGGATTGTACATGCTAAATGCAGGATCTCTCTTAGTTGTTTTCAAAAGCAAAAAAAAAATAGCACCAGTGTGATGTAGTGGTTTGAGTTATACTAGGACTGGGAGACCAGGGTTCAAATCTTTGCTCAGCTATGGAAACTTATTCTGTGACTTGTACAACTCACCTTCTAACAAGCCTAAGAGGAAGGCATGGCAATCCTCCTCCGAATAAATCTTCCCAAGAAAACCCCATTAAAGGGTCGCCACCAGACACAGTTGACTTGAAGGCACATAACCAGACCACAAAAAGCTTTGCAGTCTACCTCCTTTTATATACATCCACATGTATGAATACTCTGGCATTATTTTACGTATCTATTGAATATATAACCTGCCTTTTAAAATGTCTTAAGATGTTTTAATGTTTCCTTTTTAACTTCTTAAAACCATTGCCTATATTTTTAGCATCTTAAAATCATATTGTTATTTTCATGGTTTTCAATTGACCATGTTGATTTCATGGAATATTTTCTAGAGATCTTTGGATCCATTTGTTAAATATTTTAATTAACAAACAAACAAAATAGCATGCTGGTCCTTCAGATGTCCCATACAAGTCCCATCTGCATGAGCCATCTTAGTCAATTGTGAGTTCTTAATGGAGTTGTGGTTCAAAATCTGAAATGCCACAGTTGGGCAATCCTAATCTACGGTCATTTACATTGAAATCCTATTGATGTCTTCCCAGATGTACCCTACTTCCATATCAATGTTTTTCTCTCTTAGGTGAATGAGGACAAGATTGTAGCTTAAGGTTGGAACTATCAACCATAGTGCCACAGATCCCAATGTTCATAGAAAAAAGCTTCGGAGAAATCCAGTTTGGTGACATCTTGTTTCTGTTATATTCCACAGTGAAGTGTACAAAATTAGCTGATGTAAGTTTAATGTTTTCACTCTCTGTTGATATCTGTGATAATGAGTAAACTTATTTATAATTAGCTTAAAAAGGATTTTGTTTGATTATGGCAAACAAATGGTAACATTCCCTCAAAAATGCCTACCTGCTGTGAGTTTTTGCTCTCTCTGTATAGTAAATAACTTGTCTAATACATGCTGGACTATGCACCATGACCTAGTATGACAAGCTTTTTTGGAAAGCCATCTGGCTATACATACAAGAAATAAGAACCTCTGTGGATCTCACTCTTGCATTCCTTTTCACCAATATATAAATATTCTCTGGATACATTTTCTCTTATTTAAAAATGAGAGCAGATGAATGGTGTCACAAGGGCATGGGATCATTTGTGTGTATAAGAGAAACCAAGTTCTAGTTGATTTCTCCTTGACTTAAGCCCTTTCTAAATAAAAAAAAAAGGGCTCACTTTAGTTTGATCATCTTCCGCTGGGGCTCTTTATGCACTGACAGACATTTGTTCACCTTTCCAGCATATTTTTCTGCTTGATGCACTTCTCACAAAGAAAGATAACCTTGGACTACTGATTCATGCAGTCTGTTCTTTGTGAACAAAGGGTTATGCTCACATCCGCATTCCAGACTTTCTCTCCTCCTGTGACTCTAGCTCTTTATGATTTCTGTTGGAATTGTAATAAATGCAGTAAGACTCCTGTAACTGCAGAACCCATATCCATGGTTTATTTTACCCATATCTATGGAAAATATGCCTGGGTTGCTATGTTTCCCCTGAAAGTTACACAGAGTCACCCTGGAGAACTTCTGATATGCTGGAATCTAATAATTTAATGGCATCTGGTTATATGCTTGGTTTGGTTGCAAATATTTCCCCTGCGGATACTGGGTGAGGTGGGTTGTCTCATTGTATTTGCACTGTTGTATCATAGCAAACAGTATTAAAATATGATAGGTATATAATCAAGGGAAGTTTATAATAAGCAAAGGCATCCAGTCCATGTTGTTATTTGTCATCAAATTGACTTTGACCTATAGAGAACTTATGAATAAGACCTCCAAGACAATCTATAACTAACTCAGGATTTACAAACCCAAGGTCATAGTTTCCTCAACTTTAATCTATCCACTTTTGTTATGGTATCCTGTTTTTTTTTAACTGTCTTCTGCTTTACCATGTATTGTCTAGAGTTGTGCGCGGAATTTGTTTCTACCGTTTCTACCATTTCTTTCCTGTCTTCCATTTCTTTGGAAGCATGAAACAGGAAGCCCCCTCCCCACACAAAAACCTGCTCAACATGAAAACCTGCTTTCATTTGCAGCTGAAATTGCCTCCTTGCCTGGGAAAAAGTGCTTGTAGGGCAGGGCATGCAGGCAGGCCCAGAATTCAGGCTACACACCCTGCCACACACACATACTCCAAGAGTGCATGTGTGGCAGGGTGTTCTGGCATGCCCAGAGTTCGGCTGCAGGCATGCTCCAGGCCTGCCTGCACATGCCGCCACAACACACTCTCTGAGAGTGCGTGTGTGACAGGGTCTGTGGCAGGGCATGCAGGCAAGCTCAGAGCATGTATGTAGCTGAGCACCTCTAATTCTAGAGTAAGAGGCACTCGGCTGCAGGTACTAGCAGGCGTGTGCACTATCCGAGAGTGCATGTGTGGCAGGGCATGCAGGCTAGCCTGGTGCGCGCCTGCAGCTGAGCCTCTTAGTCTAGAGTAGAAACAACAGGTACCAGGTAAGAAAGTGCATGCTGGGAAGGGAGCTAGTAGGTGGGACCCCCCCCCCAATTGTGCAATTTTCAGGGCCCTGAACCGAAAACAACCCTTTCGATTTTGGGAGGCTCCCAAAAAATGGATCAGGGACTCCAACGAAAGCTGGGACACAAAACGTTGCAAGGTTTACCCTGGAAGCACAACCTTAGTATTGTCATATCTTCCAATAAGTCACAACGTCTCACAATACATCAAAACTATGGCAGCCAAAGATAGTTTGAACTGCTTAATATGGTCAGTGTAGATTCATATAATGCAGTTCAAACTGCATTATTTGGGTGTGTAGCTCATGTTTAATCATGTTCACTTGTAGTGAACGTTCAGGCTTTGGTAGTCCATGGTATCCCTATAAAGTCTTCTCCAATACCACATTCCAAAAAGTACCTTTGGAAATATAAGTCAACAACAAGAATGATGGAAAACATTCATTTGCCGAGGACATATCCTTTCAGATAAGCTATGCAAGAACTGCATAGCTTCTCTCTTGTCCTTGCAAGAGGGAAGCTTCTAACATTGACGAGTGTTGGTCCTCAGATATTGAAACTTCAATTCCCAAACATCCCAGCCATTATAGGTAATAGCAAGCATTCTTGGAACGGAAGTACCAAACACCTGAAGAGTTTGAACACCACTGGGATTGAGCATATTCAAGGAAGAAAATTGCTAGCAGTGGGATATTAATACAAAGCTTTTGTAAAAAGCAGTAGCATTCAGCTTGGCTAAAGTTAAGCCAAATATGCCAGAAAATATTAAAGTAACCAAAAATGGAATAAGTCCCCAATGGATCAACAGGAAATCTAAAGCTAAAGAGAGAATGAAATTAAATATAATGTGAAATGCAACAAATCTGGCCATTGCTTTAAAAAAAGTAAATCGAAATAGATAAAAATGATAATGAGAAATGACCCCTGAGGCAGAAACTACACCACACTGGGAAATAATTCATTAATTGAGTCTTAGCATATTGTATTATATTAAATGAATACAGAATCAGCTTGCCAACAAGGACTGCTAGAGCTCATTATCCAATGGATATAAATAATCAACACGGGGTCATCAAACAGAGAGTATGAATTAAAGTAATTCCAGGTGAACCAAACAAAATCTACTGATTTTATTCCTAATGTTTTCTGTGCTTATTGATGTCAACAGAGCTTGAAAAAAATTCTTCTTCCTGAACTGATTCTGACCTAAATTCAAAGTGGGGTTATGTTTGTCTTGTGTGGCAGGTTCTTTTATCACAGCAGACATCTTTTACTGCCTTTAAAATGTTTTGTCCAATTAGGAACAGGATGAAGAAGAACTGTGTTAAGCTGCAAACCTGGTGCTAGAGAGAGAGATCTCACTCATTTTACAGAATGTGAAGAAATAGCATTTTGAACCACAATGCTGCAAATCCATTGACACCTTGCAAAGATATGGAGGGAGGACAAATGGAAACTGACCCTAAAATAACAACAACAAGAACAACAACAACAGAAGAGGGGCCTAATAAAGGATTAAAAGCAGCCTCTTCTTCTACCCCATTGCTTCTTGTACATTATAATATTGGGCACATTTGTTTCTTTCCATTGCTATTTCTTGTAATTTTTGGCATTAATGGCAATTTCTTTCCTAGGATGAATAAGCAGCTTTAGGTTGCATCCCTAGAATTTTGACATGGAGGAAAAATGGTTAACATGATACAATTATGCCTAATATTTTTGGTAGTTTGGGGTGCTTTGACAGATAATTTTTTAATCAGGAAGGAAAAGACAAAGTGCATCTATACCACGGGTGCATGTTATAGAACCGGAATTTGTAGACTGGTGAGATACTTAGAATTATCTTCTAAGTAGAACTAGGCCATTGCCAAACCTGACTACATTTCCTGCCTCACGTCAAGCCCAAATTCCTTATTTTCCTTCCTTCTGTTGCCATTTTGAGAGAGACTTAAGGAGAAAAGGAAGGTATTGGGGAGTAGATTCAGAGATACTTGTGGAGGTGGACAGAGGATATATTTATGGGCTTTTGTGCTTGTCTGGGATTTTGTCTATTGTTCAGGGACAAAAAATGATTGAACCTCATCCATTCTATAAAGGGAGTGAGTAAATTGGTGGACAGCTTTTGTTGTTGTTTATTCATTCAGTCACTTCCAACTCTTCGTGACCTCATGGACCAGCCATGCCAGAGCTCCCTGTTGGCCATGGCCACCCCCAGCTCTTTCGAGGTCAAGCCAGTCACTTCAAGGATACCATTCATCCATCTTGTCCTTGGTTGGCCCCTCTTCCTTTTTTCTTCCATTTTCCCCAACATAATTATTCTCCAAACTTTCCTGTCTTCTCATTATGTGGCCAAAGTACTTCATTTTTGCCTCTTATATCCTTACCTCTAGTGAGCAGCTGGGCATTATTTCCTGGAGTATGGACCGGTTTGATCTTCTTGTGGTCCAATGCACTCTTTTGGGCTCCCCAAAAGTGGGGTCCAAAGTCTGAATTGAAATAATGTTTGTCTACAGGGAAGCCTCAGCAAACTACAAATCCCAGAGTTCCATAGGCTGGATCCATACGAGGTATGAAACTGATATAACTGTACAGTGTGGCTCTATCAGAACAAAATATTAAAGACATGCCATGCTTAATCTGGGCCCTGTTCTGCTTCCGGAGCCCTTTGCTGACAGTTTACAAGGGACTTAATCATTGCAACCAGTTTTTTAAAATCTGAAAATAGGGGAGGCCATTCCGTTTTGCTCCACTCCAATGGAAATGACAGAGGCCGATCTGTTTGTGAGATACCTTGACAAATTGTTTGTGCCATATAGACATTCTTTCCCTAGAAAGGGGAGGAAGAAAAACCACTGCCACCAGGACAATAACGCAGGGCTTTCTTTCTTGCTTCCTTGCAATTTGCGATAGCCCATCTCCCAGTTACAACAGGGTCAACAGTGGAGGATTGATTGCTGGTATGTTTAATGCCATCCTTAATGACAGCTTGCGAAGATTACCAAGTTGTTGGAATCAGATATCAGTAAAGGCTTGGGATTGCTTTGTGGAGCCTGTCTGAATTAATTAATGGGGAGCTTTCCTTTGATATTGCTTTGATATCCAGCTCGATGCCGGTTTACACTCAAACACAAAGGAACCTTCACTTTGTTTATACTCCTTTCTTCGTTTTTTAGCCTGCAGTTTTCTGTCTGGTGGTCTTTGTGTTTCTTCTTGCCTGTCCCTTTCAACTCTGCCTAGCCAGTATGCTTTACAAGATGCTTTAAACTGGAGCAAAGTAGTGACATGGTTTTAATGATTGCCCTGCTCAAAATAATCACAAGCGAGATTCCTCCGGGGGACATTGTTAGTAGCTCACTGCCATTTAGCCAAGTTTCAGAAGAAAGAGTTTGATCACCAGACTTTGAAGAAAACTTTGCTTTCTTCAACGTTTCCACAAACATGGCATCGACACTATAATAGCTATTCCTGGCTTCTCTGCATGACCATCCAAGACCCCCTCCCATAATATTTTATCCCATTCCACTATCTGTGACCACAGTATCCGTTTCTGAGACTATGACAGCATACCCTCCAACTGTCCGGATTTGGTAAGCATAGCCCCCATTAACTATCCATTGTCCCACTTTTTCAGCTGCTTTTAAATGCCCCAGATTTTCCTTCCCATTTTCTGCTTTTGTCCTCAGTTTACTTCAATTTAAAGAGAGTTCAAAATAAAAAGGCAGTTTGTAATGAATTCACTTAGCAGGAGGATTAGAAGACAAAGGGTTGGAACCTGACCTTCCCAGAAGGCTCAGGCAAAAGCAAACTGTTCCTATCTTCCTCCTTAATAATGTTTGCCATCTTGGCTACACTCTGATATTTCACAGGAGATGTCTCCTGTAAAATGTTTATTATTTATCTATCTATCTATTTATTTATTTACAACATTTATATGTTGGAAGGCATGTGAGGATGAAACACATCCCTCTTATTTAAATAAAGACCCTGGATTCTTAGTTTCCATCATTAACATGGATTTTTACTATAGGCCCTACAAACAGTAGAAGTTTCAAATCTGACTAAGGCAAATCTAAGATTTGTGTAGCCTGAGACAGAGAAGCAAATATAGCTCTCAACCTCCATGGAAGTAAAAGTGCAGAGTAGCAAGAGACAGGGAAGTTATTTTCGACCACGAAACAGAAAACCCCATAAGTATATCTGTCCCCAAACAAGAAATAGAGTTGACCTTCCACATTTGCAAGTTTGACTTTTATGGATTTTATTATTCACAAATTTGATTAAAATGGTCTCTATAGAAGTCTGTAGGTCCTCCAGCGTCACTCTATGATCAAACTCCTCCAGAGGTTGATCATAAAGTCTATGCTGGAGTATCTAGATATTTCTAAAGAGAAACCCTCTTGAGAATTCCAACTTTCCCTGATATTTCAGACTTGTTGCTTGAAAGTGGCTGTCATCATAGAATGATGTTGACATGGATAATGGTAATAGTAGTCATCATCATAATCATCGCCATCATCTTGGTTTCAAAATCTACCAGATGCTATTGATGGAGGTTTTGGACTATCACTGGTTTGGAAACCATTCAAGACTCAGGTTAAAAAAAATAGCATTTTTAACTTGTGCAATTTCTGAGTTCCTAACCCCAGCAAATGGGAAGGGTTGATTGTAATTACCAATTAAAAACAATGCATTTCCTTTCAAGACACCTAAAAGCTGTTGTTGTGTGCCTTTAACTCATTCCTGAATCTGCTGCCTGAGACATCACTCAATTCTGCCTAATGATATGACTGACTCTATACCCATTAAAGACTACATGGTGTAGTAGGACATGCAATTCTGGGGAAAACTGGAAGTGAGATCTGCATCTTAGACACACCAGAAAAGAACAGGAATCAAAAAATAATTACCCCAAATAGAATTTATAGCAGTAGTCTGGGATTAACACCTCTGCCCTTTCAAAAAGCACTAGGGGATCTCAAACAATGACTAACAAATGAACATGGAAAAAAGACTCTATTCCTCATCCAGGGCATGGCACCTCCGGCAGCATACTGTTTCTGAACACCATGCTGTGGCACTGGTTCACTGCCGACGCATATGGCAGTGTGCCAGCACCTAATTCAACTCCTGCTGCAGCAGGTGGCAGTCTGGTTTGCCCTTCTAAACCTCCTGTTCAAGTAGCAATTATATTTTTTGGTGTTTGCACTTTTGCAGATCTGAGGAAGATCTAAGGACAAGCAATTTAACAAGTAAAGATTGCACGGAGTGGACTTTTGTAGGTTGGACATGGCTAAACTGCATAGTGAGTGATAGTGACAGGATAGTGTTACCTGAAAGAAAAGTTTCCAACTTTCCCTGATTTGAGACTTGTTGCTTGAAAGCGGTTATTATCATGGGGTGATGTTGACATGCATAATGGTAGTAGAAGTCATCATCATAATCATCATCGCCATCATCTTTGTTTCACAATCTACCAGATGCTATTGACTGACATTTGGACCATCACTGATGTGGAAGCTGTCCAGGACTCTAGGAATCACTCAGGTATCGTCAGATAATGAGGTCTGTTTCCACTTTCTGTAATTGCAATTTTGTGAGCCTATCTATTGCAATTTCATTCAGATGTTTTGTCAGTCCATTTGAAATTGCTCCCGGGGCATCTCTAACATGAGAACTACAGCTGTTTTCTTTCTCCAGAAGTGCTGAATCTCTCTTTGTAGATCTCAATATTTCATAATCTTTCCCCTCTCTTTGTCTTCGGTTTTACTATCCTCAAGGACAGTACAGATGGCCTTCCACATTGCAGGTTTAACCATTGCGGATTTGATAATAAATTGATTTGATTAATATGGTATCTGCAGGAATACTTAGGTCCTCACCCTGGATTCCTAAAGAGATTTTCTCTCAAGTTGAAAAATTATGTTTTTATTCATTGTTTTTCCACTTTTGGAAACACCTGTGCATCTAACCCAAATGAAAGTGGAAGACTTACTGTAACTCTGGACCACTAACTAGTCAACTTACAATACAATCAGTTTAGGCAACTTTAAACTGAAAGTAGTAAGAACATTCAAAAATGGACCAAACTAATTACTGAAACACTTAATATTTGGAAAAGTGAAGAGTGTATTAAGCAGTAGGCATGAGAAAAAAGTTATGAAAATTAAAAGATTCGGAAGAAATTAGTAAGAAATGCTACTTTTGAGTATTTCCGCATCTGGAACGCCAACCAGGAAGTGGACTTTCTTTATAGAACTTCGGGGGCCAGGATTTTCTTAAGTATCGTTATTAGGTCATAAGGGGGCACCCTCCTTCTCTCTCACCACCCTCCCGCCTCCCTTGCCAATAAGTATTATGGCAAGGCAAGCCCTAAACTCGCTCCTTCTTTCGGCTGGAAGCCTAGAAAAATGTAAACAGAGAGGTTTACTCAGAAGTAAATCTGCAAAGGAGGGCACTTTGGATGAAGTGCCCTCCTTTGTGGATTTACTGAGTAAACCTCTCTGTTTATTTTCCAGGCTTCCTGCCCCTCCTGCCTGCCAGGATCTAAAGCATCAAAGAGTAGTGGGGGACTATACCTACATTCCATGCACATGCAATAATACAGCAGTAATAACAATGGGTATAAGAAGAGGTAAAATTCAAATTGAAGTATTCTGACTGTGGTCCCTCCTCAAGCAGTGCAATCTGCAAACAGGAGGCAGCCTCTCCCGGGAAAAGCCAAAAGCCCGGGCACAGCGTTTGCTTGCTGCAGAATCCCGGGCTCATAGAGAAGAGCCTGTTTGCACCGCTTGAGGAGGGACCAGTCAGAATACTTCGGTTTGAATTTTACCTCTTCTTATACCCATTGTTATTACTGCTGTATTATTGCATGTGCATGGAATGTAGGTATATGACCAGTTGGATTACTTATAATATTTAGGCACTTACTCTATAAGTTAGCATTCATTCTATTATACATTAGGTTGGTTTCCCACAGGACCTAAAGCGTGCCAAGCCTTGATGCGCTTTAGATCCTGGCAGGGCAGGAGGAGTGGACGGGCCCTCCCTGCCCCTTCTGCCTGCCAGGATCTAAAGCCTTGAAGAGGCTTCATGATGGTCCAACTTCAGCCCTCCAGGTGTTTTGGACTTCAACTCCCACCATTCCTCACAGCCTCAGGCCTCTTCCTTTTCCTCTCAGCCTGGGCAAACTTGGGCCCTCGCTCCCTCAGGATCGGGGTGAGAGAGAGGCAGCGAGGAGCGAGGGGGGGGCTCCTCCTTTTTTTTGCTGCTTCCAAGAATAGAATAACCCCCTCCCTCCCTCCTTCCCTCCCTCCTTCCTATTTGGAGAGTCCCATCTAGAATTCAGTGTGATTTATTCAAGTTTTGGCCTACAACTCCCAGAAATCCCAGCCAATTTACCAGCTGTTAGGATTTAGGATAATTACGTTACATTTTAGAAATTTTTGGAATTTTTTTTGTAAGTCTTTCTATTACTAATCAACCCTCCCCCCCTTCATTACATTTTCGATTTTCTATTTTTGGGTTCTAAACCATGCCTATTAAGCAGCAATAATTTGGTTTCAAAGGCTGAAAACAACAACAACAACGAATAATGTTATCACTCCCACCCCCCACCCCTGGAGAACCCACAAGTGTTTTGAAGGATGCAGACTGCAATGGATCTATACAAAAATTGCAAAACACTTCTGAGCCCTGGGGGATGAAGTAACTCTCAATATAGTGAAAATGTACTCCAGTAATGCTATGGGTGATGAGGTAAGTTACAATTAGGGAAGTGGGACTACAACAAACCTGTGTACAATTCCAGACCAAATCAATGATGTATGGGCATATTCTTGTAACTGAAGACCCGGATCTGATATTCCTGAATCTGATATTTTCTCTATGAAGCTCGGCCATATAATCACCCTGAATGTGTCTCCTCCTCTGATATTGGAAACGCAGTGCGGGGGCTGGATAATATTTGGATTGGGGGGTGGGGGTGAGCAGCGAATATCAGGGATTTCCAAGAAGGGATAGCAAACAAGCCTACTAAAAACTGGCTCCTGCCAGGGTTGACAATTCTGAGTGAGATGGACCATTAATTTGACTCAGCACAAAGCAAGGTTCTAGTCCATATGAGAAATGTAATCCACAAAGCTCATGTTTTTATAATAATATTGGCCTTTAACATATCACAGGACTCTGGACTACTTTAATTGAAGTGCCCTGTAACCTTTGCCCATATCCCCAAATTGTTGCTTGGAAAATTGAATTTTTGGACAAAATCACACAGAATCCCTTGGCCAGCAATGGCATTGATCTTACTAGAGGCGGGATTCTGGGAATTCTAGTCCTGACAGTAATGCGGTCAAGCTCTGGTCAAGCCTTATCTCTTGGTGCCAGTATCAAATATTGGTCTTATGTGGATCAGAGATATAGTTTGACTGTGACCACCAGACCGAAATGCAAACCATAAAACAGCCTTCCTTTCCCTTCTCTGTTTCATATCAGAGCTTGTGGCTTGGAAGCATCTGTCTACGAGACATATAAATACACTTGTAAAGCATTTTTATGAGATGTTTATAGCTCCCGGCTGCCACTAACACCCGTCATGCCTCTTGTCATTAAATCCTTCTCAAAAATCGCATTGGCAGCCGAGTATAGGTTTTTCCATACCGTAATTTGTGGAAGGCATAATTAAATAAGGCAAGTGTCATGTGAGGGCAGTTCCTATCGCTGCTTCCATTTCAGATGCCTGCAACATTATTTACCATTTGCCTTCCTAATCTCATTGATGTTGCAAAGGCATGCGAAGCTGCATCAAGGGTGGCTGTCTCAAATACCCGCTCATTAGCCGAAGACTTTTAATGGTGTGCGCCATCATGCTAATGAGCCCACTGCAAAAGTTTGACATTTACCGACTTTGGATTACAACCTGGCTCATATAAGCAGCAGGACAAAAGACGTAGTTACGGACATCGCCAATTTGTTCCTGTTGGATAAACATCTTGGTAGAAACATTTGAAAGGCCAAACTTTCAAATGTTTCTACTGCTAGACCGCCATGGAGGTGAAGTTGTACATCCTTTATACACTTATTGTAAGAGGCTTATTGTTGGCTACCAAGGAGACTAGAACATGGACCATTGGATTAAATTACAAGAAAAGATATTCTATTTAAAATCAGTGGGGCCTTGGTTTGGTTCCAAGACCTCTTATGGATACTCCAATCATGTATGCTCATGCCCCATTATATACAATGGTGTAGTAAAGTGGTGAAATCACGTTTTGCTTTTTAATTTTTTTCAAGCCATAGATGGTTGAATCTGTGGATACAAAATCTGTGGATATGGAAGGCTGTCTGTATTAGGAAGACCTTTTTTCAAATAAGAGCTGATCAGTGGTGGAATAGATTATCTTGGAAGGTGATGGACTCTCCGTCATGGAGGTCCTAAACAGAGGTTGCATCTAACAGGACTGCTTCAGTTACATGGGAGGTGGGGGTAGGGTTAAACTAGGTAGTCCTTGTGGTCCAATTTGGTTCTCAGATTCTATGTTGTTCAGATGGCCCCTAGTTTTAGAGGTCATCTTTGACTGAACATCCATAGAAAATTGCCACAAAAGTCAGACCTGCAAATATGGAGGAGGACTGAAATCTCCACTGCTGCTGTCGTGCTCTGTGAATAGAGATGCTTTTTATAAAGGAAGGTCCAAATTCTCTCTGTGTTTGATGATAAAAACATAGATATGCTCATGGCACTTTTCATGTCAAACAAAGTCCCTGCTCCAGACTCATTACAACCATATTCTGCATTGCAATTCCCATCTCTTCTGAGCATCCTTTGTTCATGTCAATACCTTATTCCCTTTATTCTTTGACTAGTTATTTTTATTGCTTCTCTGCTTTGGACATTGCTCCATCACAGAAGCATCATCCTCTGATTGTCCATGCTTTAAAATACACTGTCCTATATCATTTTTACACTCTTCCAATAATGGGACATTGGTGAATATGATATCCAAAATACCACCTTCAGTCAAAGGAAGACTAGTAGGAGACTAGAAAATAGCTGGTAAAAATGTATTGCTGGAGCAGCTGGTTCATGAAGTGATATTAAAAGAATTCATCATTGTTGTTCGTCATCCAAATATTGCCTGTTGCACCAACCAAAAGAGTTTGAGAAGTAAAGGGAAGCCATATTCTATGGATTTGATTATTCCAGCCTTGTATCACAGGAAAAATAAAACATTCAATAATATCCCTGTATTTGCAGAAGGCACATTCCTGGCTGGACTGCAGTTATGTGAAACTGTTGATATGACCAAATGTCATCAAATCACCTCACTTCTGATTCCATAAAGCTGTGTTGTAGGTCCTATAGATTCCTAGAGAGCTGTCCTCTTAGGAATTTGTTAGGTTCTCCAACACAACCCTATGTTAACTTCTGGTGGAAGCAAATCACAGAAATATCTGGACGTCTAGAAAATTCCTAGAGAAACCATTTGTCTCTCCAGGCATGAGTAGGTTAAATCATAGATACTGGTTATGGTAGAGGAGTGAGGGTTTTATTGTAATTTGAATTAATTCCAAGATATGACTAATGACCAATAGTTGTTAGGAATCTTCAACATGTCCAAAATACTGTAACAAGACTACTGACTGGCACCGGTTACAGGAAACTTAGAATCACCTTGTTGACATAGCCCTCAGACCCTTAAAGTCCTGCTGAAACAAAATGTTCTTCACTTATCTATGAGTAGATAGCAAGGAGGGCACCAGTCCAATCTCTTTAGGGAGGGCGTTCCAAACCCTGGGGCCAGCCATGGAAAAAGCCTTATCCCATGTTCCTACCAGATGTATCTATGAGGGTGGTGGGATAGGGAGAAGGAGCTTCTTAGAAGATCTGAAGACACAAGCAGGCTCAGATAAGGGGATACATAGATCTGTGCTATTTAGATCTTCATGGGTCATAACCAGTGCTTTGAGTTGTTCCATAAATTGACCAATGGAGCTGTTGCAGGGGGGAGTCATTGGCTCCTTGTAACCTATTTAAAAGATAAATTCCTGAAAACTTACAGGAAAGTCAGTCCAGAAAAAGAATGACCAAGGGAATTTGGAGTGCTCAAGGGCCACAAAATATGTGGTCCAAGTGCTACATCTCTACTACGCTTGTTCTATGTGATATGGAAGGTATCATGATCTTATCTTTGAGGCTCAGGTAGGTTCATATATGCAAGGATAAGACCTTGTGGGATATCCTGTGTGATGGAAATTTTTTCTACATTGGCCCTGAAGTTCCAACTCTGGAGCTTCTATCACTCTTAAGGGTAAAACTTTAAGAACCTTCCCTTGAACTAGTACTCAGGATTCAAAATGAGAATTACAATGGGAAAGTGGCTATGTTGACTACTGTAATGTGGCCCATTATCCTTGTGATTTATTAAATTGAATCAGAAAGATATAAAATAAAAATAGCAAATATTTAGATTGCATAAAAAGTAAAGCAAACATCTTGTTTTGGGTGGTTCCTCACATAGTATGTACTATGCAGTAACATCTCAGTTTCAGAAAAGTCAAATTTATTCCTGAACTCTTTCCACATTTGCAATGCCCAATAACCCTATTCAGTTCTCCTCCAGTTCTCCTCCAGTGGTAGCTCCATTGCTGAAAAAACCGTCATTAGACCCGGCGGTTCCCTCCAACTACCGACCAGTGTCGAATCTTTTGTACTTGGGGAAGGTAGTTGGGAGGGCAGCAATGGAGCAGTTGCAGTCCTTCTTAGATGATGCAACATGGCTTGACCCCTTCCAGTCCGGCTTCCGTTCGGGGCATGGGACGGAGACGGTCCTGGTCTCCATCACAGACCAACTCCGCTGCCAGCTCGACCAAGGCGGGTCTGCGCTGCTCATGTTATTGGACCTCACGGCAGCGTTTGACACGGTCGACCACAATCTTTTGATCCACCGCCTGGCCATGGCTGGAGTGAGGGGGACAGTCCTGAAATGGCTGACCTCCTTCCTCCACCAGCGGTCTCAGCGTGTGAGGAGGGGCGGGGTGGTCTCTGAGGGCTCCCCATTAGTTTGTGGAGTCCTGCAGGGGGCCATTCTCTCCCCTCTGTTATTTAACATCTACATGCAGCCGCTTGCACAGCTGGTGCGGAGTTATGGGCTTGAGTGCCACCAGTACGCTGACGACACTCAGCTCATTCTGAGGATGGAGGGCAGGCCTGGATCCGTCCCCGATAATTTCCAACACTGCCTCGAGGCCGTTACTGGATGGCTGCGAGCCAGTAGGTTAAGGGTGAATCCGGCGAAGACGGAGATCTTGTGGCTGGGCTGCCCGAGTGATAGGGGTGTCCAGCTTCCGACCCTGGATGGTGTGACGTTATGCCCATCGCCTTCTGTAAAGAGCCTGGGGGTCCATTTGGACTCCCAGCTGACCATGGAGACCCAGGTCTCTGCGGTCAGCAAGTCTGCTTTTTTTCACCTCAGACAGGCTAGGCGGCTGGCCCCCTATCTATCACGGAACGACCTTGCCACGATGATCCAAGCCACAGTCATCTCGAGGCTGGATTACTGTAACATGCTCTATGTTGGCCTTCCTCTGTCGGTGACCCGGAAGCTCAGGCTGGTGCAGAACACTGCCGCCCGGCTCCTGTCTGGCACCCCAGCAGGCTGCCACATAACACCTACTTTGCAGGATCTGCACTGGCTGCCAATTGAGCACCGGATCACCTTCAAAGTATTGGTTCTTACCTTTAAGGCCTTGCACGGCCTGGGGCCAGCGTATCTGAGGGACCGTCTCTCCCCATATTGCCCTATGAGACCACTTCGCTCTGAGGATACCAATCTTCTGACTGTGCCCTCTGCAAAAGCGGCCAAACTGACAGCCACCCGTTGAAGGGCATTCTCTGTGATTGCATCGACACTCTGGAATGCCCTTCCCACGGATACGTGCGCCATCCACGACCTGCTCCCCTTCAGGCGGGTGTGCAAGACTTACCTTTTCCAGCTAGCTTTCCATGTGTAGGTCTCATTGGTATGCACCCTCCTGTTGTAAAGCTGTTTCCCACTCCAGGTCGTTTTTAATCGCTGTTGTACACTGTGATGTTTTAATGAGGTTTTATGCTATGTCTTAATCTGTGCTGCTGTTTTTATGTTGTTGCTTTGTATTGTGAGTCGCCCCGAGCCTGCCGGGAGTGGCGGCATAGAAGCCGAATAATAAATAAATAATAAACAAAAATAACTGTCCTTAACTTTATTTTTGCCCTAACTTAGTCTCTGACTGACTCTACCAGAGGCTTCTATAGAGAAGCTTCTACTTCTAGGTCACTGGTTTACAAACTTTGACTTTTCGGGTGTTTTAGACTTCAACTCCCAAGAGCTCCACCTGGCCAACAATTAGGAATTTTGGGAGCCAAAATTTAAAACATTTGGAAGACCAAAGTCTGGGAAACACTGTTCAAGGTTATATCTTTTCTCCTCCTCCTTTCCTAACTTGTCTTCATTCTATTTCTGCTTAATTGTACCTCTGACTGAACCTACCTGTCACTCTTATAGACTGGTTTCTAGGTCAGTGGTTCCCTAACCTTGGTCTCCCAGGTGTTTTGGACTTCAACTCCCAAGAGCTCCAGCTAGTTTGGCCATATTTTAGGAATTTTGAGAGCCAAAGTCCAAAACTTTTGGAGGACCAGAGTTTGGGAAGCATTGCTCTGATTCTAGATTATTTCTCTCCATTAGCAGTGATTCACTGGCTCTACTGAGGTTATCTGGCTTCTTGCTTCATTTCTCGTTTCCCCACCCTGTTTAAAATTGAATATTCTGATCAAATCTTCCCTCAGAAAGCAATTCCTTTTCTAAGTGAGTATAACATCTATTTAATAAAAAAAAAACCCTCACAGTAATACTTTCATTAAGAAAACCAGAGTTGGTGCACAGGAGCAGGAGAGGGAAGAGGGAGCAGGAAAGGACAGGTGGAAGAAGAAATAAAGCCATGTTCACAGATGACATCTGGCAGAAAGAGGCTATTAATATTTTACAAGACATTAGGATTCTGCCCGTTTCCCCCCTTTTTTGCTGTTAAAGTTTTAAGAGCTTTCTGAACACTATATTTCTCCATTATTACACCCTTAATTAAATGGATTCACATAGGGAATTCCCCAATGAGAATGACTCCGGAGTCAGAAGGCCTTCTTTTCTCGAATCTGTATTTAGAACCCTGGATCACAGCAATAAATGGAGTTCGCCTGGCAGAGAAGACCTGGCATCGTGAAAATGAGGCACTGTTTAACAGAGGATTAAACCCAGCATTTGGCCGTATAAGCTCATAAAAGTAAAAGACTAATAGCCATTATCACGTTACATTTACTTAGTATTAACCAGCCCTAGGAATCCCAGTAGGGCGTTTGAGAGCAAGTCAATCTGACATAAAATAAAAATTAAGTACCATTTAAGAGCAATATCTAAGATATTTTATTTTACTGGACCACATTACGTTAATGGCACTTTGAACTTCCAAGTGTTATGGAGCTTTGGGCCCCAGAGAGTAGGTGAAGAATTCCAATTGGTTGACATGAGTATAAGGAATGGGGATCAGATTAGGTATGGCTAAAAAAATCAAGGTCTTAACTTTCTAAGAAAACACAGAATGCTATGATGAAGAGAAGAAAGGGAACCATATTGTTGGAAAGGATTCTAAGCACCAGGTAGTCCAACTGCTTACCAGTGCAGAAATGCACTATTAACGCACTCCTGAAAGTTATGCCTTACACACTCTGGGCCCTTTCCCAACAGACAATTGTAGCATTATCATTCAACTTTAATTGTTATGGTTCCACCCTGTTAAATCCTAGAATGTGTAATTTAGAGGTATTCAAATTTTTCAGCAAGAGAGCTCTAGGGCAGTGGTTCTTAACCTTTGGATCTCCAGGTGTTTTGGCCTACAACTTCCAGAAATCCCAGCCAGTTTACCAGCTGTTGAGATTTCTGGGAGTTGAAGGCCAAAACATCTGGGGACCCACAAGTTGCAAACCATTGCTCTAGGGGCTCACCAAACAATAAATCTTTGGATTTCATTTGTTGCAACCGTAGCTATTAAAAGTGAATCATAGCACGATAATTGTGTAGAATGAAAGGCTCCTCTGTCTAAAATGCTCCAGTATCTTCCAAAATAATGCACTCTTCTCTTCAATGGGTCTTACTATCAGGTGGTTTTCCTAATATTTAGTCAACGGGCACAAATATGATGCAAGTTCCGAATACGTTAATCCCATACTATATATCTGAAGGTCTATTAAGAAGCGCTGTTCTATATCACCATTATTATCATTATGATTATGGTCTATTTATTTAGTGCCACCAATGTACATGGCAGTTGATTAGTAAAGAAACCAAAACACGAAGTCCTGCCAAACACATACGGTCTAGAATCTCTCTCACACATTTTCTTGGCTTTTCTTCGCGAATGATGCTTTCTACAAGTGCGTTGGATGTGTCCTTCGAGCCTGTGCAATGGATTTTTCTGGTGGAGTGCAGTGTGCACAGAACTAGCCTCACCCTTTAAACCAAAGGTTCATCTGCCGGGGCCTAGGAAGCTTGGACGGTGGCAGCAAGGTCCTCAGGTCATAGGTTTGATTTGAGTTTTCTTTTCTAAATGGTTGACCTTACAGGGTTAGACGAGCACCATCTGCCCAGGTTTGAAATTAGATTTTTCCTTCTCCTAGGATGGTTGCCAAAAGGTTAGAGAGCCCATCCTGCCCATTGACACTCTTTGTCAGACCCTTCGGTTGTGACCTGTCTGGCATGGGAGGCCCTACCAGTGCCTATTTTGGGAGGACAACAAGCATCTTGGTATCCCAATGAATGTCCCGGTCCTCAAATTCTCTGTGCTTCATTTGGAAAAATGAAGCACTGAGTATTTTGGCTAGACTCTAGAGCAGACCTGGGCAATTGCTGGCCCTCCAGGTGTTTTGGACTTCAACTCCCAGAAATCCTAACAGCTGGTAAACTGTCTAGGATTTCTGGGAGTTGAAATCCAAAACACCTGGAGGGCCGGCAATTGCCCAGGTCTGCTCTAGAGGGTCTCCCTGACTGAGAATTCTTTATACTCTTCCCCAAACCTAGGATTTATGGGATGGAACCTATGGCATTTAAAGTGGAACCACAGCACTATACATTGTGTAGTGTGAAAGGGCCCCAGCTCTCCATAATCTTTAATTTCAGACAGATGGTTAAAATAATTTGCTGAGATGAAGGAAGGCTCAGATTGATGAGCCGATTAACTACAGGGTGGGGGGTGCTCCTCAGTTATTTTTATTTCTGTCGTTGTAATGTTACTATAACGGTAGCAACAGCTGCAACACCGCATGAATAGAAATAGTCTCTGCAAAAGAAACAATCATAAAGCCCCTGCCTAGAGATTAGGGTGAAATGAATTTGAGATATGCTGTATATACATTTCATCAGATTTTTGATGATACCCAAAAAGCCAATCAGATCAAACTATATTAGGAAACTGAGAAATCAATTTTCTAGCATATAGGACTAGAAATCACAGTGAAAATGTTCCTATGGAGATACAGACAATTTTGACCGTACATCTTTTAAAGTACCTTTGAAACAACTAACATCTTTGCTTCTAAGGAAGTTATAGATTTTACGTATCAGTAAGTATCTGGAAAAGGTTATCTCTTTTTAATATGCCATAAATGGAATATGGAGCCATCATGATTCCTAAAAAAGCTTTCTGCTTCAATCTAGTCACTGGTTTCAGTTAGAGGAGAGGTTACTATTGAACCAATTACTGATAAGTCAACTCTTAAGTAAACTCTATCAGTTTCACAGGCCTACTTTGGACTAATAATTAGAAGCAAGATTTTTAAAAATCAAGCTTTAATGGCTTTATTGGATTTGGTATAATTTTATCAGTTTTATATGCAACTGCTGCCAATGTAGCAGTTCGAAAACATGCAAATGTGAATAGATCAATAGGTACTGCTCCACTGCGAAGGTAACTGAGTTCCATGCAGTCATGCCAGCCACATGATCTTGGAGGTGTCTACAGACAATACTGGCTCTTCAGCTTAGAAATGGAGATGAGCACCACCCTCAGAGTCAGATATGACTGGACTTAATGTCAGGGGGAAACCTTTACCTTTACTATGTAACTTGGGAAAGTTGCTGGACTGGAAGAAATTCCTGGACTTCCCGTGGAAGTTGCCCATACATATGCTGGAGGACCTGGATTTTCCTAGAGATGTTTTCTCTCGGGTAAAATATAATTTTTTTTCTATTTTATGTTTTTCTCTTTTGTGGGGAGTCCTGTGACCATAACACTGATTATAATAATGAACTAGCTCTCCAGGCCACGTGTTGCTGTGGTTTTTATAAAAAAACTTGGGGACTGTGTGTGTAGTCATGTATATGTGTATGCGTGTATATCTGTGTACTTATGTATATGTGTGTTTGTATATGTATGTGTGTGTATATGTGTTGATGTGTGTAAGTACAGGTGTGTTTATGTATGTGTATATTTGTATATTTCTGGGCATGTATATATGTGTGTGTATGTGTTTCTGTGTTCCTTTCTTCTACCCTCTTTCCTTCCTTCCTTCACTCCATCCTTCTATCCTTTCCTTCCTCTCCTCTCCTTCCTGCTATCCTTCCTTTTTTCCTTCCTTTCTTCTCCCCTCTTTCCTTCCTTCCTTCACTCCATCCTTCTATCCTCTCCTTCCCCTCCCTTCCTTCCTGCTATCCTTCCTTTTCCTTCCTTCCTTCTCCCCTCTTGCCTTCCTTCCTTCCTTCATTCCATCCTTCTATCCTCTCCTTCCCCTCCCTTCCTTCCTGCTATCCTTCCTTTTCCTTCCTTTCTTCTCCTCTCTTTTCTTCCTTCCTTCACTCCATCCTTCTATCCTTTCCTTCATTTCCCCTCCCCTCCTTCCTGCTATCCTTCCTTTTCCTTCCTTTCTTCTCCCCTCCTTCCTTCCATCTGTTCTTCCTTCTATCCTTCCCTTCCTTCCTTCCTTCCTTCCTTCCTTCCTTCCTTCCTTCCTTCCTTCCTTCCTTCTTTCCTTTCCCTCCTTCCTGCCATTCCTCCCCTTTCTGTATCAGTCCTTGCTCCCCTTGCCTCTTCTCCCTCCCTCCCTTCCACCAGCATTCTGACATTCTAAACTGCCAGAAGGGTGTGGTGTGATGGATCATGGGAGTTGTGGTCCAGTGGTTTTTTGTATTTTTGGTCGTGTTGTTTAACTTTTTGTTTTTTTGGGGGGTGGTAAACATACCAAGTGGGGTTTTGTGTGTTTGTGGGCTGATTTGGTGTTTCTGCGTTGTAAGGTTTCTCTGTTTGGGACGGTCGTTCCACGACGGGAACCCCTTTATATAATAGATGAATAAGTTTTATTGTTCTAGCCATAGGCCATGACAAATTAAGCGCACATATTACTGACATCCAAAGTACACATCACAATATAAAACTTCAGTACAATTATTAAAACTCATTAAAACTTACTCTTTAAATATTAACACTGATTAATATGGATGGCTGATATCCCTCGCTCATAATGTCAATGTAAGTTAAAGTTGACTTCATGTCAAAACAACAACAATAATCTCTTTCCATGTGTTTTGCTTTAATCCAGGAAACGATCTGCTTATGGCCTGCCTGCTTTCATCTGCAAGTGATAGAGCCAATTATTATTTTGTCATCCTCTCCCTGAAAAGTTTCCAGGGAAAGTATTGCCAAATGCACCATTAACTTCTTATTAATTTCATAGCAGATACACACACAGAAATTGACAACTTTCTTAAAATAGGGGTGCTGCAACTTTAAATTACAGAACCAGCTCACTGTTTAATGAGAGATTTAACACAGCAGGGTTTCTGTTAAATTAAGTTGTGCCTTCACATCACAGTGGGAAAACAGGTGTATATTGGTTTAGAATTATGGAAATGTTGACTAATTCCAAGGCTTGTAATCAAACAGCAAGGCATCCAAGCAATATTTCCTTCCAAAAGGCTACATTAATCATTCATGCCTTAGCAACATATTCTTCGTGGCCACCAAAAAAATAAAAATAAAATAGGATGAAACTCAAAGGAACAGAAAAGGATGTCAATGTATTTGAATCTCATTTAGAAAGTATGGGGAGGGGGGCATTAGGTAGAATTATATGCTAGAGTCATATATAAAAGCATGCCTGGATAGCTGCTTCATTTGCAACGGTAAAAGCAACAGAAAGAATACAACTGAGAAAGAAATGAGGCTAACAAAGCCTTTCTGGATTCTGACTTTTGACTCAGGACATAAATCATTGACTATTTCATACCTAGATATGAGAAATGATTCCCATTGTTTCTTCCCTGCAAATACCTTAATGCAATTTTTTTGTCCAGCATTTGCACATCTCAAAGTTTTACAGGAAATTATTTTGAAATAGAAATATACTTTTCTCTGCGTGATAAGTCTAGCCTTCACTATATAGTCCCTACAATTGTCAACTAAGACCTCAACACAGGTGAAAATCTGAATTTCCGCCCAACGGGGTTTCATAGACAAAAGACAGTTATTCTGGGAAAACACGTGTCTCTGTGTTGAAAATACCAACCAGGTTTTCATGTAAAACACTAATTCTGTATGAAAAAGTGTGTCAATGGGAATAGTTTTTGTGCATGAAAAAGAATGCAAAAATTTCACTTCCATGCTATTATTTCCATTTAAGTTTCCTTGGTTACAGGGAAACAGTTATTTAGCAAGGAATTTTTGTGTGTGTGTCAGGAGAGACTTGAGAAATTGCAAGTCGCTTCTGGTGTGAGAGAATTGGCTGTCTGGTTATTTGGGGTGCTGATTCAGAACACTGCATTAGATAGACCATATAATCTCTAGTTTCTGATACAGAACATAAGCCATCCAGTAATTGCCATCTGCTTGCCCACAGAAAACTATATCTAATAAGCTTTGGCACTATAAGAGGGTTTTGCGAGACCAGTTGCTCTCGTTGCAACGATGTAGTAAGGCCACGGACCATATTTTAGTTATTGTGGATCACTGGTGATCCATGGACCACAGGTTGGGAACGACTGCTGTAGAATTAATGCAATTTGACATTGCTTCAACTACCATGGCTCAATGCTATGGAATTCTGGTATTTGTAGTTTGGCAAGACACCAGAACTCATGTTTTAGCAGAGCATGTTAATGAGTTTGGAAAACTACAACTCCCATGGTTTCATAGCATTGACTCATGCCAGTTAAAGTGGCGTCAGACTGCATTAATTCTATAGAGTAGATGCGTCCTTACAGAATAAACCTGTGCTTGAATAATAAAAACCTAAACTAAAAGAGTGAAGAAGATAAGATTTCTGTTGGGCCCAGATGCCAAAACTAATCACAGACTACCTCTCTCATAGAAATTGCAATCTTCAGTTACAAGGCTGATATATCTTTGGGGTAAATAGAAAAGAAAAATTGGCAGTATCTGTTTGTATACATACAGGCAGGATGTTGTTTGGCTTTGTCGGCTCCCTCTTTTTTCAATGGGATCCCATAATATTAACCCACACTGGAAAATGTGGGTTAATATTATGGAAAATGTTATCAGTGAAAAAAAATGTATTTGTCAATTCAGTTTGCAAAGTTATGTACAACAAGACTCCATAACTACAGAACACATACTTACTTCAATTTACTCATGCCTCTAGGCAATTTTATGGTATTATTTTCCCCAGAAGTCTGACTTAAATCATTCCTAGCTCTCATCCACTTAGATCAAGGTCAGCTCTGTAGACCATAGCTGCAATATGGGACACTCTCTGTACTCCCCGTCAAGGTCCCATGGCCTTTGCTAATCTCTGTTTTGATTTCCTCTTGCCTTTGCTTTGACACACAATTTAAGAAGAGCAAAAATGCCACTGCCTCCCTGTGTTTCATATGATATGATTATTCTTCTGCTGCATATATATTTCTTGCCAGCTCACTAATTCTGCACAATATGTGTTATAAACAATTCATTATCTCTACCTTGTAATTACCCTTGCCTAATGGACCATGTTCCTTTCTTCTCTCCCCCTCCCCCACTTTTTAAGGATTATTGTCTGACCTTCATTGATGATGGCATTTCCACGTTTTAAAAAACTATGCAAATATTAATTTTATTAGCATCAATATATTTCTACCCTTAAACTTGAAACATTATCTTTTTCAAAAGATAATCCATTACTTGCCATGCTGTTAGAGAGACTTGTTAATATTACTCATTATTTAAAGAGTAATACATTCATAATTCAGAAGCAGTGCATCTCAGGAAATGGACGGAGAGCCACAAAAGCTCCTGCTAAAATAAATCAGACTTCAAGGAGCCATTAGATGGCTTCTCCTCCTTTTTATACATTTATAACATGTCACAAATGAATTACTTCTTAGTTCCTTTTTAATTCTTTTAAACATGCACCAGGAAGCACAAAAATGTCCCCAAGCCTACCCAAAAAGCAATATTTTACGAGTAAACATTAATCATTGAATTTCAAATAGAAATGATATTACCAATCATTGTATTGTTTCACAAAAGGAATAGGAATATCTCTACTTCCTCTCCTGCAACTCTAAGATCAGCTGGAAGCCAAGAGATTCCTAGATCAGTCTTTTTCAACCTTTTTTGAGCCACGGCACATTTTTTACATTTACAAAATCCTGGGGCACACTACCAACCAAAATGACACAAAATTACACTCTAACACAGTAATACATATAGTTAATATGTTTTAAAATGTATTTATACACTCAGTGTGAAACCTGGGCCTGTTTCGATGAACACAACATATATATGACTTCCTCTCACATATTTATACATGGCTATCATGTCTTCTCTCAGCCTTCTCTTCTTCAGGCTAAACATGCCCAGCCCTTTAAGCCGCTCCTCATAGAGCTTGTTCTCCAGACCTTTGTGAAATTTCACCCTGAGTGAAACTTGCTTCCAGTTAACTATGGATGTCATGAAGCTTGTGGCGGGGGAGGCAACTCTTGAAAAATCCAGTAAAATAGTAAAAAACCATTTCCAAGCAGAGAGGCTCAATTTGTTTCTTGGAAACTTGTGAGGGGCTGCTAGGAGGAGAGTGCCAATTTCCCACGGCACACCTGATGATCGCTCACAGCACACTGGTTGGGAAACGCTGTCCTAGATGGTTGTTCTCTCTAGAAATCTCTTGTTCTTCCAGCAGATTTGTTCTTAGTCAGAACAAATCTGAAACTGTGGAGGGCCAACAGTACTTGAAAAAGTTTAGTTTGAGATAGGATCAAATCACAGAGGAGGTTGAGGTATCCAATATCAGTCCTTTTAATGCCATCCGATGTGGGGAAGAAGTAAATAATTGAATAAATAAACTTTATTTATACCCCACCACCATCTCTCTGAAGGGGCTCAGGGCGGCTCACAGAAGCACTGCAGTGCCGAACGTAAAATAAACAATACAAAAACATATAGACTATAACAACATAAATTTACAACAACAAACATTCATAAAATGACACATTATATATTTATTTTTAAAAATTCATAAAATGCAGTGATGCCTGCAAATAAAACTGGGAGTCTTAAATTAGCAACCAAGTGCCGGAGTGAAGCAATCAATAAGTCTTCATGTCTAACCATTAAAATCTACTTAACATCAAAGGCCTGTCGAAAAAGCCATGTTTTTAGACTAGACCGATAAACTTGGAGAGTGGGGGCTAACCTAATCTCTCTAGGGAGGGCATTCCAGAGCCGGAGCACCACCACTGAGAAAGCCCTTTCTCTTGACAACCACCAACCGTACTTGGGACGGTGGTGGGACTGAGAGGAGTGTCTCCTCGGTAGATCTCAGAGCCTGTGCCGGTTCATAGAAGGAATTGTGGTCTCCAAGATAAGTCGGACCAAAAGCGTATAGGGCTTTATAGGTAATAACCTGCATTTTGAACTGACAATGTCCTTATGCCAGTGTGTTAAAGAGCTATATCAGAATCTGTTGAGTACAGTCGTTTCTTCCAGGAAACTCCAAGGACTGGCAGCTGAAAGCTGGTGGACTAGCACCAGTCTATGATCTACTCTTGGAGTAGCACTCGTATGCATAATCTGTCTCTGGTCAATCCTGTAGCAGCACCCAAGTGCATTTCTTAACCCCTATGTCCATAGTGCTACTCTTTTATACCCAGGCATGGGCAAACTTTAGCCCTCCAGGTGTTTTGGACTCCAACAGCTGGTAGGCTGTTAGGAATTGTGGGAGTTGAAGTCCAAAACACCTGGAGGGCTGAAGTTTGCCCTAATCACTATGCAATAATAATATTTAAATTTGCTCTGCAGCTTTTTGCTGACACAAACACCATGGCATAACAGGTTGCACTGCTCTATGATCTCTTACTTCAGTGTAGCTACACTTGCACACCTTTATGGTACGGAATAGATGGATAGGGCCTTGGCTATAATTCAGAAAAGACTACAGAAGCTTAGTAGAAAAAATGAGTTCATTTGACCATGCAGCAAGCATTTTAAGTCCCTATGTGAGTTCCTCTAAAAAAAAGTTTAAAGGGGAATTTCTTGAGAAATGTTGGCCCACAGGTCTTTAGAGATAATTCTTCAGAAAGGATCAAAAGGGAAACAAAAGAAGGCATCATACAGATACATCTATGCTTCCTCTCCTTCCAAAAAGTAAAACAAAACACGTTCAAGGGTGTTTAGGAAGTGGATAGTATGTCCCTTGTCAAAGTTGCATTCTGGATAGCTCTTGATATCACTAAAGTAAAAATTAATTAACTAATTAATTGCTTAATTGAGTTAATTAAAGTGGCATCCTTTGTTTTAAGTGGGAGTTCATCTGCTAAAAATCAGAACGGATATATGATGGCACTTGGTCCCAAGAGGGGGAAGGTCTTGGAATGCAAAAAAAGAAAACACCAAAAGAGAAATGTCACTGAAATAAGGGCTGATATGAGCAAGAAAATGTTTCCCAACTGGCAGGAATGAATTAAATAGTCTTTGGTGGGGTGGGGATTGGGGCAGAGGCAGCATGTTCCTTAAATCTCCTTTTATACCAAAAATGTTTAGCATGAAATATCTTGTTCTGCCCCAGGGCAGTCTCACCACAAACCAAGATATAGCATGCATAGTTTATGCCTCCTTTTAATGACTCAATGAAAAGAAGCCTAGGCAACGAAAGATACAACTGCTGGAAAGCTATAATCTGGAAATCTAGAATGGGGAGTTTAGGAAAGAGGTATTTAAAACTCTCAGCCAGTGCTTCACAAAACTACAATGCCAAGTTTCTGTTAGATGGAACCAAAGCAGTTAAAGTGGAATATGGCCATGTTCTAGAGGCGAAATGTAAGGAGAGAATGCCTCTAGAACAGTGTTTCCCAACCACTGTGCCGTTGCACACTAGTGTGCCATGAGCGATCATCTGGTGTGCCGCGGGAAAACCTCTCTTCCCCCCTTTCTTCCCCCTCCTGCCAAATTCCTGCTGCTGCTGCTTGCAGGGGGAGGAGGAGGAGGAAGGGCCGGGCCGCGGCGAAGAAGAAGGGGCTGGGGCGCCACCTCCTTCATGTTTATGTGTACCAACGATTACTACATTTGGCATTGGCTGGACGTGATAGCCTTTCTAGCGACTGTGTAACAATTCTCCTGTTCACCAGTTATACATGAGGGACTTGTCTAATGCCCACCTGGAGCTTATATATTGAAGGTGGAAGCCTCATTATTGTTCCATGAGGTGTATTGATGCATAAGAACAGTACTAGTGGACTGCTTTGAAGCTATATGGACACATTTTTTCTAAACACAGAGAGAGAATGACAGCTGTTGAGCAAGACCTTTGTGTGTGTCTTTCTGCCATTCCTGCCAGGATATCTATGTTGTGTTCATCGAAACAGGCCCAGGTTTCACACTGAGTGTATAAATACATTTAAACACATATTGACTATATGTATTACTGTGTTAGAGTGTCATTTTGTGTCATTTTGGTTGGTGGTGTGTCCTAGGATTTTGGAAATGTAAAAAGTGTGCCGTGGCTCAAAAAAGGTTGGGAAACACTGTTCTAGAACATGGCTATATAGCCCGAAAAAACCTACAACAGAAAGATTATTATTAATATTATTATTATTATTATTAATTACAGATCAGGGAGATGAACCGAATGGCCCTTGTGATCTCTTCCAATGTCATACCTCTGTGTTTCTCTAATGCATACGTCTCATATCTCTTGACCACAATAAGAATCCCATTATTCCCACAATCAGTGCTGGATTTACCATTGTGCTTAGATGCACTTAAGCACAGGGCCCGTAGGCCGGGTGGGCATCCCCCCCCCAAAAAAAACCATTTCTACGATGGATTTTGCTTATGTGGTGCAATTCAAAATTTGAAAGCTTTCTGTTTTGGAGCGATTCTAGACATAATGATAGGGCTGATAGTCTATGAGAGTGTGTCAAAAAAGCAGGCCACATAGAACTCCTTCAGGGCCCAAGTAAGCTGCCTCATCACTTAACTAGCACAGGGTCTAATTCGTCCTAAATCTGGCACTGCCTGCAAAGGGGCTAATAAAAATACAAACAGAATATGTCACTACTGTTTGCCACATCATAGTTCACTGAAAAATGGTACAGGACATTCTTTGTAAAATACACTGCCTGAGCCAAAAAGAACCTCGGCTACACACACACACACACACAAACACACACCAAACATTAGATCTGTGGGCTATTTTTAAAACAAACATCTATATAAGGCAAGTGGCTTATGGGGTAATTGTTCGCAACAGTCCAGATGACAGTTATGCAGAAGTAATACCACTGCAAGTCTAGATTGATATGGAGTTTGGAAGAGAACATCTGCAATTCATCTGATAAAGTAGTTTGAAGTCCAGGAAAGTTTTTTTAGATTTATTTAGAAATGAAATTCCCTTTTCATTTTGTTCTCAGAATTAGCAATCAATAACTTCACTATTTATTTATTTACAGTACTTCTACCCCACCCTTCTCACTCCCGGAGGGGGACTATGAGAAAGAGCTTGAAAACAGCTCAATGTTCAAAGACTATTTATAGTTTCAGTCTCATTCTGAATAAAATTCACAAGCAAATACTGCTTCTTGTGCAGAAAACCCAATACTAAGAAGGGAAGCTAGGAAGTCAGCTCCACCGTATCTCCTGTGTCATCAGTTGGGAGCCTCCCCCACCAGCAACAAGATAGTAATATATAATACTAATATTGTGCTGTGCTAATAATATAATATATTGTATATACATATAATATTTATTATTATAATAATACTATAATGTAATATAACACAATATAATAATTGTATATCGTACATTACATGTAATATTACTAATAATATTGCAGTATAGTGGTATGGGATCGAATGCTTCCTTAAAAGCTATTTAATTGAATGTATATTTGAATTGTTCAATTGATATGTCATGTTTATTACTGTATGTTTAAATTGATATTCTCATTTTTTTAAATTGATATGTCATGTTTATTATTATATGTGTAATGTGGCATTGTATGCCATGGTCTGTAAGCCACCCTGAGTCCCCTATTGGGGTGAGAAGGGCAGCGTATAAATGTTGTGTAATAGTAATAGTAATAATAAATATAGTACAATATAGTTATATAGAATATGAATATTGTACTATGCAAGTAATTATAACATATTTTATAGATCTCAATATTGTAATACGATATTTATTTCATTTTATTTAAAACATTTATATTCCACTTTTCTCACCCTGCAGGGGACTGAGGACAGAGCACAACATATATACGGCAAACATACAATGCCGGGACATAAAACCATAAATATATACAAACATTAAAATCACTTATATCCACTTTAAAATCAGTTGCTTAAAAACCATCTCAGGACACCATTTTATTATTGCCTCATTGCACTAATAATGCTACAATATTTTAATATAATGATTACATATGTTATATTAAACGTAATATTACTAATAATATTGCTGTACAGTGGTATAGTACAATATAGTAATATATAATACTAATATTGTGCTATGCTAATAATATAATATAATATACTGTAAGTACATATAACTTGTAAGCCACTCTGAATCCCCTTTGGGGTGAGAAGAGCAGGATATAAATGTCATAAATAAACAAATGAATAAGTACGACTCCAAAAAAAGTGTACGCGAAAATTTAGTGCCGAAGACATTATAAGCTACAAAGATTCTAATCAGTCCAACTTTTGCCTAACACTCGGGAAACATGTTTTATTGTTTTCCTATGAATTAATTTTTTTAAAAAACCATTTATTCTTAAAGGTGCAGCTAGGTTCCTTCCTCTCCACCAATTCCTTTTTGCACTGTAACAAGTTGACTATGGGACAGTGAAATGCCTTGGTAAAACTATTCATTTCCCCCCTGTTGATTTTAACATTTGTTGAAAAGTCATAATGCTAACCCCCCCCATGCCAATTCACATCTGCTGCCATAAAATGCTAAGAGTAGTTTTTCAGCTGGCCTAACAAGATTGCCGCTGGGCCGTCCATTTGGCAAGGTTAACTGACATTGCACCATCAGCTCAGTAAACCTCCTTTCAAAGCGCCAAAGCTGTTGTGCACTAAGAGCTTGTAAGCAGCACCTTCTCCAAAGTGGGTTGTTTCTTTTCTTTCTCCTTCTCTCTCTCTCTCTCTCTCCCCCTGCCCCAACACCACCTTTCTCCTAGCTCCAAAAAAATGATCATCACAAAAGAAAGTAAATGTACTCACCCCAGGTAAAGTTTTAATATTGTGCAGTGCATTCTGTGCCTCAAGTGCAGCTTTTCTTGTATAAAATGTTACGAAACAACAACCTACAGAGAGAAATTGAAAAGCTTTCAGAAATTACCGAGAAGGGTTGGCTCAGCTGTAAAAGAAAACAAAAGACCGTTGCAGGGTAGGAGGTGGGGAGGAGATGATGGAGGAACATTATTATAAGCAGGCTGAACATGTGAATTATAATGAGCGGCAGGAATAAAAGGCATGCTTTCATTGTTTAAAAGGGAGTTGAGGAGAAAGGGAGAGATTAACACCCCCTCCCCCAAACACACAAACACACATTGTATCCAGTAGCACACCTACAGCTTCCGCAAACTGTTACTGCTTGGAAATTAAGTTAACCAAAAGTTCAATTGGCACCGCAGCATAAACAATGGGGGATCTCTATTTCACAAGGTGCTATTGTGCAAAGTTAGCTGTGGTGTGATGCAGTTGAAACCTACCAAAATAAGCCACTTAAGGAAAAAAAATCTGATTTATGACTCATGAACTGGGAAGGAACAATCAAGGCACTCAGCAGTGCATAGGAGCCCCCAGTGGCCTAGTGGGTTAAACCCCTGTACCGGCAGGACTGAAGACCGACAGATCGCAGGTTCGAGTCCAGGAAGAGTGTGGATGAGCTTCCTCTATCAGCTCCAGCTCCTCATGCGAGGACATGAGAGAAGCCTCCCACAGGGATGATAAAACATCAAAACATCTGGGCGTCCCCTTTCAGACGGCCAATTCTCTCACACCAGAAGCAACTTGCAGTTTCTCAAGTCGCTCCTGACATGGCCAAAAAAGCAGTGCATAAACATGGTGGCAGTGGGTGAAAGTTCTTTGGCCAATATTTTCCTTCTATGAGGGGGAAAATGGGAACCTCATCATCATCATCAAAGGACCTAATCACACTGAGGTCCAAAAAGTAGGCTATCGCAGGTTGATTCACCAGGGAGTGTGGCAAATCTGGCAGGCAGCAAGGGGACACCATCACTCGGTGCCCCGTATTGCTGCTTTCCCCATCCCAGAGGGGAAAGTGTCACCACCTGGCTTACCTCCGTACTGGCCCCTCTTTTGTCAATGTCCTGGGACGCTGCCAGGATGCTGGGAGCCCTGCCAGAAGAAGCTGTGCATCATCTGATGGGATCCGCAGGCTCTGTCTTCCCAGCATCCTGGAAGCATCCTAGGATGCTGAAAAAGTCAAATGTGATGAGGTCCCTAGAGAAAACAAGAACAACTTCCAGGGTATGCAGACTGGCAACAATATCCTGTCTTTTGAAATATATTTTATACTGATTTGTAATCTAATTTTAAATAACTGTTTACTGGGGAGTTGTCCTTCTCTTCTTAGGGCGCTTGTGCCCGCTTTGTGCTGGTTAGTGACCGTAATGAAGTTTTGTTGTTGTTGACTGGCACCCTGGCTTCCACCCAGGTCCCAGAAAACCTGTACCCACTCCATTTTCATACATCTTCCAACTTGTTAAGTTTCAATAACAACTCCAAACCTTTGATACAGAACGTGATTACAACATTGCCCCATTCTCAGGCTCTTAAACCCTTAGATCTGTATTGGACATTTTTCAAAAATTTAGCTGCTATTGGATAGTCCTGTTCTAAAAGAAAGGCTTGGGAATGTTATAAGACAACTCATGGAAGGATAAGTGTTGAGTAAAATGCCCTTAGGGACTGTATTGGCCATTTTGGTGGCAGAATCAGTTGAGAATTGTTAAAAGGGCTGCAAACTCAGCACTGTAGATAGGCTATACTTTGTTCAGCCTTGCTATAATACTTGTAGAATGAGCTCTGAGATCCTGGAAACTAAGCTGAGCATCTGTGAAAGCAATTTTTGAGACTTACACTGGACTTCAGGAGAATATACCGTTATCCAATCCACTGCCCTCTAGCCACCTCATCACATTGAAAAGGGTAAGCATGGGTAACCACCCCTTTAAGGGAGAGAATCACACTGTTTGAAATTCTGCCTCCCTATCAGACTCACAAATGGAAACTTAAGAGCTGGCAATACATTCATCTTACATTTATCACAAGGTCAGTATTACTTTTTTTAATCAGGAGAAGCGATAGTATCCGAAAACCAAAAAATTCCTTGCCATGCCCAAAGCCCCTTATATTAAAGGTTACTGACACTAGTTTAAAACCAGTTCTTTCCATGGGATCCTATGGTTCTGCCCCAAACCCCCTAAGATACAAGAGACAGTGCTCCAGGTTAAAGCCATTGCTTTCCATGGCACCCTATTGTTCTGCATCAAATCCCATAGAGTACAAGAGACAATGTTCCAGGTTAAAGCCATTGCTTTCCATGGGAGACTGTTGTTCTGCACCAAACCCCATAGGATACAAGAGATAGTGATCCAGGTTAAAACCAGTTCTTTCCATGGAATTCTATTGTTCTACACCAAACTCCATAGGGTACAAGAGATAGTGTCCCGGTTAAAGCCATTGCTTTCCATGGATCCTATGGTTCTGCATCAAAGCCCATAGGATACAACAGACTGTTGATGGGCAATAAAACAGGATGGGAAACTCTTGACGGTTCCCATCTCACCTATTTTTCAGTTGTAAAGATGAGAGTAAAGAGCGATAAGAGGTAGGAGCTCTGAACATGATTGTGTTCAGAGTTCCCTCCTTTCAGGAAATTTCAGTCTCTTTTCAACCCTGGAGCATGTGATGAGCTCCATGCCTCTCCATGCTTGAAAAGAGGCTGAAGTGTCCTACAAGGGGGAAATTCCTCAGTGTGATGAGGTTGATTGCCCTCCTTTCAAGACAATTTTGCCTCATTTCAGCCACAGAGGGCTATGCATGACTGCCAGAAGTAGTTTAACTCATGTGACTCTCCATGCTTGAAAAGAGGCTGAAATGTCCCACAACTGGGAAATTGCTCAATGTGATAAGATGGTAGACACACTGGACTCTTTATGGTTTGGGAAGAGTTAAATGCCTCTCCCTCCCATGATAGCTTGCAAACTTTCCACTCCAAGTCATCTTTACCCAAACTTTACGATTAGGACAAAACTCAGGTTTTGGACCCGTTTTGGGGAAAATGTAATTCTACCTCAATTGGACAGGTATCTGTGCTTTGTCCCAGCCTACCTGCTGGCCTTTACACACAACTGCCTGTACAGCCATGAGGCTCTGGAACATAATTATCCACATAAGCTTTGGCATAACAATAGTGGCTGCCTGTCCCTTTCTAATGCAAACAGCTATAACCATGTTTTTGCTGCTGTAATACACAGAAGCATTATGCATATTACAAATGAGCAATATGCCAATATATCCAATGTGCTTTGCTAAGCATTTGTCAGGGAAAAAAGGCCTTGAACTAATGAGTGCAAACAGATGCACCCTTAAATTTTCACAGTTGACAAGAGAGACCATTGGACAATTGTTTTACTCCTTTACAAATCATTATCACTATCTGTAAAGCATCACTAAATCAGTCAGGGATGGCATCGCCTGAATGGAGTTTTGCTTTTAGCTCTTTTTAAACAAACTCTTCCAGTATATTATTCACACTTTCTCTGATTAATTTCTTTTGATTAATTAAGGGTGAAATTATATAGGAGAGTAGACCTGAATTCATTCACCCATCTCAGGGCGAGTGAATCCATGCTAGTTTGTAGTCTTTACTTTTGGGGCCAAAGTTGAGCACATTGGATAGAATCCATGTTCCGGATGCAACCCAGAGCAGATCCACTGCTCCAATGAAACTGAAGCCACCAATTTCTTCTACCTGAGGTGGTTCCCTAAAGACAGATCTGGAGGGAGCTGATGTTGCTTTGACAGGAAGAGTCCTAATTAATCTTCTTATTCCCTATCTTAGAAAACACCCCAGTATTTATCTCCTCCTCTCTTGTTCTCCCTTTGTTTTCAGCTTCTCTCAGTGGTTCCCAACCTGTGGTCTGTGGACCACCAGTGGTTTGCAAGTACTAAAATATGGTCAGTAGTGTCACTTTTACTACACCATTGCAACAAGAGCGACTGATCTTGAAAAACCCTCCTATAGTGCTGAGGCTTATTAAGTATGGTTTTCTGTGGGCGAGTAGATGGTACCTACTGGATGGCATATGTTCTGTATCAGAAACTAGAGCTGATGTAGACTATCCAATGCAATTTTCTGAATCGGCACCCCAAATAACCAAACCGACTCTAAAGTTGACTAAAAACTGATTACTAACCCTGGTACTAATGTTGGAGAGTTGCCCCTGGTCACAGTAGTCCCTGGTCAAATGGTCCCTGATCAAAAAAAGGTTGGGAACCACTGGCTTATTCAAATTATTGAAGATTGAGTTCAATCTGAAAAGCTAGTTTGCTAGTTAACTCAGCAGGGAGAAGCCTGAAACTTGTCCTTCCCAATAGCTTCATGCAAAAGTAAACAGATGCAGCCTATCCTATGTTGTGCATTCTTTCCCATTAATATTTTTTATCATTTGCCCACACTCTGATGTTGCTTGGCCATACCTGTATGGATTTCACCAATAAAGCATTGGAGGGTATGGGGTACCTCCTGTGAAATGCACTTTGAGTATTCCTGGGCTACCTGATCCCATTGCAACTGGAGACACAAAAAACTGAATGGAAATATTCTGAATGCAAAGCTTAGGTTTACCCCTGAGCTGTGCTCCATCCCACTGCAGATGGACTCATCAAAAAGATTTGTAATTCCTCACTATTGAAAAGATGTTATGAGTTCTGTTAAATGTGGAAATAACAAATTGCAAATGGAATAATCTAGATAAATTTGAAAAGGCTACAATAACTAAGAGGATGTGGGAACCAGTTAGGAATTATTTAGAAAATGTGCTAAAATGTGGAGTAGAAAAATTAAGACTGAGATTGATATTTCAAATGTAACTTCTGTAATTTGATGTATAAGGAAGGGAGGGTGGGAGTGGGGAAAAAGCCAATAAAACAATTTTTAAAAGAAAGAAAAGATGTTCTGAGTCAAGCCTTGAATTTTCTTCTACGAGATATGTGGAACAGTCTTGCATTACAATTCACTGGCCAACTGATAGGCTTAAAATGAGAGGTTTTGAAACCAGAAAGCAAAACTCTTAATCCTGAGAGAGTGGAAAACCACATATCCCCAGTCAATTTCATTCCTCACCTGCTTATTTTGGCTTTTCGGTGCCTTTAAACAGAGATGAACTGTTTGCAGGAAGTCTCAGCTACAGTTTATCATCCCAGAAGCAGGGAGTTATCCAAATCACAGCTCTCCTGTTCCTCTTTCATGATGCAATCACCCCAAGTTTCCTTCCTTCTACCACAACACAACTCCTTTGCTTTATTTCTTCCCTCCTTCCCTTTGCATTGGCAAGTTGCTTCTCTCTTAAAGCAGAGATGCGGCCATGTGCTTTTGCTCCTCCTTCCCAGTTCATTGAAAGGGCAGCGAGAATCTTTTGGAACTAGAGAAAATGCTTGGCACCGTGACTGCTTGTTGTAGGATTAACAGCGGAAGAGTGGCATGCTCAGGGCATTAAAACTCCCTGCTACCTACGGTACATTGCCAGTACTAAAGGATATCCCCCTTTTTGTTGATTCTCCTTCAAAAGAAACAAGTAATATCATTTCAAAAGACTGGCTCAATTGGTGCCGTTCTGTTCCCTTTTGGATATTTTTAGTAGAATATTTTTAAAGAAACATATGTAAACATATAAATACTTATAAAATCACCAATTAATTACTAAATAAGTTACAGATAGAAATCTCTACCAAACACAAGCCTAAAACACAATAATCATACAGAGATTATTTTAAAATATATTCTTGTTTTTTAAAATAATTTGTTTACAGATAGCAGGGGTGCTCACACTTTTTCAGCATGCGAGCTACTCTTAAAGCAACCAAGTCCAAAAGATCTACCTGTCCCCACTGCCGTGCACTCCCACATGCTCCCGCCGCCGCGTGCTCTTGCTGCCGCGCACACTCCTGCTTCTGTTTTCCACCCGCGCAGCGCTTCTTCCGCCTGTGGGGCATTGCAGGAAGGAGAAAGGCGAGGCATCCAGAGGGAGCGCTTCGCCCTGCCTGTCTCACCAGCAACGGAGGCTGCACAGCTGCTTCTGAAGGAGAGAGAGGCAGGGTGCTCCCTCCAGAGGCCCCACCTCGTGCTTCCTTCTTCCTGCAATGCCCTGCAGGCGAAAGAAGCACCGCGAGAGCGGAAGCCAGCAACAGGAGCGCCCCATCCGGCTGGTGAGGCCCGAAGATCACCTGAAAGAGGGTTGAAGATCTAGTAGCTCGCGAGCTACCTAATGAACACCCCTGACATACAGTGTTAGATTTTTTGTTCACCTAGTCCACACAGTACATTATGTACTTCTAACTAACTTGGCAATAGCGTCTTTTCATTTCTAATTGAAAAGGTTCCAATTCTTCCAAAAAATTGTGAAGTGATTTATTCTTTAATAACATTACTAACTTGTCCATTTTTTCTGTTCCAACATCTTCACCATCCAATCTTCTATTGCCTGGATTTCTACATTTTCCCACATATGGGCATATAGTAGTCCAATATAGCAAACTAGCCAAGTTATCTTACTAGACAGTATAAACAACAAGGTGCAACAGTGGTGCAGTTATTTGATTATTTCATTGGTTAATTAACATTTACATATCATATATTCAGTTCAAATAAGTTGCCTCTTATTTGAACCGAATATATGATATGTAAATGTTAATTAACCAATGAAATAATCAAATAACTGTACCACTGTTGCACCTTGTTGTTTATACCATATAGTAGTCCAGCCATTATATTTATAAGACGCCCCTCTTCTCCAAGTACATTTATGAAATGTAATACAATAAATGCATCAATATACATTACTTAGCGATGTTACTATTACAGTTGCTTGAATATATACACCAGACCCACTGGTTATTCAAAGGAGTGCAGATGTATGGGAGAGAGCTCCCAAGAACTGCAGGTTTTAAGGATCTATTTTTATTAAGTAACCATATTTTATTTTATCAAATTTACCTTGATAAGATTATATGAGGAATCTGTTATGGGACTCTTCGCATAATATGATTGCTGTTTAGCATCTCGAACCTTTCACACTGAAAACACTGTACAAATACTGCTCCTACCTGCTGCCCTGTGAAGAGGAAAGCAGCTGGAGGGAAGGCGCACACATTGGGGTGAAATCTGCCCACATGAGCTCCTGAAAGCAGTGCCCTCCCCAAGTGACAAAGCTAGTGTGAAGTCAAGCTGTGAAAAGCCATATAGCTAGCTCCACCAAGAAAGGAGTTCATCTATTTCCTCTGTGAAAAGAATCATTGGAACCTGACCTCGTTACTCTCTATAGAGAAAGGAATCCATGCCTTTACTCCAGGCATGGGCAAACTTATTTGCCCTGGGGCAACCTTGTGGGCTTGGCTGCAAGGGCTGGGCTGGAAAGGCATATGCGTGGGACCAGAAGATGTGGGATCACGGGCCAGAAGGGCTGTAGTTGGAAGGGGAGGAGCAGGGGCAGAAGGGCAGGGCTGGGGCCTGGAAAGGGAAGAAGCAGATCTGTCTCTAGGGAGACAAATACGCCACTGCCACTTTACAGTGATGTGTTTGTCTCTCCGACACTTCTGGGCTCCATGAAGGCAGTGACCCACCTTCCTTAGGCCCAGAGAAGGCATGTTTCTCTCCCCGGCTCTTCTCTGGTCCCTGGGAAGGTAGCAGTATGCCTTCCTCAGGCCCAGAGAAGGGAGAGAAACATGCTGCTGCTGAGTGCTCTCCAGAGAGCACTTGGCAGAGGTGTCTCTCTGCCTCGGCCCTCCTCTCAGCCTGGGGATGCAATAGGCCACTGCATCCACATACTTAAATGGAGGCTGAAGCAAATGGGGATTGGGGCAAAGAGACCAAAGGGCCATGCCTGGTCCCGTGGGCCTGGGTTTGCCCACACTCTGCTTTACTCTGTGGTGAGAAGAGACTGAAGTCTGGCTGCATTTCTTTCCCCAGAGAGAGGAGCCTATTTTCTTTCATAGTGAACAGAAACACAGCTGGGCTTTGCTCACTTCTATCTGCTGAGGAAGAACGTGGATTTATTCCTCACCAGACAGACACACAGCTGGACTTCTTTCTAAGAGGAAGAAAAAGCACTCCTACATTAAAAGTGTATGGCAGAAATTTGCAATCACACCTGATTCTATGATTTTGAAATAGCTTAAGCCTCACAAATCTCTTTATATAATAAAAGTGAATTTTGTATGTTTGTATTTATGTTTGTATGCTGAGGTGTATGTGGCAGCTTTTTGATTGGCTGCCACTTTCACAGGCCACTGCAATGACCATTAATGACGGACTTGTACCAAACTTGGCACACATAACCCCCATGACCCACTTTACCTCCTGGTGAGGTTAGGGGGAGGATGGACAAAGGATGATGGGATTTGTAGTACCTTCAAACCCTTTGGTTCCTACAGACCACTACAGCCCCCAACAAAGACCGATAAAGACCAAACTTGGCACACAGATCCCCCATGACCCACTCTACATCCTACTGCAGTTTGGAGGAGGGTGGACCATGGATGATGGGACTTTTAGTACCTTCACTCAATTTCCGAGAACACTGTGAACCTCATCCAATGACTGATCAACACCAAACTTGGCACACAGAGCCCCCATGACCCACTCTACATCCTGGTGCAGTTTGGTGGAGGATGGAACACAGATGATGGGACTTGAAATACCTTCACTCACTTCCTGAGACTGCTGCAGCCCTCATCCAATGACTGATAAAGACCAATCTTGGCACACAGAGCCCCCACGACTCACTCTGCATCCCTGTGCTGTTTGGAGGAGGATGGACCATGGGCGATTGGACTCACAGTACCTTCACTAACTTCCTGAGAGCACTGAGAGCCACATAAATAACTGATAAAGACAATCTTGGCATACAATGCCTTTATCATATAACCCGAGCACCGCTGGGTCCCCAAGCTAGTATATAATAAAAAGGATAAAAGTATAATATATCACATTAAAAACCTAGAGTAAATTATGAATTGAAGGCCTATTAAAATATAATGGGCCCGGGGTATCTGCTGTGGTTTGGTTATATAGTGTATAAATTAATGTATGCTCAAGTGCAATTATATACAATGGCATAGCAAAATGTTTTCCTTATCTGTATATCTCTAACTGTATACCTTTATAAAACGGAATGTTTGTATGTGTGTATGCGGGTATGCGGGTATGTGTGTATGTGGAGGGCGGGAGGGCGGGAGGGCGGATATGTGGCAGCCACTTTCACAGGCCAGGAAGGATATGTGGCAGCATTATTTGCATAAACGACTCCCATTGGCCAGCCACGAACATTCCGAGACTCTAAAGTGCCAGAGGGGGGTAAGGAAAAGCCCTGAGGCAGTCAGGCATGGTGGGAGTTTAAGTCCAAAACACTTTGCAGCCCCCAACAATGAGACTACAAAACCAAACTTGGCACACAGAACCCCAAGACCCAGTTTACGTCTTGGTGCAGTTTGAGGGAGGCTGGGCCATGGATAGGCCAGCATCCCAACATCCCAAATCTCAAAGGTGCCAGACAGAGTTCTTTACAAAAAGGCTTCCTTCAGCTGATTTTACAAACTAGGCCTCAGCCTGTATTGACAGTAAGGCTTCCTCAACTTGATTTTCGATACTAGGCCTTAGCTTGAATTCACAGTAAGGCTTCCTCAAGTTGATTCTCCTGACTAGGCCTCAGCCTGAATTGACAGAAAGGCTTACTTAACTTTATTTTCCTGACTAGGCCCCCAAAAATGACAGAACAAGATTACAGTTGGTACACAGACCCCCCAAGACCCACTCTACATTCTGGTGCAGTTTGAAGGGCTTGCAGTACCTTCACTCACTTACTCTGACCAGCACGGGTGACGGACCTGGACCAAACTTGGCACACATAACCCCCATTATGCCCTTTACGTCCTGGTGCAGTTTGAGAAAGATGAACCACGGATTATGGGATTTGTAGTACTTCAAAGTGCTTTGCTTCCCAGAGACCACTGTGGCCCACAACAAAGACCGATAAATATCAAACTTGGCACACAGAGCCCCCATAACCCACTCTATGTCCTGGTGCAGTTTGGAGAAGAGCAGAGCATGGATGATGGGGCTTGAAGTACCTCCACTCACTCTATGTCCTGGTGCAGTTTGGAGAAGAGCAGAGCATGGATGATGGGGCTTGAAGTACCTCCACTCACTCTATGTCCTGGTGCAGTTTGGAGAAGAGCAGAGCATGGATGATGGGGCTTGAAGTACCTCCACTCACTTCCTGAGACCGCTGCGACCCTCATCCAATGACTGATCAAGACCAAACTTGGCACACAGAGTTCCCATTACCTACACTACATGCTGATACAGCTTTGAGTAGGATGGACCATGGATGATGGTACTTGAAGTACCTCCACTCCCTGAGACCACAGCGACACTCATCCAATTACCAATAAAGACAAAACTTGGCAAAGAGTGCCCCCATGGCCAACTCAACATTCTGGTGCAGTTTGTGGGAGGACGGATTATGGATGATGGGACTTGCAGTACCTTTACTCACTTCCTGAGACCGCTGCGACTCTCATCCAGTGACCGATCAAGACCAAACTTGGCACATAGAGCCCCCATGACCCACTTTACACCCTGGTGCAGTTTTCAGGAGGATGGACCACGGATGATGGGACTTGAAGTACCTCCACTCACTTCCTGAGACTGCTGCGACCCTCATTCAATGACTGTTCAAGACCACATTTGCCACACAGAACCCCCTACATCCTGGTGCAATTTGGAGGAGGATGGACCATGGCTTATGGTCCATGGTCCATAATCCTTCACTCACTTCCCGAAACCACTGCGAGCCAAATGAACAACTGATACGGACCAACCTTGGCACACAATGCCTTCCTGAAATAACCCAGGCACCGCTGGGTCCTCAGCTGAAGTTTGGAGGGGGACAGAACATGGATGATGTGTCTTGCAGTACCTTCCCTCACTTTCCAAGACTGCTACAAACCTAATCCTATGATTGATCAACACCAAACTTGCCACACAGAGCCCTCATGACCCACTCTACATCCTGGTGCAGTTTGGAGGAGGGTGGACCATGGATGATGGGACTTTAAGTACCTCTACTCACTTCCCAAGTCTGCTGCGACCCTCATCCAATTACTGATTGAGACCAAACTTGGCACACAGAACCCCCATGGCTGCCTTCACGTCCTGGTGAGGTTCGGGGGACGACTGACAATGGATGATGGAATTTGTAGTATTTTCACACCCCTCTGTTCCCACAGACCACTGCGGCCCCCAACAAACACCGATAAAGACCACACTTGGCACACAGAGCCCCAGTGACCCACTCCACATCCTACTGAAGTTTGGAGGGGGACAGAACATGGATGATGGGACTTGCAGTACCTTCCCTCACTTCCCAATCCTGCTACTAACCTATTCCAATGACTGATCAACACCAAATCTGGCACACAGAGCCCTCATGACCCACTCTACAGCCTGGTGCTGTTTTGTGTGAGACGGACCACGGATGATGGGACTTGAAGTACCTTCACTCACTTCCGAAAAACAATGCACCCCTCATCCATTCACCAATACAGACCAAACTTAGCACACAGAGCCCCCATGGCCCAATCTACATCCTACTACACTGGGGGGGGGGGGGAACAGAGATGATGGGACTTGCACTACCTTCAGTAATTTCATGATACCACTGCAACTCCCAATAATGATGGATCAAGACCAAACTTGGCACACAGAGCCCCCATGACCCACTCTACATCCTGCTGCGCTTCTCAAATAACCCGGGCAGGGCCGGGTCCCCAAGCTAGTATAAAATAAAGGTTTCATTTATGGCATTTTAAAAAAAGTTTAGGATATGGATTGTATGCAGAATCCAAGGATCTGGAGAATTGGCTGTTTAAAGGTCTTTCCCTTCTGGAAGACAGAATGGAGTGAAAGTGTTGCGGCTCCTGTTGAAGATTATTCCTCAGCCAGGGAACATCCACTGAGAATGCTGTCTCACGTGTCCTCACCAAATGAAGAAAGGTTGGTCTTGATCCTTGAAGAAAGCCTCTGTCAAAGACTTTAAAAGCCCTACAGGCTCATAGCAACAGAAATAACGCTAATAAAGCCCATTAACATCTCCATTGTCAGTTCTTCCAAGACCTTCCGGCAGAACTGTCTCTTCACTTTAAAGCCAACAGACCTACCATAAAACTAAAAGATATTTCCTTACATTATTTGCACTGATTATGTTATTTCAGTGAAATCATGTTTGATCTTCATCTCCCTAAAAAGAGTTTAGGCAGCGTTTGTAGCCTAAAGTGCTTGCTATTCATTGGAGGTCTCCTGTCCAAGAACTAATCCTGCTTAGCTTCCAAGATCTTGATGGGATCTGGTTTCTTTAGGGCCCTGTATCTACAAATATACAAAGGGATTTACTTGTTCTCTTGATACTTCAGTAAACTGACAGTGTCTCGTGAAATATTTTATGTTAGTACCTCATATGGCAGGGGATCTCAAACTATTTCACCCAATGAGTCCCTTTTGAAGCAAAAGTTTCTCGTAGAGTCACAAGAAATGTTATTATATCACATCACATCATATTATATATTGTATTATATCTATTTATCTATCTCCGGCATGGGCCTGCTTTTTGACACATTGTATTTTAAAATTTCACATACCGGCAAAGCCAGTGGTAGATGGATGGAGAGTGTTTGTGTGAACTAATTTTTAAAAATTAAACAAATTCCTATGCACACCAGGGAGAAACTATCAGGGCACAAGGAAGGTGAAGAAAAAGGCTTTTGGCTGCAAGGAAATGGAGAAAAAACTTTTGCCAGCAAGGGGGATGAGGGAGGATCAGGAAAGAGGAAGGAAATCTTGGAGGAGGCGGGAGGAAAAGGAGGGAAGCATGGAGCACCTCAGTATGCGGCACGCAGCCGCAGGGGGTCCACAAAGCACACTTCTGCGCCTTTATTAGGGATGCTAATAATGCATCCTTTATCCCCTCTGATGGCTAAAGATGTTCCTATTAGTGCTGCTAGATCTCAGGGTCCGATCCTGAGCCTTCGGTTTTCGTGGGATGTTTTTAGGCAGAAAGCATGGGCAGAAATTCCTTTTTTTTTTTGGTAGACTTGGCTTCAGGCAAGAAAAAGGGCTATGTGCACATTTCCAGTAACAGTTTGTTAAAATTTACAGTTTCATTGATTTCTTGCTTCAATGTTCTCCTGTGAATGTGTGTACAGGACAACCTTCATTTCCATGGAGGACATGTTCCAATATTCCCATGGATACTTCAATCCATGAATAATAGCTAATCCAATATTTTAACTATACATTTTCAAGTTCCACTTTTGTAGATTTGATTATTCACATATTTGATTATTATACCCTCTTTAGGAATCCCTAAGTCCTCCAGCATGAATCTATGATCAACTTGTGCTGGGTAATCTAGCGTTTCCAATACAGAACACTTCTGTCTGCATTTGCAGATCTTTCAGTGTAATTCTGTGGTCATTGTCCAGCAGCTATTGTGCTGGAGGACCTAGGGATCCCTTAAGGGGATCCCTTTTTTTAATATGTTTTGCAGGGGCACTACACCCCTAACACCAGTGAATGTGAAGGGTTGATTGTACTTGGTATGGAAGCATATCCTGGAATAGCACTGGAAGACCTAAAAAATCCCCACAAACACTTCTAGGAGGAAAATTCTTTGGAGCATGGGTAAGTAAAAGTATCTGTGGATAAAGGGGTTGCACTGTAATGACTTCCACATTACCTTCAAGTCATTGTGTAATGAGGGTTTTCCCTCTGCTCTTCATTGACTCAGTGGCTTGAAGCAAGTAGGCTAGATCAAATATTGCTTAACCCATCTTCCCAAGTAAGTGAGGAGAAATAAATGCACATCCTTTCACCATGATCTGGGAGAACCATTTCAGCTAAGATGTCTGTCTCAGTTTTCAAACATCTGTTCTCTCTGTGTGTGTATTGGAAGGATAAACACAAGGTATAGCAACACAGTGGGAAGACACAGTACCTGGGTGCAATTAAATGAACAAATAAACACACGGTGGTGCTGTAAACCAGCAACGCTATATAAATGGCAATAAAGGATCCCAATCAGCAGCGTGGGAATAATCTGCCCCAAATTAAAGTAAGATACTACGGCCAGCGGTGTAATAATATATATAGTCAGATGGACAAGAAACAGCACGGGGAACCCGCAAGGTAAGTGATAAACTACAGTTCCCAGAAGAATTGGCGAAGGGCGGAAATGACGTGAATCCGGTCACTTCCTGTGGAGTCCTGGCGGTGAATGGGTAACGCGACCGCGGCCTACAGTTCCCAAGGGCCCTAGCGGTGCGTGAAGGAAGTCTCGCGATGTGGGACTCGCAATGTAAAGCTCCCGGGTGGCTCCCTCGGAGGTCTCGCGATATCGCGGCGAGCCGGCGTTCGCCCGGGTGGCGAGACTGCAGTATCGTGGTCTCGCGAGAGTACGGAGCGGGCCCCGCAATGTAAACAAAGGTTCCAAATCAAAAAATAAACAGGCGTATCCAGTAGAAAATAATAAGAGGCTGTGTCGCAACTCAATAACGGCAGTATAGGGGCTGCAATCAGATGTAACCCGGCCGCACGTCGCTCCTGTATTCCAGGGCCGATCAGCTGCAGGGGCCAAGCGTGGCTGTGCTGGGAACCGGCAATCTCAGTATCCCAGTGGCATTTATTGATAATCCCAGTAATCGATGATGTGGGACTGCACCCTATGGGTTCAGGCAGTACCAATGTCTCCCAGGTTCAGGTCAATCAGACAAAACACAATGGTTCTCCGTGAAAAAATATTATACGCCTGTTTATTTTTTGATTTGGAACCTTTGTTTACATTGCGGGGCCCGCTCCGTACTCTCGCGAGACCACGATACTGCAGTCTCGCCACCCGGGCGAACGCCGGCTCGCCGCGATATCGCGAGACCTCCGAGGGAGCCACCCGGGAGCTTTACATTGCGAGTCCCACATCGCGAGACTTCCTTCACGCACCGCTAGGGCCCTTGGGAACTGTAGGCCGCGGTCGCGTTACCCATTCACCGCCAGGACTCCACAGGAAGTGACCGGATTCACGTCATTTCCGCCCTTCGCCAATTCTTCTGGGAACTGTAGTTTATCACTTACCTTGCGGGTTCCCCGTGCTGTTTCTTGTCCATCTGACTATATATATTATTACACCGCTGGCCGTAGTATCTTACTTTAATTTGGGGCAGATTATTCCCCACGCTGCTGATTGGGATCCTTTATTGCCATTTATATAGCGTTGCTGGTTTACAGCACCACCGTGTGTTTATTTGTTCATTTAATTGCACCCAGGTACTGTGTCTTCCCACTGTGTTGCTATACCTTGTGTTTATCCTCATTTTTCGTAGGAGATACCTGTTTTCTTCAGTTTGACACTTCAGGCTGTGTCCTGTTGTTGGTAGTATGGAGACTATCTCCACAGACAATGTTACTCAGCAAGAGATTGATGATTTAATTCAGGATTTAGGATTATTTGATGCCAATGAAGGAGCATCCTCTAGTACTGACCCACAGCCACATCTGGGAGCTGAGGAGTTAGCGGATAAGGAATTTAAGCGCATTAAGTTACAATTAAATGCAGCCACGTTGGCAGAGTATCTAAGAAACTCTCTCATTCCCAGAGGGCTGAGGGTCCAGCTACCCCCGGGTCTTTTCGAAACTGATGATGACTTTGTAAAAGAATGGCATGTGATACTCGATCGTTGCTCCCGTGATCTTCTGATTTTATTGGTTAGAACATCTAAAACCGAAGCTGAGAAACTCAAGGTTGAGATTGATGCTATCAGAGCAGATATAAGCAATCCTATTCCCCCTTGTGATCTGGAAAAAATTAAGAAGGACTGCGATAAGCTGTACCAGGATGTTAAGCAGTACAAGATAAACAAATATAGGAGAGATCAGAAAGACTATAAAGATAAGAGAGTCTATAAGTTCTTCTACCAGAATACCTCCAGACCAGGGAGCAGACAAATCTCATTTGAGTCCCTCAATTCTAATAATTCAGGTGACCAGGGTAGGGACACAGACGCCTCAGGAGGATCAGAGACCAGAAATGAGTACTCACTCCGGAGCCGTAACCGTAATCAGCAGAATTATCGCCCCCAAAATTTTCACAGGGGACGGGGGAAACGGCGCAACACCTAGTCATGAACCTTTCCAGCTACCACTTGTCCACACGGGAATTGAATTTGGTTAATAAAGGTGCATCTTTCGTCCTGACACCAGGATGTTCAGATTTGAAAATTAGACAAGAGTTGGCTCATTTATTTCGTAAAATACGACTGAGGGAACATTTTGGAGAAGATAACACCACTGATACTCAGACCAACTCCATGTATATTCCTACTAATAGCACATTTACACCACATATGGTATCCCAAGAAATTAAGGTCTTTGAGGGGCTGGTCACAAAAGAAATTGCGGAAATTGACCATCATAGGGACAGATATGGTCGTAACTTCTCCGAGGAGGACATCACCATATTGGAACGCCTGGGCAATCATCCAGACATCATATGGAAGCGGGCGGATAAGGGTGGGGCTCTGGTATGCCTTAATAGGACGGACTACACTAACGAGGCCCTCAAGCAACTCAAGAACACTCGCTGTTATAGAAAACTACTTTCGGACCCCACCACCAGATATTCCAAAATTATTTGTGATATTGTATATTATGGTGAAACCATGGGATATATCAACCCGAAAACGGCAACTTTCCTTAACAACAAATTTCCCCGCATACCACTGTTCTACACCCTCCCCAAGGTACACAAACCTCAAAGGCCCCCGATAGGAAGACCCATTGTCTCGGGCTCCAACAGCATCACGGAACCCCTCGCAAAATTCCTTGACTTCCAACTTCAACCATTTGTCAAAAGGACACCCAGTTACATCAAGGACACATGTGATTTCATCAAAAAAATCGAAGATGCACCTATAGACACACAAGACATCTTAGTGGTAGCGGATATCGCTTCACTATATACCAACATCCCATTGGAAGATGCCAGGACCGTGGTAGCAGATACATTGGAAAGGAGACCTGCAACCCATGACTCCCCGACTGGTTACTTACTGGAACTTTTGGACTGTGTCCTCGAATATAATTATTTCAAGTTCGAGGGCACCTTTTATTTACAAATCCAAGGAGTGGCAATGGGGTCACCTGTTGCCCCTTCGATTGCCAATCTCTTTATGGGACATTTGGAAGCCATCCATCTTTATTCCGACAATAATACGTACAAATTTCCTGGACTCAAGATGTACTGGCGCTACATAGACGATGTCTTTCTCGTGGCCCGACCCGACACCAACTTACTTGATTTACGCCAATGGTTGAATTCTTGGCACCCCAACATCTCGTTTACTATGGAAGCCAGTCGTTCCAAAGTCGATTTCCTGGACGTTTCGGTTTTTAAGACCCATGATCGGAAACTAGGGGTAAGGACCTACCATAAACCCACCGAAAGGAATTCCTATTTACATTTTAAGAGCTACCATGCGCATGCTCTGAAAAACAATTTGCCATTTTCTCAGTTCCTGAGAGCCAAACGTAATTCTACCTTTGATGATGATTACCGTGCCGAAGCTGAGAGGATGTCCAATAATTTCGTGGAAAGAGGATACCCCAGACAAGTTGTTCACAACGCTAGAAGAAGAGTGGACCACACCTCCAGAGAACGCACCTTACAAGCTGCCGCCAAAAAGTCCACAGCCACTCGTCTTGTGTGGCCGTTAACCTTGACACCACATAGCCGAGAAATCAACAACATTGTGAAAAAAAACTGGCATATACTACAATCCATCCCGGGGTTACAACAGCCTCCTATGATCGCATATCGCCGCACCAGAAACATAGGTGAAATATTAACACATACTGATCATGCCTTGCAGGCCACTAGGAGTACCCTCACACCGGGATGCAGACCATGTGGCCACTGCGGCATTTGTAAATTCATTGACTCTAGTAAAACTATAGCTCATACCTATAAGAATAAAACATTCGATGTCAAAAGTTTCTCCACTTGTGCCACCCTGGGGGTGGTCTATGCCATCCTCTGCCCATGCAACCTGGTATATATTGGGCAAACCAGTAGAACCCTCAGAATTCGCATTACCGAGCATCGTTCGAAAATTAGAACTGGCGCGATGGACAGCATTCTCTATTCCCACTATAAAAACATGGGACACTCAGAGAACTCCTTGAGAGTAATGGCCTTACAAAAAGTTAATCATGCTCCTCATGCAGATCAGAGGAAAGCCCTTTTAAGGGCAGAGACTTCCTGGATCCAATTGGTAGGTTCTGAGTCCCCTAAGGGCCTCAACGAGCCACTGAGTATCTTAGCCCTAATTACTTGATTTAACTGATATACTGTAAAGGTATAATAACCCACCTGGTTTGTACTTTTTGACCTTCCATTGTGAATGGGTAATTAAGCTGGATTACTACATGATGTTTCCTTCGCTTTCTTTATGCTGGTATGTATTCTTACATGTATTAATGGCAATGGCCTATTGTTATAATTTTCATGATATTAATGTACTCCTATGTATGTGGTTGTTGCACCATACTTATGACTATCCTGTTTGTTTTATTATAGATGTGGTTATGCATACATGAGAGCCCTGATGAAGCATTTGCCACGCAATTGTGGTCTTGGCGAAACGGGCTGGTGCCTCTTATTGCCTAAAGTGACTATTGTCAGGCTATACCCGTTGGCTCACATCGTGTCATTTATCTACATCTGAAGGATTATGCAAATGATGCTGTCTGAATGAACAATATAATATTTTTTCACGGAGAACCATTGTGTTTTGTCTGATTGACCTGAACCTGGGAGACATTGGTACTGCCTGAACCCATAGGGTGCAGTCCCACATCATCGATTACTGGGATTATCAATAAATGCCACTGGGATACTGAGATTGCCGGTTCCCAGCACAGCCACGCTTGGCCCCTGCAGCTGATCGGCCCTGGAATACAGGAGCGACGTGCGGCCGGGTTACATCTGATTGCAGCCCCTATACTGCCGTTATTGAGTTGCGACACAGCCTCTTATTATTTTCTACTGGATACGCCTGTTTATTTTTTGATTTGGAACCTTTGTTTACATTGCGGGGCCCGCTCCGTACTCTCGCGAGACCACGATACTGCAGTCTCGCCACCCGGGCGAACGCCGGCTCGCCGCGATATCGCGAGACCTCCGAGGGAGCCACCCGGGAGCTTTACATTGCGAGTCCCACATCGCGAGACTTCCTTCACGCACCGCTAGGGCCCTTGGGAACTGTAGGCCGCGGTCGCGTTACCCATTCACCGCCAGGACTCCACAGGAAGTGACCGGATTCACGTCATTTCCGCCCTTCGCCAATTCTTCTGGGAACTGTAGTTTATCACTTACCTTGCGGGTTCCCCGTGCTGTTTCTTGTCCATCTGACTATATATATTATTACACCGCTGGCCGTAGTATCTTACTTTAATTTGGGGCAGATTATTCCCCACGCTGCTGATTGGGATCCTTTATTGCCATTTATATAGCGTTGCTGGTTTACAGCACCACCGTGTGTTTATTTGTTCATTTAATTGCACCCAGGTACTGTGTCTTCCCACTGTGTTGCTATACCTTGTGTTTATCCTCATTTTTCGTAGGAGATACCTGTTTTCTTCAGTGTGTATTGGAAGGACAAGGGTCAAGAAACTGTAGTTAGTACTCAATGGCAGTGCCTAAGGTTCAGGTTTTGGAATGAAACCCTAAGGGCCTGGGACAATCCTGAACTGGCAACTCTATGTACGCATCCATCCCTTGACAGCTGCAAATGACAACTGATTATTTGCACACAAAATATGGGACATCGTAGATAGAAGAACATTTTTAGGTCACCTCCAATGCAGATTTTTTCAATGGAGCCCATTCAGACATTCGGCTGCCAGTTGTCAACTGTAAAGCCAGGCAACTGGAGCAAAAAGCATGTGATGTGCACAAGCCGATCTTAGCTGCAAACCTCCATTGGAGAAGACCTCCAGCTGGGGCAGCTGATGCGGTTGTTATACTGGATTGAACAGATTAAGACAGCTGCTATAGTAAATTCTGATTTGTAGGAGAAGGGAGCAGAATGCCTATCAAGAATGTGCTTGCCAGAGATATAAATAGTCTCTGGCATGATCTTTTTTTCTCCCCTGTAAAAATCTCCAGAGTCCAAGCTTCTTACATTTATCTTGGAAACTTTCCCCATTATTCTAATTCTACAGTTCTCCAATGTATGAGTCAAGTGTCTCTGGAGTGATATGGGCAATGGGTAATAAGAGAGCCGTGAGCGATCGCTTTACATGGAATTTTTATTTGAGTCTTGATTAGCTGAGAAAACAGAAATGGGAACGCAGCCATATGCTTATCACAGCAATTGGTCACATTGGTCTGTAGCTGGGCAATATCCTTAAGGGCTAAAAAAAGGCAGCTGCATTACATGCAGACTTCCTGAGTGAAAAACAAGAGTCCCAGAAAGGGGGGGGGGGACCTATCTGGCTCCTTCCCAAGACCTGGTCCATCCCTTGATAATTGCAACATTGCAGCAAGGTTTGTATCTCTAGCTTGAAGCCCTGGTTTGACTCCTCTTTCCTGGCCATGACAATGATTCAGCCTAAGCACCTGTTCTACAGAGGTGGCTTCACACATTCATCTTCACTAATGGAGCTAAGGGTTCATCTACACCAGTGGTTCTCAAACTTTGGGTCTCCAGGTATTTTGGCCTACAACTTCCAGAAATCCCAGCCAGTTTACCGGCTGTTAAGATTTCTGGGAGTTGAAGGCCAAAACATCTGGAGACCCAAAGGTTGAGGACCACTGATCTACACTATAGAATGAATGTGGTTTGATATCACTTTTAAGTGTCATGGCTCAATGCTATGGAATCCTAGGAGTTGTAATTTGGTAAGACTCCATAACGTGTTGGCAGAGAAGGCTAGGGACTTTGTAAAGCTACAGCTCCCAATATTCCATAGCACTTGGCCATGGCAGTCAAAGTGATGCCATGCTGCATTAATTCTACAGTTTAGATGCATACAAAACAAATGACCTGGATGCATGAATGGATTATGGTAGGTATAAAGCTAGTGGCTATGGATGGCCTCCTTTTGGTGAATTACAATGACATTAGTTAGCACTGCAATTCGCCTTTTTGGTTGTTGTAGAGCAGTGTTTCCCAACCGTTTTGGAGCAGCGGCACATTTTTTACATTTACAAGATCTTGGGGCACACCACCAACCAAAATGACACAAAATGACACTCTAACACAGTAATACATATAGTTAATCTGTTTTTAAATGTATTTATACACTCAGTGTGAAACCTGGGCCTGTTTCGATGAACAAAACATAGAAATCCTGGCAGGAATGGGAAAAAGACACAAACTTCCCACACAGAACTCCCATAACCAAGAGAAAATGCTGTAAGAGTTTGGTGGGCTTTGAATTTGAGTTTTGGAGTTGTAGTTCACCTATATCCAGAGAGCACTGTGGGCTCAAACAATGTTGGATCAGGACCAAACTTGGCATGAATATTCAATATACCCAAATGTGAACACAGATGGAGTTTGGGAGAAATAGACCTTGACATTTGGGAGGAAGGCTGAGGAAGGCTGGCGAGGGAGTCCCTCACGGAATCCCACCTGCCTTTCCTTCCTCCGAGGGCCCTTCTGCCAGGCCCCGACCCTTTCCCCCCATGAAAGAAGGCTCCTTCTCCCCTTTGGGGCCCTTCATCCCCAAGGGGCGGTGCCCCAGCCCCTTCTTCTTCGCCGCCGCCGCCCGGCCCTTCCTCCTCCTCTTCCCCCAAGCAGCAGCAGCAGGAGTTCGGCAGGAGGGGAAAGAAAGAGAGGAAGAGAGGTTTTTCCATGGCACACCAGGCGATCACTGACAGCACACTAGTGTGCCGCGGAACAGTGGTTGGGAAACACTGTTATAGAGGACAAAATCAAGTATTTATCATACGGTGAGCAAAATCCTTCCTCAGCCTGCTTCGTCTAAAATAATATTGACTTTTTTAGCTGCCACATCACACTGTTGACTTATATTTAGCTTATGGGCTACTACAACGTTTACATTCCCTTTACACATACTGCTCTAAAGTTAGATATCACCTATGCCATATATGTGTGTTTCATTTTTTTTCTTTTGAAATTCATTTTGTTAGTTTTGGCCCAGCTCTCTATAATCTTTTAAAGCCATTTTAGATTCTGATCCTCCTCCAGGATAATAGCTACCTTGCCTAATTTGATGCCATCTGCAAATTTGATAAGCATGCCTCTAATCCACCATTCAAGTCATTGATAAAGATGTATAATAGCAGTAGTCCGAGGACAGAATTCTGTGGCACCCCACTTGTGTGTGTGTGTGTTTGTCAGGAGTGACTTGAGAAACTGCAAATCGCTGGTCACTTCTCAGAATGAAGAGGAGCTCATGGTAAACTATTGGGTCCATCTGTTCAATGAATTACACATCTATCTATGAGTAGCATTGCTTAGCCCACATTTTACTTGGCAAAAATATCATGAAGGACCTTGTCAAAGACTTTAATAGAATAAAGATACATTATAAATCTTATTATATAGGAATGGAAAGAAATAATCCTCTTTCTATCCCTATAGTAGAATCATATGAGGTTGGCTGTGAACAGAAGTGCTGCAGAATTTGAGGAGGCATGAACCGAATGAACTTGTGAACCGCCCCAAGGCATCTTCGGGCTGAGAGGAAGCGGTATACAAATGTACTAAATAAAATAAAAAAATAAAAAAATAAATGGAGGGCGAAAGAGAGAATTGTGCCAAGAGGAAGGTATATCAAATCAACTCTGACTGCGACCGACTGCCTTCCATCTACGGGAGAACATGTGGATAAAAAATAGAGCTCCTCTGTCACCTACAGACCCACCGCCAAGACACTACACTTGGAGGACCATCATCCTTGGGCTATGAGGGATCACTTAAGTAAGTAAGTAAGTAAAAGTAGAGTGATATGCAGTTTATGAACAGTCTAAGGTCTTTTTTTGTATTTATGGTGGAGAAAGATTTTAGTCCAACAAGCTTCTGGGAAGTTAAAAATATCACCAGCTGCAACATTTGCTTCCTAATCTCTCAACATCTGTCCTATTCAGTGATTTCCCACTCAGCCCCTCTGCTGATGACACAAAAAGAGTTTGGGGCTCGCAGAAGTTGTGCATCTATGCCTGCTTTTGGCATGGAGACCTTAACAACATGGGATCAGACTGACAAGATATCATCACTGCAAATGTTCAAAGACTACCAACATTTTCAAAAAGAAAAGTGTACAGAATCATCGTTTTGCTTCCAGCCTAATAAAAGATCAGGAGCAAAATAACCCAATTCTTACAGGAAAAAAAGCTGCTATAAAAAAAAAACCCGGAGTAGACTTTAATGATTATCTGATGATGGAGCTCTTGCTATTCTTTGAGCGAGAGAAAGGAAAAACACAGAATCCTAGTTGGCAAATTCAATTCAAGTTACATTCACATTCAGGACGTCAACAGAGTCATCATGTTGTGAATTGAAAATTCTTTTAAAGGCTGCCTTTGAATTCTGAGGGGCTGACACATCAAGGAACACAAGGCCCTGGAAGGGTAAATGAGTGAAGTTCTGTATTTGCGTTCCCTCCCTCCCCTTACCGCCACTTTCTTTCCCTGAATGAAGCTCTCTTTCCTATCCTCATTTGCAAACGGAACAGGTACTACTTTTACACAAGCCTGGAATCTCAACTACATGGGTTCTGAGAGTGAGGGCATCGCCGCTTGCCAATGTGACTGCATCCGGACGTTTTTTAGGCTCAGGTATTATGCATCTTTCCGCACCTTCTCTGCCATTGCAGCTTGATAGGATTGGTATTCATCATGAAATCTCATGCCGCAGAACCATGAGGGCATTTCTGAAGTATGAGCTATTTGGGAGAGCTACATGGAGAACATTTGAATGCAAATTTCCAAAATATGAAGTTTGTTTTGCTGGGTGCAAGGCAAATGCTGGGGGCAAATCAGGACATTTGGGAAGGTTACATTGCGGCCCTCCCCTAAGACCTCTGCTTTTAATTTCTACAAAAGCAATTAAGCTTTTTTTCTGCCAAGAGGACTATTTGGGACATTTAATTTAGGAATGCACTTGGGGAATTCTGGGGCAATTACAGTTACGGTATGACCCTTTTAGTCATGGTTTCATTTATATGTCCTTAAAGCATTGTCTAGGTCCTCCAGCATGACACAATGGTATTCTATGGCCAGGACTCCTTTATGTATTTCAATAGGGTGTACCTACACTGTAAAGGAGCCCCTGGTGGTGTAGTGGGTCAAACCGCTGAGCTGCTGAGCTTGGTGACCGTACGGTTGCAGGTTCGAATCTACATAGAGTGGTATCTATTGATCTACTGTAGGATGTGAGTAGATCAATAGGTAGTGCTCCGGCGGGAAGGTAATGGCGCTCCATGTAGTCATGCCGGCCTTATGATCTTGGAGGTGTCTACAGACAATGCCGGCTTTTTGGCTTAGAAATTGAAATGAGCACCAACCCCCAGAGTCAGACACGACTGGACTTAATGCCAGGGGGAAACCTTTACCTTACCTTTACTCTGCAAAATCAATGCACTTTTGACACCACTTTAATAACCATAGCTTATTGCTATGGAATCATGGAAGTTATAGCTTGGTGAGGCACTATTACTCTTAGGAAGAGAAAGTTAAATATCCTATTATTTATTTTTATTTATTTCCGGTATTTCTACCATGTCTCTTCTCTAACCCCAAAGAGGAACTCAGGACGGCTTACATTGGCAGCAATTCGATGCCGTTACATATAAACAATTAAGTACAATAACCATTAAATACATTAGGCAGAATCACAGGCTATTTATTTCAGCAGTGCTTCCAGGGTTGTAGTTAGCATTCAAAACAAAAGCACTGTTTTGCCCCCAAAAGATATAGAACCATTTATATATGTGTGTATGTATTTATGTATTTGTTTGTCTGCCAGAGCTCCCAAAGGGATCTACAGCAAACAAAAGCAAATAGAACATGTAAAACCATTATTTTAAAATAAACCCAACAACTTTGTAAAACACACACATTTTCTTAAAACAATCTGAAAAGCAGACCCTCTGACATTTCTAGTTATTTTCTAGGTAAGAAAGCATTATTCTATGGTATTCTTGGATCTGAAGCCCTTCATTTCAATAGGGTTCACTATTATTTGTGGTTTTACGTATATATATATATATATATATATATATATATATATATATATATATGAAGTCTAAGAACTTGTAGCTATGGGTGTCATACTGTACTTATAAATAAAAATTACCTTAATGTTCTGAGACAAAAAGATGGATGGGTGCCTTGCAACCCATCTAATCCTTCCCTTGTTGTCTCCAACTGTATCTTGGTCCAAAGACTGACGCCTTACACCAGTGGTTCTCAATCTGTGGGTTCCCATATGTTTAGGTCTTCAACTCCCAGAAGTCCCAACAGCTGGTAAACTGGCTGTGATTTCTGGAAGTTGTATGCCAAAAAACATGAGGACCCACAGGTTGAGAACCACTGCCTTAGATCAAGTTAATTTTAAGTGACTATGTACAACAGCTGAACACCATTTGGAGGTGACCCATTGCAACCAGTCAAAGCCATATTACTTTGGGGAGGTGACCCTTAGCTTTAGTTGTTCTGCCTCTCTCCTTTGTACTCCACTTCTTAGTAAGCACCACCTCTTTGCACAGCAGAAAATACAGGAGAATCTGCAAGTCATGTAACTCACAATTACAGTAAACCCTCTAATCCAATCTGTGAATAATCAAATCCATAAGAGTAAAAACCAAATATGGAGAGGCACCTCTAAAATAAATAAGTAACAAACAAAACAACAACAATAAAATATTGTACTGTATTATTTATTTCATTTACAGTAGGGTCTTATACAATTCAATGTACAGGTTCTTACCTACAAAGCCCTGAACAGTTTGGGAACCGCCTACCTTCGTGACCGCATTTCTGTCTACAAACCCAGGCAATCTCTCCAATCATCTGGAGAGGCCATGCTCTCTCTTCCACCCCCTTCACAGGTGCAATTGGTGGGGGCAAGGGAGAGGGCCCCTCGACTCTGGAACTCGCTCCCCAAGGACATCAGACAAGCCCTCACATTGTCAGTTTTTAGGAGGAGCCTGAAAACTTGGTTGTTCCAATGTGCCTTCCCTGAATAATTAAGTAAACAACGCCCTGCTGTGATCAATTCTTTGCAAAATGTCCTCAGAAGCACTTTACATGTTGGGTTGTTTGCCCCACATTATTTTTAAAACCTTCCTGCTACATACATTCTACCTGTTCGCATCCAGTGTTTATTTTTTTAAAAATTTTAATATTTCACATTTGGCCCTGCCAGAATGGTTTTAACTGTGTTATTGCTCATGTGTAAGTTATATTGATTGTACTGTTTATTATTTGCTGTTGTGCGTTATTATGTGTTATTGGGTGTTGGCTGCATGTAAGCCGCCCGAGTCCCCTTGGGGAGATGGTGGCAGGGTATAAATAAAATTGTTGTTGTTATTGTTATTATTATTATTATATCCATTGGATATAAGTGCCAAACCTCCTGTTGATACCCAATAATACCATAGATCAGTGTTTTTCAACCTTTTTTGAGCCGCGGCACATTTTTTACATTTACAAAATCCTGGGGCACACCACCAACCAAAATGACACAAAATGACACTCTAACACAGTAATACATATAGTTAATATGTTTTTAAATGTATTTATACACTCAGTGTGAAAACTGGGCCTGTTTCAATGAACACAACATAGATATCCTGGCAGGAATGGCAGAAAGGCACACACGAAGGTCTTGCTCAACAGCTGGGAGTTATAGTTCACCCGCAATCAAAGAGCATTCTGAACTCTACCAATAGTGGAATGGAATCAAACTTCCCACACAGAACTCCCATAACAAGAGAAAATACTATAAAAGTTTGGTGGGCATTGACCTTGAGTTTTGGAGTTGTAGTTCACCTATATCCAGAGAGCACTGTGGAGGGGAGGGAGGAAGATGTGGGGCGAGTCTGCGCAGCAGTGCCCACATGGGTCACGTCTTCCTTCCTCCCCCCTCCCGCAGAAGCGGCAGCATGAGCAAAGTGAGGCAAAGCAAGCAGAGCGAGGCTGGGAAGAAGGGAGCCCGAGTGGAGAAGAAAAAGTGTTCGGTAGGAGGGGGAAGAAAGGGTATTGGAGGTTCCAATTTCCCACGGCACACCTGATGATCGCTCATGGCACACTAGTGTGCCACGGCACACTGGTTGGGAAACACTGCCATAGATAATAGCAAACTCTATTTTTTTCTATACTTGGGCCTGAGGCATACCAGAAAATATGAACCTAGGAAGCCCACAAACCCATTTGAGAAGGGATATTTTTGGACCCTGGTCTAAGTGGAAACGTGGATATTCATACTGTGGATAAGGGGGTTGTTCTATCTATTCCTCCTTTCTTTGAGCAAAGGATTCAAAGGGACTTATAACCATAAAAATACACCTAAAATCCTATTGATGCAAAAGTTTGAAGTGGGTATGGGATTGTGTTTTGCTCTGTATTCAGGTTATGTCGGCATTTCTGCTAATTGGCCCGAACTTGCTGTTTCTTGTCAGCCTTTCATTTCACTGGGGAATGTCTTCAAAGGAACCGTAATCTGTCATTCCCAGACCCTTGCGGATAACGGCACGTACTAGAAATGCCCTCTGCGTGGCAAACTGCGGCCTTTTCTCTACCCCTTCCCACCCTCCACTCCCCATTTGACCTAGATTAAATCTGCTGCATTTCCAAACCTTTTGGGGGAAACAGTGAAGGACTAATGCGCGCTGGTTTCTATGTGCCCGCAACACTCTTTCTTCACCCATTATTATGTTAATTCCGACTCAAGTGCTACGCATGGAACGGGGAGGAGAGAGACTATCAAGGCCAAAATTGCTAGAATCTGCTTCTCCTCCTTTCTGAAATAAGCCACTTACATTAAACAATTTGAAATGCCTAATAGCAGTATGTGTTTTTTTATAAAGGTATCTGAGGAATTTTAATGCACATTTTTCTCATATAGGACAATTGGTGCTTTTAGTGGGCTCTACTGAGGGCTGAATGCATAATCAGTGGGAAGTTTATGGTTAATCGGCTTGTATAGCAACACACTGGGGGTTATGGGCATGGAACGAAAGGGCACATCCCATCAGATCTGCTTCTGCCCAATGTCATTTGTCACAGGCTAGAAAGACCTTCGTGGAATTCAAAGAACACAGAAGTATTTCACAGTTGCCAGTTAAGTTGTCTTGTTGTTTTTTCCTTGTGCTCTCTGCACTCCACTCCTTCTGGTTAGGTTTGCGAGGTCCAAATCATCCCAGGCCCTGAGGTTTTTGGGCCAAAACATGAGACCTAGGTGATGTCCTTAAGTGTTATGCATTAAGTAACAAGTACAGTTGCTTTTGTTTGGAACTTAAGAGAAAAATCTCAGTGAAAGAGGCTGTTGCCAGATCAAGATGAGGGAATTCCTTCTTGGCTCCCTGAGGAGAACCAGAATAACAAACATTTAATCTAGTCTACTTACTTCTGGGCAGAAGGTGGATGCAGAGCACCACAACTGAGAGAGGAGGAGGAAGCTAATTAAGTTAACACCATAAGATAGTCTTTTCAAATTACAGCCACAAGTGAATTATGGTTTACACATCATAGCAAGTTGCTGCTATGTTAGCTACGTTGGAGATTAGTACACAACTTTTTCTTCCTCCCTGGACCTAAGGCCTCTAAAACTGGAAAATGTCCCCTCTCTGTGGAAAGACCCTTGACCTATCTAGGGTTATATCAAAACCTACTAATGGTGCTATGGATTTTGAAGAGGCATAAAGACAGAGTGAAAGGAAGAAACATGCCAAGAGGATGGCACAACAAGAAAATCCTTGTTCTGACCACCTTCCATCTGGAAATCTGTGTCTTCAATGTGAAAGATCATGTATATCCAGAATAGGTCTGCACGGCCAAGACTTTACCTCTAGAAGACAATCATACTCAGATAAGAGCGATTACTCATAGCATATCAAAATCTATAATTTTGTTCCCAAAACTTTCCTTTGACTTACATGTGAGGCTGACTTATACATGATATATATGATATGTCTCTGCTCTCCTCGAGAATGTGAGCATTGCACAGCAATGCAATTCAACTTTATGTGATCATGTCAGTTTAGGATGATGTAAATATACTCAACAGTTTCTTTCCAACTATTCTCCACCGATTTTAATGTACACCAGGGGTTCTCAAACTTTTTCAGCTGCTGAGATCTTTTAGGAGCAAAAGTTTCTCATGGCACGCCAAGAAATATTTATATATTATATTACATTATATATAATGTGTGTACACATACATACATACATACATACATACATACATACATACAGGCATGTACAAACTTTTTAAGTAACAAGGGTCATCCAGTTCAACCTTCTTTTGCCATACAGGAAAAGTACAATCAAAGGACCCCTCAACAGATGGCCTCCCAGCCTTTGTACTACTACTACTACTACTACTACTACAAAGTTGCACCGGGAATGTGGTGCAGCTGGCTGGGAGTCAGCTGCATAAGATCTCCACTGACCAGAAGGTCATGAGTTCGAGGCCTGCCTGGGTTGGGGTGAGCTCTTGACCAATTGTGTAGCTCGTTGTCTGTCTATATATGTTGTTTGTCTATGGCATTGAATGTTTGCCTGTATATGTGCATTGTGATCTGCCCTGAGTCCCCTGCGGGGTGAGAAGGGCGGAATCTAAATGATGTAAATAAATAATTAAATAGTAGTAGTAACAATAATAATAGGATTTGCACACATTATTTGCTGATACATCACACAGTCCTAGACACTGCAGAAGTGCCCGATGAGTACAAAAGCCAGCATAGTGATCTTGTTTGCTGTGTATTAATTTTATTGTGTATCTAATAATAATAATAATAGGAGCAAGCCCAGAGGCCACCCAATCCAACCCTCTTCTGCCACACATTATCAAAGTACCCCCAACTGATGGTCATTGAGCCTTTGTAAAAATAATTACAGCAATAATAACAGATGATCATTGCAGTGCCCCACACTATGCTTCCTGGAGCCCCAATGGCTCCCTGGAGCACACTTTGGAACCCACTGGTGTACATAATCCTGAGATCCTCAGGCATGTTTATGTATTTATATCTGTATTTGGAAGTTTATTTACATATTTATATTTAAAGGCAGAGAGGAAAACTTGGCAAAGACTACAAACAACCATTGGCAGGTACAGCTTATTGGAGGGCACCTGCTTTCATTAAAAAGGTCTCAAGAAGTTGGGAGACCAAGATGGAAATGTAAAACTGTATCCCCTGCATCAAGCTGTGGCAAACTCCTCCGCGACAACCTGCTGATTTGGAGACATTCAGAGTTTTTGTTCCAGGAGGGTTGCTGCGTATGTCACATCTAGTTCATGTTACATACATCTTCAAGCAGCGTTTGATCTATGCAGCTTCATTTTTTTCTCCCCTTCACCTTGATAATGGCAGCATGTCGTTCCCTTAAAAAGCTTTTTCCTCTCCTTTCTTTCTTTCGTTCTTTCTTTTTTTGGCTTAAAAAAGTACAGGGATTAAAGAAATGTGTTTTTTAAAGGAAGAAATGAAGGAAGAAAAAGAGACCTTGCTTCTAATGCCGGAATCCTTCTTCTCGGTAGAAACAATTCTATGCAGATGGAGACATTAAACCCTGCAGGACTTTGAACTTTAAGGACTGCCCTTTAGTTTGCTTTGAATTGATGACAGAACCTAAATCCTTGAAAAACTTTGTTCTGTCTTTGGAAGCTTCAGACCAAGAGCAAAACCACACACACACATATACACATTATGTCTCAGGGGAGGAGACGATCCTGAAGCCATTGAAGGTTGCTGTTTTTCTAATCTTCATTCTCATTGCTTATTATGGTTGGTAAAGGGAGTGGGACAAAGAAACCCAAGGCACCATTGAACCAGTGTATGTGGCACTCCAAAAACCTAATTAATTGTTGAGATGTGAGCAAAAATAAATGAATGCAGCCACGCAAAAGACAAACAAAACACTTTGGCAATAAAGCCGCACGTTGGAACAAAAATTAATGATGGCTCCTAATGAGAAATGAAGGGGGCTACACCATCTGATGCAGGAACAAACTGTACTCAAAACTTTCAGTGGATTCTGTGTACGGTTTATTTTGCTTGCCTGAATGTGCTGGATGAGCTTCCATGGAAAAACTTCATGAAACACGCTTCAGCCCTGCTTTAATGGAACCATAGTAAAAAAGATAGAATGAGTATGTGGTTAGCATTTTCACAAACTGAATGGACCATGAATGCCATATTTTGGAGCCCCTGGTGACACAGCGGGTTAAACCACTGAGCTGCTAAACTTGCTGACTGAAAGATTGGTAGTTTGAATCCGGGGAGCGATGTAAGCTTCCGCTGTTAGCCCCAGCTTCTGCCAACCTAGCAGTTCGAAAACAGGCAAATATGAGTAGATGAATAGGTACTGCTTCGGCAGTAAGGTAATGGTGCTCCATGCAGTCATGCCGGTCACATTCAAGTGATCCTAACCTCCATAACAGAGGTTCCATGGTCGGATCACAGTGTCCTGGAAGTCTGACTTGAGCTGGCCACCCTGCCCTGTAAGGGTGCCGAACCTATTCTGGTTCGCCCGAAGAGACTTATGGAACCCACAAGGTTCCTGAATGCTCTGAGGGACATGGAGCTCACCAGCGACTCAGTCGATAGGCAAGTGGAACTCGAACACCTGTCTTTCTGCTGCCTTAGACGAGATTGCCCTCAGACGCTCTCTCGCCCCCTGTAGAAATCGCTCACCTTGGTTCACTGAGGAGCTACGGGCGATGAAACGGAGGAAGAGACAGCTAGAGGACGTGTGGCGAAGTCTCTGTGACAGAACATCGAGATCAGCTTATAAACAATTCAAAGATGTTTATGAGCAGGCTATCAAGGATGCTAAAAAGGTCTACTATTCTTCCTTGATAGAGTCGGCCAGTTCACGCCCAGCTCAACTTTTTAAGATAATTCGATCATTGACAACAATTCCGACTGTCCTAAATGATAGCGATTTGGCTCCTTCAGCTGAGGCTTTTCAGAACTATTTTGTCGACAAAATCTCGAATCTCCGCCGGGACATCTCAGCCACATTTGATACAGTGAGTGAACTCGAGACTCCGCCGCCACTCGGTGGGCCCACCTTCACCCGCTTCCAATTGCTAGACACAGCAGCTGTCGATAAGTTACTTGCTGCAGCTAGACCAACAACTTGCTCTCTTGATCCGTGCCCCTCCTGGCTTGTTAGATCTTGCCGGGAGGGGTTACGAGACCCCCTGGGTAAGATTATCAACATCTCCCTTGAGCAAGGAGTGTTCCCAGGGGGTTTGAAAGAGGCAATGGTAAGACTTCTGTTGAAGAAGCCGAAGCTAGACCCTTCGGCTTCCTCCAATTACCGGCCGGTTTCCAACTTGCCTTTCTTAGGCAAGGTGATTGAGAGGGCAGCATCGGATCAGCTGCAGAGGTTCTTAGATGACACAGCTGGACTAGATCCCTTCCAGTCCGGCTTCTGTATTGGGCATGGGACAGAGACCGTGCTTGTCGCCATTACAGACCAACTTTGCCGCCAGCTGGACCATGGCGGGTCAGCCCTGCTTGTGATGTTAGATCTGACGGCAGCGTTTGACACTGTAGACCATGTACTACTGACCCACCGTTTAGCCGCGATCGGAGTTAAGGATTGGCCTTAAATGGGGAACCTCCTTCCTCCAAGACCGGGGACAACGTGTGGAGAGGGGGGGAGGTCTCTGGGAGACTCCCATTAACTTGTGGGGTCCCCCAGGGAGCCATCCTCTCCCCTTTATTATTCAACATCTACATGCGGCCGCTGGCCCAGCTGGTGCACGACTTTGGTCTGGAGTGTTATCAGTACGTGGATGACACCCAGCTCATGCTGAGAATGGACAGCAAGCCGGACTCCGTACCCGATTGTTTCCAGCAATGCCTTGAAGCCGTGACTGGTTGGCTGTGCTCCAGCTGGCTGAAGGTGAATCCATCAAAGACGGAGATCCTGTGGCCTGGTCCCCCTGGACTGGATGAGTGCCGGTTGCCTACCCTGGATGGCGAACAGCTGAGCCCGTCATCTTTGATCAAAAGCCTGGGGGTTCAGTTGGACCCATTGCTGGCCATGGAGTCCCAGGTCTCCGCGGTCAGCAAAATGTCATTTTTCCATCTGCAACAGGCTAGGCGACTGGCCCCCTACCTATCCAGGGATGACCTTGCCACGGTAATCCAAGCGACGGTCATCTCGAGGTTAGACTACTGTAACGGCCTCTACATAGGCCTTCCCTTGATGACAATTCGGAAACTCAAGCTGGTGCAAAATGCTGCAGCTCGCTTGCTGGCGGAAGCGTCGGCAAGAGAGCACGTTACGCCCATCTTACGGCAATTGCACTGGCTTCCAATCGAGTACCGAATTGTCTTCAAGGTGTTGGTTTTGACTTTCAAGGCCTTACATGGTCTGGGGCCGGTGTACCTGAGGGACCGCCTCACCCCATACGTCCCCCTGAGATTACTGCACTCGGAAGAGCGAAACCTTTTGGCGGTACCATCTGTCCGCTCCTGCCATCTCTCCAGCACAAGGCAATGAGCCTTTTCAGTCGCTGCCCCAATGCTCTGGAACGTATTGCCCGACGATGTCCGGGCGATGGCGGAGATTATCCCATTCCGGAGGGCTTGCAAAACTGTGCTGTTCAGGCTTGCTTTTGATTGAAGCCCCTGGATATTGTAACTGTCTACTATACTGTCGTTGCATTATTTGCAATTTTTATTTCTTGTTGTTTTTATGATGTACCGCTGCTTTGCAGTGCATTTTAATGTGTGTGTGAACCGCCCCAAGCCAGCCGGGAAGGGCGGAATATAAGACTGAACAAATAAATAAATGACCTTGGAGGCATCTATGGACAATGCCAGCTCTTCGGCTTAGAAATTGAGCTGAGCACCAATACCCAGAGTAGGACATGAGTAGACTTAATGTCAGGGGAAAACCTTTCCCTTACCATAGGATTGCACTGAGGCTCTAGAAAATTCAGAGAGAGGTTTTCTTCTTAAGAATTTCCCATTGTGAGTCTTTGGTGCAGGCATGAGCAAACTTCGGACCTCCAGTTGTTCTGGACTTCAACTCCCACAATTCCTAACAGACAATAGGGTGTTGGGAATTGTGGGAGTTGGAGTCCAAAACAACTGGAGGGCTGAAGTTTTCCCATGCCTGCTTTGGTGACTTCTGACAGAAACATACCATATAATCACTTGGAGAACCTTGCCAATTCCTACAGATGACATAATCTGTCAAATGCGGATAGGTGAAACCGCAGAGCAATAAACTCTGTTGCTTGACTGATTTGCGAGTGCAACACAATTAATGTCACATTTAAACTATTCTAGTTTGGTCTTAAGATATATGTAAATCAAAACCAAACTCTTATTTCTGCAGAAGTTCAGAAGATCCTACTTTAAAAAAAGAATAATCTCACAATGATAACACCTTCCAAGGTGAGGGCTAACATAGTTGTCATTTTGGGTGACAGACCTGACACATCTCAGCTGTTTTTACAACATTTAAGGTGTTAAGGCTCACTGTAACAATAAACAACACCAAAGACATATTAGTGCTATAAAAATCTATCTTGCTTTATTGAGACAACAAATTGCCTGCTTCTCACTGGATTGTTCAGAAAAGGTGAGAAAGTTGCTGGTAGCCAGACAGCAGTTAAATCCAAATCATGTTTTCCCTGCTCCAAATATGGACCAAGCAATTATCAGAGGTACTTTAAAATCTCGGAAAACAGTTTCTTCCTGGGACCTCTAAGTAAGAGTCAAAATGGTTCAATTTAATAAGGCAGACATTTTCAACCTAGTGCCCTACAGAAGGGTTAGATACAGATCCCATCATCTCCAGCTGTGGAGCCGCTGGTGGCACAATGGGTTCAACCTTTGTGCTGGCAGGACTGAAGACCGACAGGTTGGAGGTTCGAATCTGAGGAAGGCACAGATGAGCTCCCTCTGTCACCTCCAGCTCTCCATGCAGAGTAGCCTCCCACAAGGTTGACAAAACATCAAAACATCTTGGTGTCTCCTGGGCAACATCCTTGGATATGGCCAATTTTCTCACATCAGACGAAATTTGCAGTTTCTCAAGTTGCTCCTGACACTGATACTGACATACACACACTCACACACGTATTCAGCTAACATATTATCCCTGCTAGTTGTGGACACAGTGGGAGTTGTACCCCAACACATCTTGAAGGTGTCACATTAGGAAAGGTTTGATTGTGGTGAGAAGCTATCATAAGTTAGACAGCTGCATTTTCCACCCTATGGACCCTGGAAAGCTCCACTGCTCCTCCTTTTGAATTTTTTTCTCCCTGAATGATTCCCAGTGCCTTTTTTGTGTTGATTTTGCTCTTCTTTGAGCACAAATATTGAACAACACAGCCATTTTCCTCAGCAGGAAATAAAGGTCTGCCTCCCTTCCTATTGGAATTAATATTCCTCTCCTTGGCCTACAACCAGGGTAGGAGGAAAGGGTTGGTTGTGGGGAATTCCTGTCTCCACATTTCTAAGGGGTGATTGGGGACAAAGTATTTGTTTAAAATAGGCTTGAGGACCATGAAAACCGATCATGTGAGTACATGCAACTCATGGGTTGCCCTTTCTTTGCCTCTGGAATGGACGGCATAGGCAGTTGCGCAGAGAAACAGAATCACTGAGACCTCTAAGGATGCCTCTTCTGCACTATAGAATGAAGTCATAATCCCATTTTAACCACAATGGCTTGATGCTACACTCAGTGCTAGGGATTCATGGGAATTATAGTTTTACAAGGTCTTCAGCCTTCTCTGCTAAAGTGTGCTGCTGTCTCAGCAAAGTCACTTTTGAGGATTTCCTAGTACCAAGCCATGTGTGAGCATAGAAGCAATATTATTAATATATCTATCTCATTAGAAAAAAGATAATTAATTAAAGGTAAACCCTCTACGTGCAACTGTTTTTAACTGTTGAGCTCTGTTTAGCACTTGGTGACGTACAGGGGGATGAATAGAATTAATTCTGAAACAAACCACCATCCCTTGCATTTAATGGGTGAGAGAGGAGGTCAAGAGCTAAATAGACTCAACAGACCCAGTTCTCTGTATCTGAAGTTGATTGTGACCCCTTCCAGGTCACATCCCTCCCTATGCTATGACCACCATGGTTACAGGTCGAAAATGCTTGTGAGCTCAGATGCATTTTCAGCATCAACTAACCCTGGTTGAAGATTTGGTCTGAACTGCCACAGTCCAACTGAGCTCACAGTTGGATCTGCCAAAAAGGGGAAGATGTCTAAATAAACAAAAACTCTATTAGAATTACAGGAGGAGAAGCACGTACTCACAATGCAGTTTCCTTTTAGCTGTTGTTGTTAACACCTATATTGTTGTTTCACGGACCTCCAATTTTCTGAACCAAAACTGTGTCAACCTTGATCCGAACAGCTTCATGGGGCAATTGCACAAGTTGACCCATTGATTCATGTGAGACAGAAATCAGGTGTATGATGAGACAGAAATAATGAATATATACACTTTCAAAAGCTTTATCCTAAATATTTGTTGCTGTTGTGATTTGCCTTCTAGTTATTTATGACTTATGCTGACCCTAAAGTAAACCTATCACAATGTTTTCTGAGGCTGAGTGTTTTGTCCAAGGTCACCTGTGGGGTTTCATGGTTGAGTGGGGATTTGAATCCTGTTCTTCAAAGTTGTGGTCCAAGGCCCAAGCAATGACACCATGCTGGTTCCCTTACCCTCCACCACTTCTACCTTCATAGATGAGCCTATATCTCAAACTTAGTCTAAGTCTAGGTGTCTTTATCATGGTGTGAGAATTTTGGGACAGTCCCATCAACCCAAGTGAATCTAGGCAGAGGTAAGGAATGCTGGGAGTTGCAGCTTAGTAAGATTTTGAGAACTGCACAACTCCTACCTCTGGTGTACTTAGTTTTGTTTTCATGACAGAAGTGACTTGAGAAACTGCAAGTTGCTTCTAGTGTGAGAGAATTGGCCATCTGCAAGGACGTTGCTCAGGGGACACCCGGATGTTTTGATGTTTTACCAACCTTGTGGGAGGCTTCTCTCATGTCCCCACATGGGGAGCCGGAGCTGACAGAGGGAGCTCATCCGTGCTCTCCCTGGATTCAAACCTCCAACCTGTCGGTCTTCAGTCCTGTCAGCACAAGGGTTTAACCCACTGTCCCACCGGGGGCTTCTAGTGTACTTAATGTACCTAGGTAACCTGATCTGTTCAAAATCCAAGAGCTGAGAAGTCTGGACATTTTTCCCAATGCCTCTTAATTTTACTCAGACCCCTTACACATAGCTGAATAAAACCCCACATTATCTGCTTTGAACTGGGATATATGGCAGTGTGGACTGAGATAACCCAGTTCAAAGCAAATATTGTGGGATTTTATGCCTTGATATTCTGGGTGATATGGCTATGAGGAAGTGCCCTCATTTATTCAATTAGGGTCGTGTATACAATCTACCCTCTTTCCTCAGTTTATCATTCATGCCATTGAAAATCATAGGGCTCAATATTATATGCAATTTCCCACATCCACATGAGGTCCAGAAATGTATTTCCCATAGATACAGGGGTTGTACAAAAGTAGAGACTTCTTGAAAGCCCATATTGCTCCCATGTAATCTTGCTTGAATCTTTCAGTCTTTAAGACATTGTTCTCTATCCCAGTACCTTTCCAGGCTCCATATTGTTTTAAAGAAAAACTCGATTAGTCCTCACCTCTGTTTTACCAGCTGCAGACAAATTGACAACACTTCCTCATTGATGATATTTTTCCCCTGGCAGTGAGAGGATGGAAGGGATATAGGCAGGTGTATATCTGAATTATTATTTTTTCCAAATGTCATAACGAGAGGCTTTCTTGATATTGGATATCCTAAGCTCTGATCCACCAAGCTGATGCAAATGAGTCCACATCATCATTTTTCTAATTTCATCAGTCTTAAAAGAAAATAAGCTTTCTGTGTGCAACAGCAGGTTCCAGATTAGTTCTGCTGAGCTCGCTGCCATGGAACTAAATATCTATCAAGCCCAGTATAAAGTCACAAACCACTTATGAATGTCAACAACATTCTGATATAACAAAGGCAAACACACGGCCATTTATATCATGCTGCCAATGTGCAAAATATTTTCCAGTATTTTATCCAGTGCATCAACAGAAACAAACTCTAAGGAAAATTTCCTCTTGTCCCTCATTTCCAGTGGGACCTGTGGGATTTGGAAGCACCTTCCAAAGCCTTGCTAAAATTCATGGAGGTTGATAAACTGATGGTCATACAGACAGATGTAATAAATTTGAAGACTTAAACAGCCTGGATGCTTTTATGATGTTTTACCATTCTTGTGGGAGGCTTCCCTCATGCCCCCGCATGGGGAGCTGAAGCTGACAGAGGGAGCTCATCCGTGCTCTCCCTGTATTCGAACCTGTGACCTGTCGGTCTTCAGTCCTGCCGGCACAAGGGTTTAACCCACTGTACCACCGGGGGCTCCTTTCCTGGTACTAACCAGACCTGATCCCAGGTTGCCTTATGAGATCAGAAAGGATCTATTAACATCAGAATATTGCATTTTTACTTCTTCTTCTAAAAAGGTGCTCTCTTCCAGGTAGATATACTTAGTCCCCTCCACATCTTATTCTGGGCAGGGCCGTAGCCAGGATTTTGATTCGGGGGGGGGGGGGCTGAGTTTGGTTCGGGGGGGGCTGAGACTGGGTGGAAGAGGGTCTACCCTAGCAAACCTTTTGTATTGTTATTCCAATAACCCCATTAATGTGGGATATAATGAGCATGGTGATCAGATCATGATATGAATAAACATAACAGTTTAAATAATGTACCAGTAAGGCCTTTTCACGGACCACCCTGAGAATTTCGGGGGGGGGCTGAAGCCCCCTTAGCCCCCCCCCCCTGGCTACATGCCTGATTCTGGGGTATTGTAGGATATAGGATACAAAGATGTCTCATGTTTGCCCAAATGCTTGGGGCAGAAACAAGAGTTTCTGTATTACACCCAGTGGCAGAAAAGAAAATAGAAGTCGATTGGTTGTTGAGTAGATGTGTGAACCACAGCACCAACAATAATAAAATGTGATACACCCAGCCTTGAAAATGTACAAATTTACTCCAAGATCCACGCAATACATTCTCAAAACCTTGGGAGTGAGGACTGTTTTCAAGCTTTTTGCACACAAAATTACATGCCTGTTTTGAAACCATCAACATTCTTAAGCACTAGCTCTGTGCATTAGTGAGTGGACTCTCAGAGGCAACTTTCATGGCACTTGCTTCACCCATTGTGAAAAAAAGCAATCTGATTAAATGCTTTCTCAAGGCCAGAATAGAACCAGAGAAGGAGAGGCCAGGGACCCTAGCTTTTCGAAGAGGTTCTATCACTGACAGCCAGGCTCACTTCTGTACATAGAATTACAGTGGTAAAGAAATATCTTGTCCTCTGAATCAGGTAGCAAAACATCTTGAACAAGTCCTGGATGGCAGCAGTGTATTTCTAGACCAAAGCTTAGCAACTATTGCTCCAAAGTTCAAGACATTCATGTCTATAAATCCAGTACTTCATAAACTAGCATGCTGGAGGCAGCATGTAGGAGGATAATAAGGGAAACAGTAATAATCTAAATGTGTAAATTTTTACTCAAGCAAATGAACCAAGACTTACATGGAAGCATGTGGAACCAACAGGTCCAGGAGGAGGTGCCATTGTGCCATGGTGATGTGTAAATAGGCTATAATTGTCCATTTCCCTTCCTTTCCACACTGTATCCAAGAACAACATGTATTTGGGTCACCACTATGCAGAGGAGAAGATATCTGCCCAAACTGACCCTGCAAGTTACAACTCTAGCTAGCTTCTAGGAAATAACTGCAAGGGGTTTTAATAATGTACCACTTAACTGATTTTGGGTGGCCTTTTGATTTTTAAAATATTTATGACATTTATATGCCACCCTTCTCACCCTGAAGTGGACTCAGAGTGGCTTACAAGTTATATGTAAATACAATTTATTATATTATTTACAATATTAGTACCATACATAATTTATTTCCATTATCCTACATCTTAACAAAAACATTGCCTATTTTTACTTATGTCTCTATGGGCTTCTAATTTGTACAGGAGGCCATCTACTTTCACAGGATCAGGGGCACAGGGCCCTTGTAAAAGAATCATACTGAATGCATTCTCTCTAGGAATCTCTAGGTCTTCAGCCTGACTATATGGTCAATGTCTGGTTGAAGTGTACCACACAAGAGGACCTAGAGGGTCTTAGAAAGAATATACAGGTATTGCTAATAATCAAATCGCAAAACTTAAACCCATAAGTGTGGAGGATTACTATATGAGGTAATATTAGTTTGTAATCCTAGTTTGAATGACAATGTTAGATATAAGTGAATGATAATTATTGATACCTCTGCTACTTTGTGTAATAAAGCAACTCCCTTCAAGCCCACCTTATGAGCTACCTGTCAGATCAATCATGTGAATTTCTGACTGGGACACAAGGAACATAAGGTTTCCACGCTGTGCCGTTGCTCCCGGGCTATCAATACCTTGTGAAAAATCAAGGACGTGGTCTATCTATCCCGGGGGATTGCTTTTTTGCCTTCCTTTAAAGGCTCAGGGCTCCAAGGACCAAACTGAACACTCTGGTTAAATCAAACACTTTATTGTCCAATATATCAGTTAACTTCACTCAGGCACTTTGCTTAATTTCTCCAAAATAATAACTGGGGACTTAGTCTCCAAAATAAGGTAGAAATGTTCTTACTTTAAAGTTTCTTTACTGTTTTGGTCCATGAAGCTTTAGCCAGAAGGCTCTCTGAGTCCTTTCTGATCCAATGTCTTTGAGGTAGGAACACTTGCAGCCCCAATCAGATGGCCAAACTTGAAGACCAGATGACTGGTTTGGAGGTGCTTGGAACTTCCCAGAGTAACTCAGCCTTCCGATATGCTGAGCCTTCTGCTTGAATTCCAAGGAAATCAGATTGGTATTGAAGGATGGCCTGACCAAGGGCCTGGTCTGGCGAACCTTTAGACACATCCTTATAGGAGAGGTCCTGGTAGTCTATAGAATGTAGCTTTTTCCTCCAGATCCCTGGGAAAAGGGGGTGGAACAAACTCAATTGAGCTCTGCTAAATGCTAAGGACCAATCAGTGCAAGTAAACCTCTTGCAAACTGTGCAGGCTGCAAAAACACACTTTAACAATGCAAACCTTTAAGAACTCAAGATTTTCTATGCAGATGGCGCTCACCGCGCCATCACACACACCTCTCCTGCCAGTGAAAAAGCTGACAACAACAACCTTTGTCATGGGTCCTTCTTTTGAATGTCACAGCCTTGCTTACTGGAGAAAGAGTGGGGGAAATCTCATCTTGTTTACACCCTGATAAAAAAATTCTCGAAAACACCAGTTCTTTTCTGATCTTGGACACTAAGCAGGGTCAACTCTGGTTGGGACACAGCCAATGAATACCAGGTGCTAAAGGTCATATTTCAGAGGAAAGACTATCAAAATCATCCCTAAGAATATTTTGCCTAAGAAAACTCATTGGGCTACCATAAATTGAGAGGTGACCTGAAGTCATGTATGTACATACACGCAAACACCTAGCAAGCCGAAGTCACATCTTATGTGGAAAATCAATCATTTTTCCATCAAGTCTGTATAGAGTATTGTTTTATTCTCTGATAACAAGTAAATATTCACCATCAAGACTCCTTGGGCTTGATGTTGTACTTTTATTTGCATTCCATTTTCATTCGCCAGAATTTTCTCGGCTGTGTTTCTTCAATTAAAGTGGATCACTGCTCCCTTTTTCTTTTTATCCATTGACAAACAAACATATGTTCCCAATTTTGGACTTATCAAATATTTTTCATCTTTTCCCCATATATGTGTTAGCGTGGATTTGGATCCAACATCTTGATGCATGAATACTGATTGTACCTAAGGGCCAAAAGCTTAGAAGACATGAAATTATGAGCCCCCAAAGGTTGAAATTATTAGATTTGAATTTATACAGGAAGTGGAGATGCAGTCAAATAATGCAAAGTTAAATGCAGAATCTTTCCCACAAATGTTAATTCCTTCCAGCAGGGGTTTGCTTCTGCAATGTGTGCGGACAATTGCATTTTTCTTCTTTAAAAAAGGACTGACTGTTTTTGTCATACTTAAAGTCCTTAAAGTATTTAGTCTGACTGCATCTGTGAATGAAGACATTAAAAAACCCATTATGTTTTCAACCTCGGTTAATAATAAGGCCATTTTTCCACCCACTTGCTAGTCCAGCTGTAATGTTTTTGGCCTCAAGTGGGAGGCAATGTGGAACAAGGATTAGGAAGATAAATGATATACAACATACAGTGCCAGTTCACATAAAATATTAGCAGATTGGAAATGACTGTTTACTGTCTCACTGACTACATGATGACTTGTGCGTCTCCCAGAGAACATACAGAAAGCTGCCTTTCTCTCTGCCAATGCAGCAGGACAGATTGCATCTGCTGCAGCAGTTCTTAGAAGACACAGCTGGATTTGATCCCTTCCAGTCCGGCTTCCGTATTGGGCACGGGACGGAGACCGTGCTTGTCGCCATTACAGACCAACTTCGCCGCCAGCTGGACCAGGGTGGATCGGCACTGCTTGTCTTGTTAGATCTGACAGCAGCGTTTGATACAGTAGACCATGCATTGTTGACCCACCGCCTATCCGCTTCTCCGGAGTCAGGGGACTGCCCTTAAATGGGTGGCCTCCTTTCTCCGGGATCGGGGATAGCGTGTGGAGGGGGCGGATGGTCTCCAGGCGGCTCCCACTTAACTGTGGGTCCCCAGGGGCCATTCTCTCCCCTTATTATTCAACGTTTATATGCGCCCTGGCCCAGCTGGCCCGCGACTTTGGTCTGGAGTGTTATCAGTACGCTGATGACACCCAGCTTCTGCTGCGAATGGACGGCAGGCCGGATACCGTACCCGATTGCTTCCATCTGTGCCTCGAAGCCGTGACTGGTTGGCTGCGGGCCAGCCGGCTGAAGGTGAATCCGTCGAAGACGGAGATCCTATGGCCTGGTCGGCCTGGCCGGGATGAGTGCCGGTTGCCTACTCTGGACGGCGAGCAATTAAGCACGTCGTCAATTGTTAAGAGCTTGGGTGTTCAGTTCGACTCCCTGCTGACCATGGAGACCCAGGTCTCCGCGGTCAGCAGGGTGGCGTTCTACCACCTACGTCAGGCTAGGCGACTGGCCCCCTACCTGTCCAGGAATGACCTGGCTACGGTGATCCAAGCGACGGTCATCTCGAGACTAGACTACTGTAACGCCCTCGTTGGCCTTCCCTTGGCGACGATTCGAAACTCAAGCTAGTGCAGAATGCCGCTGCTCGCCTGCTGGCAGGAGTGCCGGTGAGGCAGCACATTACGCCCATCCTCCAGCAACTGCACTGGCTGCCAATTGAGTACCGAATCACCTTCAAGGTGCTGGTGTTGACCTTTAAGGCCTTGTACGGTCTAGGGCCTGCGTACCTCTTGGACCGCCTTGCCCCATACGATCCCCCGAGATCACTCCGCTCAGCAGAGCAAAACCTGCTGGAGATTCCACCGATCCGCCTCTGCCGCCTATCATCAACTAGGCAGCGCTCCTTCTCAGTAGCAGCTCCAACGGCCTGGAATGCCCTGCCGGAGGAGGCTAGAGCCATACGGGAGCTCGCCCCTTCCGCAGGGCCTGTAAGACCTTCCTTTTCAAGCAGGCCTTCGGTTGACATATAACGCCTCTTGCCTTCAATCGATTTATGACTCTGTGTTACCGTTTGTGTCACATAGTGAAATTTTAACAATGTTTTAATTATGTTTTTAGTATCATTTTTGTTATTTTTATGGTTATAGCATTGTTTTATTTTGTTCGTGAGTCGGCATGAGTGTTGCCTGCCGATCACTATGTATGTCTTGTAACCCGCCACGAGCCCTCGGGAAGAGGCGGAATACAAATGCAAATAATAAATAAATAAATAAATAAATAATGACAAATTAATTTTTAAGCTAAACCTGTGAGGGGTGTGTGTGATTGGGCACATACATGTGCATTCAGATCTATGGGATAAGATATTCAGTAGAATTCCCCTCTGCTCTGGGCTGTTTTAATGTGACACAAATGCAGAGCCTTTCATGTATCAACATTAGTAGAAATTACCTTGGATTACTGAGGGTTGTTTTTTTGGGGTGGGGGGGGGGGTAACTTAACAGGACAAATTTAGGAAATCAGCATGGTTGGTCCAAATGTGGTTGTACAAAAGGTGTTTTGAGGTATACTTTTCTGCATGGCATCTTCCCAGAATGTGCCATATACTGAGTTGTCCTGGCATAATGGCATTCTTCTGCCTGGGCTGGAGAGTTTCCATTTACATAATTGAGTAATATAGGAATGCACTTGGGCAGAACCGGACGGAGTTTGAAAGCAAATGTCTAGAATTCTACTTTTCATGCTACTAGAAATCTTGGAGGAGAACAAGCTGTGGATGTGAGGTTTTTGAAATGTCCTACAATACATTCCAATTCTCATTGTGAAAAGAAAATACTCCAGGTTAAAACTACTATATTTAAGATACAGTGGGCCCTCTCAATCTATTGGCTCCTGTCCGCAGCTTCAATAGGCCATGGATTATCACACCTCATACCTAAAATAGTGGTGATTTGCATGCATCGCTGTTGATGCATCACATCACATCACTACCACTGAATAACGTATAGTGCAACCATCCCTGGGTTTTTTTTGCAGTCCACTGGGATTCCCAGAACCAAACCCCATACATTGTGAGGATCCACTGTTTGCAGATGATGTTGCATTATTATCAGAAAATAGCAAAATCTTGGAATGACTATTGATACAAGTAATAGGAAAAGCATACAAGTGGGGCTACAGATGAACACAAAGAAAACAAAGATCACAGATTATTCACCAAACTGCAGTATGGATGATGAAGATATCAAATTCTGAAGATATTTTTTATACCCTTAATCAATTATAAATACAAATCGAGGTAATAATCAAGAAATCAGAAGCGAACTAGCACTTGAGATGAATTTGGTAAGATCCTAAAATGTAAAGATAGTTCAATTACAAAATTAGGATCATTCCATGACATTTACATATATGCCCTGGGGTAAAAACTGGATGTTGAAGAAAGCTGACAGAAAATAGCTCATTTAAAATGTGGTGCTGGAGGAGAGTTTACGGACCTTGAATTGAGCAAATCAATCTAGAACTCTCCCTAGAAGCTAAAATGTCTCAACTAAGGCTATTTTGCTTCAGATTCATCATGAGATGGCATGGCACATTGCATAAGATGATGATGCTTGGTAAAGTGGGAATCAGTAGAAAAAGAAGGACACCACATTTGATAGATTCAATCATGGAAGCTACCCCCTGAGTTTGCAAGTCCTGAGCAAAGCTATTAAAAACAGTATCTTACAAGTCTCTTATTCATGCCAACAGTGACATATCTACCTACTTAGATGAAGGATTAAAAAGAAGAGAAGAGCCAATGTGTAGGGGATAACTATGACTTGGCCACGGTGGTCCATGCTCTGGTTACATCCCATATAGATTACTGCAACGCCCTCTACATGGGACTGCCTTTGAAGACTGTTCAGAAGCTTCAACTGGTCCAATGGACAGCAGCCAGGCTGATAACAGGAGCGGCACTCAGGGAGTGCACACCTCCTCTGTTGCGCCAGCTCCACTGGCTACCAGTTTGCTACCGGGCACAATTCAAAGTGCTGGCTTCAGCCTTTAAAGCCCTTAATGGTTCTGGTCCAACTTACATGTCCAAATGCATCTCCCCCTATGAACCATCAAGATGTTTAAGATCATCTTGAGAGGCCCTGCTCTTGGTCCCGCCTGCTTCGCAGGTGCGGTTGGTGAGGACGAGAGACAGGGCCTTTTCAGTAGTGGCTCCTCAGCTTTGGAATGCCCTTCCTATTGACATCATATCAGCTCCCTCCCTCCTGACATTTTGCAAGAAGGTCAAAACCTGGCTGTTTGACCGGGCATTTGTAGATGTAGTATGATTATCAATTGAGACCTAAGGAACGCCGCCGCCACAATTGGAAATCGATTTAATAACGAGATGCTGATATTGTGTTTAATTTTAATTGCTAATTTGCATATGATGTGATTGTGTTGGTAACTGTTGATGTATTTATCTTGAGCAGTCCTTGCCATATGTACACCACCTCAAGTCGCCTTCGGGCTGAGAGGGGTGGTATAGAAGAAAAGTAAATAAAATAAATAAATATGATAGCTAAAAGATCACAGAGGGAGATGTCCTAGGGAATATCATTGCAAAGAATCACCTTCAGGACATGAAAACCAAGAGACATATAACCAGGAAAAAAGGGCAATTCAAGCCAGGAAATTACAATAAACTGAAGCCCATCTCACAGTCCAATACGATGTCCTCAAACTACAGAAAAGGGTGTGACAAGAGAAAATGCCCTTATTGCCAAGTGCATGGAAACTGGCATGACCTTATCTGTGGGTCAGTGTGTATATGTGTACTCTAACTTATGGTGTAATTCTTCTAAGCCTTAACGATTTCCATGCAGGTTTTACCTGACATCATCCCAGGCTTCCAGGTTTACCAGTTATAGTGATTTCAGACCTTGTGAACATCTGAGTGCTCTGGGCATCAATTTCTTTCCCCTTTACCCTTAGTGGACAATGAAGCATAATTTGAAACAGATATTCCACAGCACCCGTTTCCTTTTTTCATATCGGAAGCTGTTGAAAAAAAACCCTGTACAACTTTCTAGATTTGAAATGCTAGGGATCGATTCTAGATGCAGGGGCACCCGTTTGTATCCCATGCTCACCTTCTCCAAAAGATTCAGTACCTTCTCTAGATTCTATATTTTTGTATGTAATGCTGTTACTGCATCTAAAAGTTCTTGATGTTTAAAAACATGGTCATATATGAACATGTATTCACATGTACATGAATACACAAAAGGAAATCTAACAATATAACTGAATTATGGATAGGAGCCATAACTAAGTGGTGGTAGATCACATGCTTCATATGTAGAAGGTTCCTTGTTCAATCCCTGGCATATTGAGCAAAAACAAAGATGGGGACCAATGAATATTCAGGTATTATGGGATGGAAATACCTATCATCTTTTCTCACTGGCTTGGCTATGTTGCTTGGCTGAATAGAAACTGTATTCTTACAACATTTGAAGAGTCAAATGGTAATCTAAGCTAAAAGGAAAAAGCCTTTGACTCTGGAAAACCATTTGATATCCCTGGATCCTGGACAGCTGTGATGGACTAGATGAGGGCCAACAAGCTGAGGCTTCATCTAGACAAGATAGAGGTCCTTCTGGTCAGTCATGAGGCTGATAAGAGAATATGGTGGCAACCTGTGCTTGGTGAGGTTACAATCCCCCTGAAAACACATGTCCACAATTTTTTTTTGGGGGGGGGGGGGAGGTCCTTCTGGACTCAGCACTAACACTTGAGGTCCAGATGTCGGTGGTGGCTGGGTGGGCCTTCGCACAATTAAAATTTGTGCACCAGCTGTGACCGTACCTCGAAAAGCCTGACTTAGCCATGGTGATCCATGCCTTAGTCAAATCTAGAATAGACTCCTGCAATGCACGCTACATGGGGCTACCTTTGGCTCAGAAACTGCAATTAGTGCAAAGGTTGGCAGCCAGACTATTAACAGGAGCTAGCTGTAGGGAGCACATCATGCTCCTATTAAAGCAGCTCCACTGGCTGCTGACAAGTTTCCAGTCCCAATTCAAAGTGCAGGTTATCCCCTTTAAAGCTGTACACGTTTCGGGTCCAGCCTATCTTTGTGACTGCATCTCCCCCTATGAACCAATCCGGGCTCTAAGATCTGCCAGGGAAGCCCTCCTCTCAGTCCTGCTACCCTCTTAAGTGTGTTTGGTGGAGACAAGGGAGAGGTCCTTCCCGGTGGTGGCTCCGGCTTTGGAACCCTCTCCTCAGTGAGCTTAGACAAGCCCCTACACTACAACACTTTAGGAAAGCATCAAAAACTTGGTTTTTCCAGCAGGCATTTGATAATGATTAGACAGTAACCAGAACTGATTGCCAATCACGTAAGCACTCTGTATCTACATTCTGTGCATTCAGCTGGTCTGCTATATTGATCACTTGGTTCTTGTAACTGATTCTGCTTTGAATAGAGATTGTTTTATCCAATTTATATACCTGGTTTATGTAATGCACTACAGTTTTCATGGTGATGTGTTTTATGTATTATGTATTCTACGTATGGCACCTTTGTGTGCTATTGTGTAAGCCGCCCGAGTCCCTATGGAAGATGGTGGTGTGGTATAAATAAAGTTGTTGTTGTTGTTATTGTTGTTAGACAATAATGGGTCAGATGGACCAATGATTTGACTTTACATGAAAGGAGTTCCTTATGTTTCAAGTTCCTGAAAATGCTGTACACAGAAGAACGAGAGAAATGTCTATGGAATCGACATATTAACAAAGGTTCTAAATCAAGAACATTGAGTGATCTATAGTCCATATGACCATTTGTATATATATTGAAACATTGGCCTATTCTTTATAGCAGTGAATTGAGAACACGCCAAATGTATAGGAGTATATTATGTAGTAAACCAGGAAAATGGTGTGTGTGTGATCCTTTAGTTTATGCCATTAACAATCTCAATTTATTTTAACTTCTACAAAGTGTCATGCACATTTCCATTTAAATAAGGCGGGATCCAATTCTGTTTAAATAAGACATTGCAGTGAGCTTTGCTAAATGTTCACATATAGTACGTGTCAGAGACCAATGCATTGTCTGAAGACATATAAACATTATCAAGGTTGGCATATATATAGAGCTAGAGAGAGGGGGGGGGAGAGTGTGCAATAATATGAACCAAGTGTCTGGTGTGCATAACAACAAGCTGCATTTTACAGAGAATATGCATATAAGCTGCTTAAAGCAAACAAAAGTCTGCACATTTCCTAGCCATTATGCATAATCTCCAAGAGAGTTTGAGAAGTGTGTTGTATCATCTGCATTTTTGGGCATTCTCAGGCTATTGTGCATAAACTACAACAAGCTTCAAGAATGCAGGCTTGATAGTGTTTCGTGTTTTTTTCTGGTCAGTACGCATAGTTTTTAAATAGGCAATGGGGAATATTGACAGGAGAATGTACACAATAAACCACCAAAGATTTTTTTTATTGTGTCAGAAGTGACTTAAGAAACTGCAAGTCACTTCTGGTGTGAGGGAATTGGCTGTCTGCAAGGACATTGCCCAGGGGACGCCCAGATGTTTTACCATCCTGTGGGAGGTTTCTCTCATGTCCCCGCATGGGAAGCTGGAGCTCACCCCATCTCACAAATTCAAATGACTAGCCTTCAAGTCAGCAGTTCAGCCAGCACAAGGGTTTAGCCCATTGCACCACCACGGCTCACCAAAAATGTAATGTAACACATAATCCAGTAGTCTCAAATAGACTGTTTTTAAAGAGTTTTACCATAAATCTATAAAAAAATTATAAGTCATGATGGGGGAACCTTAGTAGCTACTCGGAGAGCATTAAAACATTTCACATCTACAATGAAGGCAACTTTCAAAATGTCATTCACCTAAGAAGAAAGCAAAAGCAGTATTCAAACTGTTTCATAACTTCTGAACTTCAAGGATAGTTAGCTTCCATTTGAAAACAAAGCCTTTGTTAAATAATATTTTCTCTTTACATCTGTGCCCTCTCTTTCTTGATCCTCAGAAAATAAAACATTTAATTACAATAGATAGGGGAAAGCAAGCAGCATTATTCAGGCAGTAACCAAACATTGGGCTTGAAAGGCAACTAATACAGTATCAGTTGTGCAAAATTTGGTGAATAAGGTTCTTATCCAATCTTCAAGAAATTGTAACCTTATAGAAAAGAAGGTAATGGAATAACCTTCTAGATCCCAATATTCAGCATGGTGCGGTGCTTTGAGCATTGGACTATAACTCTGAGGATGAAGAAACCCATTGGGTGACCTTGGGCAAGTCCCACTCCTTCAGTCTTGGAAGAAGAAAATGGTATGCCTCTTCTGAACAAACCTTGCCAATAAAATCCTATGCTAAGTTGGCTTTAGGGTTGCTATTTGAAGGCGAACAACAGCAATAACATTTTATGGGAAGGCCCTGCTCTCAGTTCTGCCTGCCTCACAGGTACGACTGGTGGGGATGAGAGACTGGGCCTTCTCAGTGGTGGCCCCTCAGCTGTGGAACTCCCTCCCCAGCAATGTTAGATCTGCCCCTTCCCTCCTGACCTTCAGAAAGAGATTGAAAACATGGCTCTGGGACTAAGCCTTCAGAGAAGAAACATAATGCAATAGACCAGGGGTGCTCATTAGGTAGATCGCGATCTACTGGTAGATTGCGTAGGGCGTCCTGGTAGATCGCAGGCAGGGCGGGAGGAAGGCTCAGTCCCGCCCTGCAGGCTCCCGACGCCACCCAGGTGCAGAAGGAGGTTGGACTGGATGGCCCTTGGAGGTCTCCTTCTACTCTAGGAACCTATTGTTGTTGTTACTATTTTTATTATTTGTAGTAGTAGTAGCAGAGGCTGAATGAATATCATCATTATTATTATGAATAAATTCAGGGGCTTATTATACTCACATTTAGTTGAATTCAGTCTTAAAATATATTATATGGCTCTCACTGAAATAAATTTCCAAATATTTTGCTTTTATGGCTCTCTGAGTAGTGGGTAGGTAGATCATTTTGACTTGGTTGTTTTATAAGTAGCTCACATGCTGAAAAAGTGTGAGCACCCCTGCAATAGACTAATCGGAATTATGTGCAAGGACTATAGGAATGACCTGGACTATGATTGCAGACTGCATGGTTTATAGTGATAATAATGTTTTATAATGTTTTAATGTATTTAATGCTGAATTTTTATTTTAATGTCTTTTAATTGTATAGTGTGGTTAAGGCACTGAATTATTGTCTATCTGTAAGTTGCCTTGAGTCCCCTTTGGGGTAAAGAAAGGCGGGACATAAATATCATAAATAAATAAATACAACTGGAAAATGTTAATCTAAATTCTGTTAGGCCTGATCAGAATAAATCCATTGACTCAATGAAATTTGCTTATGTTTGGACTCATCATTTAGCAAGTCAATTGAATGTATCTACTTCAACTAGGACTAATCAATAGTATGACAGCTATTATGAGGTTTTTTTCATATTACAATTTTTGCATTGGAAAATTTCAAAATTTATCAGTTCATTTTGAGGTGTGAGAGAATTGAGAAAAGTACCCCCCCCCCCATGTTAAAACTCTTAAAAACATCTGTAAAGCATGCATTACTTGACAGCCATTCCCTTGTAAACATGTACATATGACGGATTCTCCAAAATGCCAGTTTAACAGCCAGCATTATGTAGTTGCCCAAGTATGGTATTTATTTGATGCGCAACATAAATTTACTGAGGATTGGAATTTTATTCTCCCATAATCCCATTGTAACGGCAGTTGCACAGATGGGCAGTGAACATTCAGCAGGCACAATACAGTTAGATACGTCAGAGAGCTCCAGAATATTTTCCCCACAGAAATTTTGTAGCCTTTTCAAAGCCATTGTAAGACACAAAACAATGAATGATCACAATATAGAGCCACGGAACAACAGCATAATCAGTGTGTCCTTGCATAAAGGATCTGCTTTGTTTCTCCTTAAGAAAGTGGAAACAGCAGCATAATTCTCAGCAAGCACAGCAATCTACAGGCAGTTAGATGGGGATGGAGAAAAAGCAAAATTAGACAACCCAGTCTGGAAAAAAAGTTTTAAAATGCAACTCTTACGAAATTCAAAGAGAGTATGGGAATTAAAGAAATTTGTCTTGGTTCCATATAGAATGGGACATAGATGGGTATAGGAACCAGTAGACCTTGGGAGAGGGTTTTCTTTGTACTACAACTCCCCAAATCCCCCAGGCAAGATAGCCAATTGCATTCCAAACTAGTAATTTGTCAAAACTGTATAACAAGATTCAATGTTGTGTAGTGGTTTGGTTATTGAACTAGAAATCTGGCACTGGATCCACACTGCCCTATAATCCAGCTCAATGCAGTTAATCCACATTCTGAAGATGGATTATAGGGTGGTGTAGATCCAGCCTGGGAAACCAGATTATATAATTCAGTTTGAACTGCATCATAACAGTCAGTGTAGACTCATATAATGCAGATTAAATTGAATTGACCAGCATTTTATGAGTCTAGACTTCCATATAATAAAGTTTGAACTGTATTATTTAGCCTTTTGGCTAAGATCAAGTGTAGTATAATAGTTAGTGTAGACTCATATAATGCAGATTGAACTACACTGATCTGGATTATATGAATGTACACTTCCATATATGCAAGTTCAATGTAGTTAATCTGCATTCTGAAACTGGATAATATGGTAATATATGTGCCACAGTCTCTCAACATCATAGGAAGGCAAAGATACTCCCCAACAAATTTTGCCATAAAACTCAGTGATAGGGTTAGGGTCTCCAGAATCATAGTCCTGTGCTCAAACCACTGCACCATGCTGGCTCTACTATGGAAGGCTATGGAACCATATTAGTGCCCTTGGAGACTTTGGAGAGCTGTACACAACAAAACAATAAAAAGTTTATGACCCCAAACACCCTCTAGGACACAAGAAAATGTTGGGGTTTTTTAGGACCATTTAAAGCCAGGATGAGGAATTAAAAACAAAACAAAACAAATTGTTTGGGAATCACCAAATATTCTGCCGTCTCCTTCTCTTGAGATTTTGAACCTAACTCCCCAAATCCCTGACCACACTAGCAAGGGATGGTGGTGGTTGTACTTCAGAGCATCTGGATGACCCCATATCGAGGAAGGCCTTTTTCATCTGAACAAGTAGAAGTCATGCTATTGACGATCACATACAGCGATCATTGCCCCCTTCCTTATCACTGGAGGAGGGGAGGGGACATTTCTCTCTGCAGATAAATTCTCACACATGGAAGCAAAGTGGATTAAAACTGGCACCGTTTTGTGGTGGCGAGGGAGAGGTATGTAATTGAACCAGAAAAAACACATAACGCTGCTACAGAAACTGAGAACCCCAATGGAATTGCTTAGGTTAGTACTATCCAACCTGAAACAACAATAATTTTATTTCTCATGATCTGCAAATAGAACAAACGAAAGCTTCTGTTTAAATATCCTGATATTAAGTGAAGAGGAAACTGCAAGGAACAAGGGGGGAGAGGACACTAGAAGAAGAAGGCAGCATACTGCCGTTGCTTTTATCGCATACTGTGCAAGCAATGTGGTTGCTTCTGCCAAGATAAAGAGGGAGAATAAATATGGTAATCATGCTAGTACTCCACAGATATCTTGGCAAATATTTTCTGCTAAGTAATACCCATTCATACAACTGGCCCTTCACATCTATACCTTTTGTGGATTTTATTATTTATGGATTTGATTAAAATGTTCTCCCTATGAATGGTCAGTGAAAGCTGACCACACGGTTGTGCTGAAGGGCCCAGAAATTCAAAGAGAAATTCTCTCAGTTAAAAGTGACAATTTTAATGTGAAGTTCTTCACTATGTCATGAATTGTAATTGGGATTTATTTCATGCAAAATTCACATACAGTTGACTTGCAGAGAAAACAACCATTTCTGCACAGAAAACAGCATATTCTGTTCATGAAAATGTAATTCTGCATAGAAATAACATCAATATTTATAAGACCCTTTCCACCAAAGGGGATAACATCAAACATATGCTATCAAAGACAAATACAATTCAACACTACAAATATACATAAATGTAATTTTCTGTGCAGAAAAAAGCTGTTTTATGTGCAAAACAACCACGTGTAAATTTTGCATGAAATATGTCCTGAATTGTAAATAGGCTTCAAAGCACTGCATTGTTTTCAGAATCTTCCCCATAGCAGAAAGAAAATTGTAAAATTTACCAATCACTTCCTTCAAGAATTACATCCCTGTAATGAACACTGTAGAATGAGTCTACACTGTAGAATTAATGTAGCTTGGCATTAATTTAACTGCCCTGGCTCAAAGCTATGGCATCATGGGAATTTTAGTTTGGTGATGCACCAATGTTCACTTTAATGGCAGAGAAGGCTAAAGATCTAGTAAAACGGCAACCTCCATTATTCAACTGTATTGTGCCCAACACTTAAGGTGGCGTCCAACTACATTAATTCTACAATGTAGCTTCACCTTCCATTAAAAAGTTAGCAATTGCAATTGCAAAGATTCTTCTAAGGAAAAGTTCAAGTGAAAAAATTAAATAGATGCTTTCCTTTTTAAAATTATCACAGCACAGTGCAGGAGAAGTGATTTGTAGTGTGTTTTGATTCAACTCTCTCATTGGCTGATTCCATGTCAGGTGTGTGTAATATTTGGACAGTGTTTGTCCAAAGGAGGCAATGGTTATGTTCTTTGGGGTTCCCTCCCTGTCACGAACAGGTCTGGCTGATGTTTGTTTTAAATTGCCATGTGTAATAGTTTGCATCCCTGCTTTATGGCTTTAAAGTAATTAAAAGTTTAATCATAGATCTATGGTATCTGTCCCAGAGATCACTAATTGGATGGGCTCATTAAAAGCAATGCAACTGAAACATAGCAGTCTGAATTTTTCCAATGCAATTTACAGTTCATTTATTCTTTCAAATACCAGTCACTCAGTGTTAATTCTGCTAAGACACAGCCTATTATACAAACAAATACCCATCTCTTTACAGTTAATTTTACTCTTCCATGAGACACAGCTCCACTTGCAGAACATCCGCTAGTTAAAATCAAAAGCTATAATATATGAGATAGTAAATTCTCCTCCTCTGTTTCTCTCTCCTTTTCACATAATCATACATTTATGCACCACTGAGTTTAATCTACGATGTCAAAGACTGACACATCCCACTTAAAACTCCACACTCATGGGCATAGATTAAGCAATAATGAGGTGCAAGGGGAAAGCTGGAACAACCTAATGGAAATGTTCTGTTTTAATTCGTGCACTATTTCCCCTCCTAGAACTCTTTGTTATAATATGACCCAGTTCCTTGATGAACACTATATTCAGTGTCTAGCATGATTTATGCATTGAGAAGAAAAATCTTTTCCCCTGCCCAAGCTAACCCATCTTGAACAAAGATGGAAGTTCACATGGCACAGCAGACACCTAGGATGACTTAGGGCACATCTACATGGGCCAGTTACATTGCTTACAGCTGTCCAGATCCAGTGACAGTATGGAGTCCAGACCAGTTCAGCCCTGGTGGATGGCCACCCTAATCTGTGTTATTGTGATCACCACAGCTGCTGCCATAGAGTACCAAAGAGCTTGTGGCCAGCTCTGGGCATCTTTGTGAATGTAAACAAAGGTACCCACAAAACTTGGGGTGGAGGAGTATAATCTCCCTCTTCTCTCTACGTCATGTGGGCATCTTTCTTACATTGGTAAAGGTGCCCAGAGTTGGCCGGGTGCTCTTTGAGGTACTATGGCCACCACTACGGTGACAACAATGGAAGACAGCTAAGTGCCACCCAATTTATCTCACAATGTGGAGGAAAGTGGGATGGTAGCAGCAGCCTGTAAGAACAATGGGGCCAGTTCTGAATCAGAATTGACCCATCTGTTTCATACTACTTCCAAGTGTTGGGCTGCTCCAGTGCTATCCACAACTATCCCCAACATTGGGCACAAGAGTGTTAAGTGGCTGTGAAGACACCATATGTCATGTAAATGCCACAAAACAGGTTTTTGCTCAATTCAGGGAATAGTGCCCATATAGATGTCCCCTCAGTCAATCTGATGATATAGTTGTTGCTAAATTTTGTAGTGTTTTGGTAATGTAAAACCTCAGCTGAACCCTCATTTTAGCCATTCACATGCTTCTAGAACAGCTGCCTCTTGTTTTGCATGAAAGCAGGTAGTATTTCGAAGCATAGCAACGCCTTCAAATCTGGATGTTGTATAGCATATGACTCAAAACCATTATCTTCTATTAACTTGTTTCAAGGGTGTAGCTAAATGAAGGCAATGGATCATGCAGAATCATAGCACTGGAAGGGACCACTAAGTCCACGTGCATTTTAAATACAGTAGCATTTTAAATATAGTAGCCCTCCTATATCCATAGCTTCCGCATTCACACATTCAGACAACCACAGCTTGAAAATATTGGGGGTGGGGTTGGAAATCCAAAAGAAAATATTGATTTCTATGCTGATGTGTAAACATACTCCACTGTAGCCTTCCACCATTTCAAAGGATCTCAATCTCCCATTTGAGTAGTTTGTTGTTGTTTATTCATTCAGTCATTTCCGAATCTTTGTGAACTCATGGACAAGCTCATGCCAGAGCTTCCTGTTGGCCCTCGCCACCCCCAGCTCCCTCAAGGTCAACCAGTCACTTCAAGTATTAAATCCATCTATCTTGCCCTTGGTCAGCCCCTCTTCATTTTTCCTTCAATTTTCCCCACCATCATTCTCTTCTACAAGCTTTCCTGTCTTCTCATTATGTGGCCAAGTTACTTCATCTTTGCCTCTAGTATCCTTCCCTCAAGTGAGCAGTTGAGTGGTTTGCCATTTTATAAAAGGGATGTCATTTTACTACATCATTGTACTCAATGGGATTTGAACATCAATAGGTTTTCTCAAACCAAATCCTGGTGGCCATCTAACCTTTGTTTTAGAAAACCCAAATGACGGGGGTCTACCCCTACTTTAAGACAGTCTGCTCTAATGTTGAACAGCTGTTACTATTGGGCAATTCTTCTAATTCCTTGTTATTTGTATCAACTGGAGCAGCAGAAAACAAGCTAGCTCTCTATCTTTCATATTCCACCTATTTAGATATTTAAATATGACTCTCATGTTAACTCAGTCTTCTCTTCGAAAGCTAAGCATAGCCGGTGATTTAAACCATTCCCGATAGGCCACAGTTTCCAGACATTTTACCGTCTGGGTTGTGTTCCTCTGAACACATATTCCAGCTTGTCAATACCTTTCTTGAACTGTGATTCGAGAAGAATTGATTCCCTTGGAGTGTGATTCAAGAATTATTGTGTGCCTTAGACAAAAAAAGTGTCTTGCCTGGTTTTTTATTTAAAAAAATCTTATACTATATCGTTTAAGGATAAGGTTTCTCTCTAGGCTTAATTTTTCAACTAGATGATTGTTTCTTTGCTTTGTATTGGGGAGCTTTGAGACAGGCCATCAGCACTGACTGTCTCCTGCAAATGCTAGGTGCTCATGCCAAACTCTGGTGCCTTTGCAGTGAGAATTAGCCATAGAAAGGTGAAAACTGCTCCGTGATTCTTCTTTTCCCTGTTGAATCATATAAAAGGTTGGTGCTTCACTATCAGTAGGGCAAGTATTAAAAATAATTGAAAGAGCACATAGACATACCTTTCAGTCATTCAATCACATCCTCCTTCCTTCACATCTGAGGGTACGTACAAGCCACTCTTTCTGAGCCTTTTTTTTTGAGCTGATGCAACAAGACCTTTCTCTTTCGCCACAGGTTAACCCTGGCAGATCTTTGAGGGTACACATTTACTTTCCAATGGACCTTTAATGTGATCTCTCCCTCCCTGGCATACGTGGTTTCCTACAAAATGGATCTGAATGCTGGGAACAGCAGGAAGAAAGTGATTAGGGGGAAAAAAACTATGCTAGCATTTTTCTTCACATAAGTTCAAAATGCCTTGTTCCAAATATATTTTAGCTCACACTGTACATTATTCCAGCTTGTTTCAAAGCTTCTGTCTTTTCACTACATCTGTGCCCCCCCTAATCTGCAGAACATCTTCAATGCATCCTTTGACTCAAAACCTCAGATTTATTCACATCCCTACGCTTCTCCAAAGGTCATTTCTATCCAGCACTAAGGTGAGCACGTTCCTCCACATCTCACAGATTCTCTCTTCTGCAACCTAATCTCACAGATTCTCTCTCCTGCAACAGCTAATCACCTCTCAACTAAAGATTCCCCCAGGCACTAACAAGCCACACCAGAAAACTGCCAGGCCATCAACTGCTAATCAAGGTGGCCAACTAAAACATTCACACCTAGCTCCTACAGACTAGAGTTCTTTGTCCCACCCTGGACATTCCACAGATATATAAAACCAATTTTCCTAGTTCCGACAGACCTCACAACCTCTGAGGATGCTTGCCATAGATGCAGGCGAAACATCAGGCGATAATGCCTCTAGAACATGGCCATTTAGCCTGAAAAAACCTAAAACAATGCAATGATTCCAGCCATGAAAGCCTTCGACAATATAATGCCTAAGTCTATTCTTTTCCCAATCTTCCTAAATCATATAGAATGAACCAATTCACCCAGTATACACCTATTCGAAGGCCACTGTTGTGTAGTGGTTTATATGCAAAACTAGGACTCTGGGAAACCAGGGTTTAATCCCTGCTCAACTGTGGAAAACAATTAGGTAGTTTTTGTGCAAGTCATACTCTCTTTGCATTAGAGGAAGACAATAGCCAACTTTTTCCACAATCAGAGTTAGCTTGAAGACATATAACAACAACTTTGGTCATGAATCACAACGGACATTACAGATGATGAGCAATGATGTCAAACTGCGAGACTTCTGAGCAGAGGACCTCGGAGTAGAAAGAGATGTTACCAATACCTTGTTTCTTCCAAAGATTGAGAACTAAGAAACAGAAAGATTCTAGCATGAAGTGATCTGAGATGATTGTATGCCAATAGAAGTTTACACAGTAGAAATAAAAAGAAATCTTGTCTATTCCCCTTCTAGCTTCTACACAGACAGAGAGAGAGGATGTGGCTAACCAAGCATGAATGAGGGATAAGGGCAATAAAGCCTGTGTGTGTGTGTGGATTCTTTATTAGACAGGTTTGTTTTGCACATTCTATTTTCTGCAAATAGGTGTATTTGGTTTTAATAAGCCTACAATCAATATTGTGCCCTGGGAATTATAAAACAGGCAGGCTGCAATTGGGTTGGAATTCACTAGTTACTCTGAAACCTATTATCATGCTTCAACATTGTTAAGACAAAATATTTAACTCTAGTATTGTGGGGCAGCTTTTAAGATCATATTTCTACTTAGCGAGCAAAGAAGAGCAAAATGTGTGCCACGATGTGAAGAAAGAAGAAAAAAATCCTAAGGGTTATTCTTAATGTGTCTGAAAGTTTCCTATGTTTTTGAATATAAAGTCAACCACCTGTACGGTTCCGGCCCAGCTTACCTGTCCAAATGTATCTCTCTCTATGTCCCACCTTGAAAGTTAAGATCATCTGGGGAGCCCTGCTCTTGATCCCACCACCTTCGCAAGCACAATTGGTAGGGATGAGAGATAGGACCTTCTCAGTGGTAGCCCTCATCTATGGAACTCCCTTCCCAATGAAATCAGGTCAGTTCCCTCCCTCCTGTCTTTTAGGAAGAAGCTTAAGACATGGCGGTGGGACCAAGCATTCAATCAGTAAATATTGCAACAAGGATAACAGACTAATGGAATTGACAATTGACGATCTAGATTAAATGATTTTAATTGATGTTTTAATAGTCTTGAATTGTATAGTTTGAACTGTATTTGTTTATTTTTATATTTATATGTTTTGACATCAAATCATTGCCTGCTGTAAGGCCACCCTGAGTTCCCCTTTAGGGTGAGAAGGCCAGGATATAAATATGTGAAATAGTAAATAATAATAATTTCTGCATCCATGGATATAACTATCCATGGTTTGGAAACATTCTTTTAAAATCCTAAAGGCAAAACTTGTTACTGACATTACATATAATCCAATTATTACCATAGCACAGTGGTTTTCAACCTGTGGGTCTGTGTGTGTTTTGGCCTAAAACTCCCAGAAATCCCAGTCAGTTTACCAGCTGTTAGGATTTCTGGGAGTTGAAGGCCAAAACATCTGGGAACCCAAAGGGTTGAGAACCACTGCCATAGCGGGTCTTTGAACCAAACTCCAGCAGAAACCAAGGACCCACTCTTTGTGCCTTCAAGTTGCTTGGCAAGACTTTTTTTAGGGGTTTCATAGGATATGGATGCTTACAAGTGATTTGCCTTTGCCTTCCTCTGAAATATAGCTCATAGCACCTAGTATTCCTTAGCATTTCCTTCTGCTAATATTGTCCAAAATGTCACAGATGAAAACCAGGACATGTGTGGCCAAGCAACATAAGAGTGTGGTCAAGATGGCAAAATTATTATTGAAGAACAGGTAATCTAGGCGAAGCTGCAGAATGTATGTTAGAAAATTAGGAATGCCCAAGTACAATTCTACTCTCACAAAAGAGGTCGGGGAGAGCATTAAATACAACCTTACACTCCTTCTTAAAAGTAAAAGCAAAGCAAAACAAGAACAAGACATTGAGAAACAAAACAATAATGAAATTTGTGTTGCCGATCTAAACTGAAAAGAATGAACAAATTAAAAAGTTCTGATTCGACAAAACTGCAAAACTTGTTCCAATTACAGAAGTTAGGACTGTAGAACTGAGGAGCTTTCAGCACAATTCTGAGAGAGAGCTGAAGGATAAGTGCCTCAGAAAATGCTTTGCTTCTGCTGTCAGCTCCTGCCACACAGAATTGGCAGCAGCACAAAGTATCCGGGAAAGCAAGTGAAGTAGGACATTTGTAGTTAGAGGGTAGACGAGGCAGTTGGTAATGACAGCAGAGGAGAAAATGGGAGCCGGCGGTTGTTTTTTGAAAAGGGCTGTAAGGAGCATAGGCAACAAACTCACAAAAGAACGAAGGAAATCCTTTCATCAGCTGTTATTACGTCCCAAACTTACAAAAGTAATCAAATATTCTGACATAGAAATCACTGGGAAGACAGAGGATGCAAAGTGGAGAGGAGAAGACCTGAAATCCCTTCCTTTGCCAAATACACCAGTTGAATCCTCCAAAATGTGGTTTGATATTATCACACCAATAACAAACACCAAAAAGAAAAATCATGGCAAAAGGAATACTAACTGTAGTTTGGCATGATGGTATGAATCACTTAAATTGTGATTTGTAGTTGGCCAACATGCCACAGTTAGTAATGATATCTTTATGTGGGTTTGCAAGCCACATTTTGACTTATTACAGTGTTCCCTCACATAGTGCAGGTGTTACGTTCCAGGACCACCTGCAAAAAGGTGAAAATCCACAAAGTAGGGTGTGTGTTTGTGTGTGTGTGTATACACACACACACACACACACACAAACACACACCCTACTTTGTGGATTTTCACCTCTCATATATATATGAGAGTTTTAAAGGCAGTGCACACTTTTTTTTGCTAGCTATAAGGAAGGGGCTAAAAGGCCAGGATGTACATACTGCTCTCTCTCTCGTCTCTCTCTCTCTCTCTCTCTCTCTCTCTCTCTCTCTCTCTCTCTCTCTCTCTATCTCCCCCCAAGGGGGAGGGTGAAGCCGCCTTCCACACTCCATCATTGCCAGGAGGAAAAACCCATGAAACAGCAAGTCCACAAAAAGTGAACTGTGAAGTACTGAGGGAACACTATATTCCTTGGTAGTGATGTCTGAATCGAAATTTTCACTGTTTCCATAGGTTGCTGCATCTGGCAAAGTAGTTTGCATGTTGGACTAGGACCTTGGAGACCAGCTTTTGGATTCCTGCTCAAACATGAAATCCATTAGGTGATGTTGGGCAAATCACACTCTCGCATCCTCAACTCCCTCTGAACAAATTCTGCTGAAAACCCCCCATATATATTTCTGCATCACTGGTGTGGTGCTTTGAATATTGGACTAGGGCTGCGTACCAGGGTTTGAATTTCCTCTCAGCCATGGAGACACACTTGGACAAGTCATATTCTTTTAGCCTCAGACAAAGGCAAAGACAAATGTTCCCTGAACAAATTTCTTTAGGGCCATCATAAGTCAGAATATTTATGAGTAAGCAAGCATCTACTCCCAAGCATGGGTGTATATAAAATCATAGAGTTGGAAGAGACCTTGCGGGCCATCCAGTCCAACCCCTGCCAAGAAGCATATCCATGTGTGCCAGGGAACAATCTCCTATTTACATCTGATGTTTTAAAAAGCTGTCTTTTTCAAGCGTGGTTTAAAGAAGTACAAAAAGGGAGGCAAAGGGTCTTTGAGTTGCCCATTAAGAGTGAGCATTGGAAGTTGGAAAGGATGAGTCTGAGCAGGTGCATCATGATGAGCTTTTGCATTTCTACCTAAATTCTAATCATTATTTCTAAATATGCAGCTGTGCACATATCATTTAATACATATGGCTGAGGTCCTGCATGGTAAATTGACACAAAAGCAATTACATCATAGTTACTCCATGCCACTCTTTCTGGCAGTGTTCCTGATTCTTGTCCCATTGTGTACTGGAAAATGCACAGCAATTGCTTCTGAACCCAGTGACATATTCACTTGAAAGAGGTTACGTGTCATCTCAAAATGTACAACTTCACCTCTGGAATCATGTCAATGTGTCCAAACTACAGCAGACTCATTGAATCAATTGTTCAATGACAAGTCAGGAGGTTGGTAAATCCAACTGAATCAATGGACCTTCTCTAGTCAGGATGCACTATGAAAATTAAGCCCAGATGAAATGACTTCTGGAATTCAGCTTTCCCAATTAAATACATCAATGGCACAATGGATAAAAAACACAACCACCCAACATCAAAAGGGTTCCAGACAATGATTTCATTTGAAACCATGTCCTTTTGTTTTAGGTTTTCGGCAACCTACTTCAGCAGACACCCTACTCCAAACTTTCCTTTTTGTGTATGCCTGTTCTCTGACTCCCCTATTCTTCATTTTATTTCTTCCTCCTTGCCATTTTTCTTGCAATGAGCTCTCAAATAATCAAGAGGATGACCATAGACCCAATTGAGTCTGACTGTGCTGTGATACTATGCTAGTGAACTGATATTGTTTTATACTGCTTTCACTGTGAAATGCAGAGAGGAGAAGACTGAGAAATCAAACCCTGCTGAGCAGGCCCAGATTAACAGTTTGTGGCACCCTAGGCCACACTCTGGCAGGCCCGCCCCCACCTTTTTAGGGCCATCATAAGGGGGGGGGCGCTTGAGCGGCAGGTAGCGAGCGACACTGAGTCCTCTGCCATGTTCCTGGGTGCTGCAGTGGCCGCCTGGGAGCTTACCTTCCTTCCTCTTCCTTCTCTGAGGAGGAGGAAGGAAAGGAAATCCCCGGGTGGCCGCTGCAGCACCCAGGAACATGGCGGAGGACGCCGCGCCGCTTGCGCCCTGCCGTGCATGCCCAGCGTCCTGCGCGGCGCCTGCCCCTTTTTGGCGGGGCTGGGTGACGTCAGGCACGGCAGCGGCAGCAAGGGCAAGGAGGAAGAGGCAGAGGTAAACAGCGCCTCTTTGTGAGCACAGCGGCCTCTGCCTCCTCCGCCATGTTCCTGGGTGCCGCAGCGGCAGGAACATGGTGAAGGAGGCAGAGAGGACACATCACTGTGGCTTCCCTCCACCTCTTCCTCCTTGCCCTCACTGCCACCGCCGCGGCTGACGTCAGCCAGCCCTGCCGAAAAGGGGCGGGCGCCGCGCAGGACGCCGGGCATGCGCAGCAGGGCACGAGCGGTGCCGCGACCTCCGCCATGTTCCTGGGTGCTGCAGCAGTCACCTGGGGGGTTCCCTTCCTTCCTACGCCTTGGAAAAGGAAGAGGAAGGAAGGTAAGCTCCTGGGCGGCTGCTGCAGCACCCAGGAACATGGCGGAGGATGCCATACCGCTCACGCCCTGCCGCACATGCCCGTAAGTGGCCCTGCCCCCCGCAAGCGGCCCCGTCCCCAGGATGTGGGGGAAGACATCAAAAAAAGGGAGGGAGGGAAAGAAGGAAGGAAGAAGGGAAAGGTTTTTTTTGATCCGTGATTTGCCGCCCCCTAGGCCTGCGCCCATAGGTCCTGGCCTTGTTGGCCTTATGGGTAATTCAAGCCTGCTGCTGAGGCAATCCTCCAGAAAACACAAGTCTATTTGCATATCATTGCTTGTTTCATAGTCCAGTACTGAAGTCTAGAACAAAAAGTGCTAGTCTGGTTGTCACAACGCAGGAATAAATCCAGCCCTACCTCCAGTTACCCTTCTTCATCACAACAGAGCAATACTTCTTGTCCTTTCATAAATTCCAGTGACAGATTGCCACAACGGGAAGGGAAATTGGGGAGTAAAGGGAAGATGCTATGAAAAATTCTGGCATTTCAGCCCCAAGCTTTGGATCATTTCTTAATAATGAGAAGACATTTCTTCTGGTATCGACATGTATCAAGCCACTTCAGTAATTCTTGGATCTCCATATCATGTTGAAGCAAACTATGATATGGCTGTTTTCCACCACAGCCTCAGGACAATATTAACAGAGGAAGTAATCACATTACTGCCTCCCGTTCATTCTGCCAAGGTTTTTTTTTAATGTTCCCTTTAATAAAGGTTTTTACAAGACTTCAGAGAGAGTAAGAAATTTAAAAAGACAGTAACAGAAAGCATCCAACTACACAAGCAATCAATAACAAACCCTTTCTCTCTTACAGGAAAGAATCTATTTCAGTGCATTGGAGTCACTATGGTTATCTTAAAACTCCAGGAAGAAACAAGACAAGTGCTCTGTATCTACCTTACTAGGAATGTCAAAGATGCAAATTACATTCTTACAGAAACAAGAGACTACTATACTGGTGAAGTTTAGTCTGGAACCAGAGGTTCAAAAAGTTGCTTGTTTTGCTAGTTGGGTTATTTTGGAAGTTGCTGAGAATCCCAAGACATATTTTCTACACACATTATCAAAAGACAGTAGTCCCACAAATCTTTCTATTTTTCTGGAAATCTGCTGCAGCTAGCATTTGATGAATCAATTTTTAACCCTAACTTTTTGTAAAACCAGGAATCTCTATAGCTTTTTGGAAGTGTGACCTTTTTGGAGATTAATTGGTATTCACACCATTTGGAATAATCACAACCTTTTGTAAAGTATGATCTTCCCGAGAAGAATTAAATACTTGTTTGAGCGAATCTTTCCCTTAGTGGTAAATATCCACTACTATTCATGCAAAGGAAATTAGGCTTCCCAGTTGTTACACTGATATACCTGGTTATCTCTCTGATTACCAGGTATTATCCCGTATTATCCCATGAGATGACTAAGATCAGAAGACCAGATCTTCTCTTCGTCCCGAGCGCTAAAGCCTATCACCTTACTTCGACAAGGAGAAGGGCATTTTCTATCATTGCCCCCACACTTTGGAACTCCTTGCCGCTGGAGATTAGGTCGCTCCAAGACCTCATGGCATTCCGGAAGGCCTCCAAGACCTGGTTATTCTGTCAGGCTTTCGCAACATGAGATGGTTTTAGTTGTTAATTGTATATATTAATTTTAATGTTAAATGTTTTGCTGTATTTTAATGTGCTATGTGCTGTATTTTTTATGATTTGTGAGCCACCCTGAACCACCCGGGAGTGGCGGCCAAGAAATTGAAAAATTAAGATTAAATTTAAAAACTCTTAGGAACAAAGATATGCCAATGCAAAAAAATATAGCAGATCTTCGGAAGTGTTATTTCAGCTGCCCCAAAACATCTACTCTCCCATAAAATATATTGCTTTTGAATCATGCTCTCATGAGACCAAAAATAAGTAGTAACATAGTTGATTTACTTACAAATGTCATGTATTCTGCATACAGGTACATTTCTTATTGGTTGATAGCTTAAACAGTAAGTTCTCTAAAGCATTCTATTTTAATCTCATCTTTGTTGCATACAAACTAACACTTTCTTCAGTCTAATACATTACTGAACATTCACTCAATCCAGACTGGCTATACATTGCAGCATTACTGACACAATCAGCTTCATACCGTACTGACTGACTTTTAAACTGTACAGCTTCTGAAGTAAAACTGACTTCTCAAATGGAGTCTCAGGCTGAATAGTCCCAGATCTGGTCACATAGTCTGCAGTCCCTCCCACAACCTCAAACAACATAGAGTTAAGGGGAAAAACTGCACACTAAATCATATACATACCATATAGTAAGCAACACAATTATATACACCACATTCCCATCTCATTGTGTCAATATTGCCCTACCTTTGCTTTGGGGAGGGTTCTGACTCCGATCTCGGAGAACGTTGATCTGGTAGACAGCTCCATAAGGCTCAAAAAGTTCTTTTAGCTCCTTTTCTGACCACGAACGGGGGATTTGTCCAACAAACATCTTAATGGCATCTGGGTCTGGTTGGTCTGAGTGATCCAAAGCTCCATTCATCTTGTTAGCTGTGCCGTTACTGGAGAACAAAAGAGAGCAAGCGAGGGTTATCAGGAGGAACATTTCTGAAATAATGCCATTTCTGACCAGCGGAAAGGCAAAAGGAGATAAATGGAACAGAACTATCCCTTCCAGAGTGATGAATCACCACCATCAACAAAATAGTTAGTTAATGCCTTAAACAAACATCTTTGGAAATTTGTCAACATGCTATTTTCCAACTTGTGTTCTCAGCAAGCTGCAGCTTGAGTCCATGATGCACAAAGAGGAAAGCAACTTCGAATTACAAAATAGTGCCTGTGGATCTATACTCTCTATACTCTTCTATCCCACTGCTTGGGATATGGAAGGTTTGACCCATTGCTGATAAGTGGCCTACCCTTTTAAAAATGAGCAATGATGTGTTCCAGTTTTAAAAACCCACATATTCCACACCATGCCTAAAAGCAGAGGTATGCCATGGAACATTGGACCCTGCAGAAGGTAGTAATTTGCATAAAATGCACTCCTGTGAATTCGCATTTGAAAATAATTATTATAATTAAACTAGAAACACAATGCAGTTCACCAAATCAGGGAAGTTTCTCCCGTGTTAATTCAGTCTCCTGTTGTCTAGGCCCCCTTCCACACAGCTGAATAAAATCCCACATTAGCTAGCTTGAATTGGAATAAAGGGGAATGTGGACTCAGATAACCCAGTTCAAAGCAGATATTGTGGGATTTTCTGCCTTGATATTATGGGCTATAAGACTGTGTGGAAGGACCCTAAGGTGTTAATGATGGGCAATTTCGAGACCTTTCCTGCCTTTGCTCTTTGGGATAATAGAATCACAGAGTTGGAAGGAACCACAAGAACCATCTAGTCTGCTCCCCAGATGCTCAGGATTACACAACAAAAACACTTGCGAATAATGACCATCAACCTCTGTTTAAAGACCTCCAAAGGAGAGGTAGTCCATCCTACTGTCAAACAGATCTTATAATCAGGAAGTTCTTCCTAGGCCTCTTCCACACAGCCATATGAAATCCACATTGAACTAGTTTTTATGGCAGTGTGAACTCAGATAACCCAGTTCAAAGCAGATATTGTGGATTATCTGTCTTGGTATTTTGGGTTATATGGCTGTGTGGAAGGGCCCCCAATGTTTTTTTCTCTTATGCTTCTTTAAAATTGATATGATTGGCAGCTCTTCAAAAAGAAGTTAACTGTAAAGCAAGATCCTCAGACATCATACTCCCAATTTAAGTAGTGGTCATTTAATTTGTACTTCACGTTTTTATATTGTCCATAGTACCAAAATAATATGTCAGTAAGTTTAAAAATCCCCCAAAGCATGCAAACACAGAACCGGACTCTGGGGGTCAGATGAAGCAAATCTGCATATGTAATCACCATTTAGGATGGTAAAATGAAGGACAGCCAAGCAGATGTTAGGGATACAACTAATCAGGGATGGTTTCCATTTAGAAGCTGCATAGTACACCCCTTCTACACAGCTGTACAAATATCTGCTTTGAACAGGATTATATGTAGATGTAGACTGATGCCCCTTCCACACAGCTGAATAAAATCCCACATAATCTGCTTTGAACTGGAATATAGGGCAGTGTGGAATCAGATAACCCTGTTCAAAGCAGATATCATGGGGTTTTCTGCCTTGATATTCTGGGTTATATGGTTGTATGGAAGGCCCTAAAATAATCCAGTTCAAATCTGATAATGTGGATTTTTTGTTTGATAACCTGGATTATCTGGCATTGTGGCAGGAGCCTTAGGACCCTTCCAGACAGGCCATATATCCCAGGATCTGATCCCAAGTTTTCTGTTTTAAACTGGATTAGACGATTCCGTACTACCAGATAATCTGGGATAAACAGAAAATCTGGGATCAGATCCTGGGATATAGGGCCTGTCTGGAAGGGTCCTTGGAGGCCACAAAAGAAAACGTTCTCCATTCATTTTAGGAGAACATCTGGAAGGACATTGATTTATGTTAGATTTTTTAAAATGTTTCTGCATGTGTGTTTCAGAGAGAAAGCACGGGATGGGGGAAAGAAGGTCAAAACCATTTGGATTTTCAGCCTTTTCCACAAAATTTATATTTGGGCCAAAAATTGCAGTATCAGGTACTATATATCTTTCCCAATATGATGTCCTCTAGATGTTTTGGGATTGTATATCCAGCCACCCATGATAATTCGGTATTCTTTCTAGGAATTGCAGTATAAACCATCTGGAGGGTATTATGTTGAGGAAGGCAGTCAGAAAGTCATCCCCCCCCCCCCCCCAAAAAAAACCCCAGTCCCAACACTAATAGTTTTATGGTCCAAAAAAGGTCTGACATATAAAAACATTTTTCTCACAGCAGTGATATGAAAGCAAGAATGAAAGAAAAAGGTGAAGACGTAGAAATGAGCTGATCACTCTCCTCGTTGCAAAGTCCATAGATGATAGCATCATGATTTAAAGTCCTACCAGTTCCAAACATCCACACATCCCAAAAGGCATATTATGGGGCAAGTTCTCCCCGCCTCTTTGAGGCAAGGAAGGAAGGTAGCAGAGGAAGTGAACACATTGGCTGAGCAAAACCAATGCAAGTCCAAAGGGACACAATTATTTCATTTCTGCAAGAATGTAAATCTACCACTCTAATATGCTGTTTATAATGTCTCCAATTGCAAAACTCCACATATTGCTTTCCCAGTTATTTCTGCAAATGTACCTTAAAGTCTGATCTGCTACACAATTTATCCCTCTAGGACAGCAAGTGTGCAAAGTGTGGTGCTCCTCCCAGAAACCTCCATCTACCATTACAATAAATGGAAAGGAATGTTGGGAGCTGCAGTTAGCCAACATCTAGAAGCATTCAGGATAAATACAGTGGGATTGATCCAGAAAGAAAGCATGGTATACGTTTAAGCTACGGCTGGGTAATCTTATGGGATGTAGTGCATTGGCACTGCTTAACCCATCAAATGGCCTCACCTGAAGTGACATCCCCCCATAGTGCTGAAGTTGGGGCATAGAAAAAGTTATTTTCTCCCTTTAAAACAAGGTGCATACTCTCTACACAACATGTTTATAAAAATAGTTGCTCTTCTGTTGAGGCTTCTGGTTTTGGAATTAGTTTTGTAAGGCAAGGTGCATGATGAGCCTGCATTTTGTTTAAAGCAAAATTGGACTTTCCCTATCTCTACAGTAAATTTCCAGAGACGGGGAAGTTAATAGAGATGGTTAATGGACTTAGTTAATTGTTAATCATCCAAAACATCTAATTCAATTGCATTTACATTAGATGAGTGCAAATGACTATCATGTTTATGTCAAATGTCCGTTCAGATTTACGTTAAATGCTTGCACTAAAAAACCTTACCACAACGAAGCTGAAAAGTACCGTCTATGATTATTACTGATTTATTCCCTTATTACTTTTTCCCACATGGATCCCAGTAAGAGTTCTAGTGTAAGATGATCCAAAAATTAATCTCCTGAGACAAAGGAAGCTCATGATGTAGAACACAGGAAGACCACCTGGAGACAGAGACGACCACCCATCTCCTCAACTGCTTTTATAAGTTAACCTTGGAATTAACTAAGCTTTATAATATGTGCTGGCTCTTTAGCATTATTTTTCATTTAATTAAAACATTTAATAAATGAATACATTACTTCATAATTCAATTATAGAATTAGGTTAATGATGAAATTTCAACATAAGGGAATCACTTTAGTTGAAAAGTAAATACAGTGCCAGGGGAACACAGATGCAGGAAATGTTCCCGATTTTTGCTCTATTTGTTTCTAAAGTTCTTGGGATTTTAAAAATAAAAAAACCCAACCAGACAATGTTCCCTTTTCATAGAACATCCAAAGTAATTCCCATGGCTATTTTATTAATATCTAAAGACTGGGTTCTTTCTATTTTAGAATAGATCGCATCAAGATGCTGTGTTTCTTTCAGTAGGTATGCTTTGCTAGGTTTCAGCTGAAATAATTTCCTTTCACTACTCTAGGTGGATAGGAGTGTGGTGGAGGCTCCTTCTTTGGAGGCTTTTAAACAGATACTCCCATCCTACAGCAATTGCACTGGCTACCAATTGAGTACCGAATTGTCTTCAAGGTGCTGGTTTTGACCTTTAAGGCCTTGCACGGTCTAGGGCCAGTGTACCTGAGGGACCACCTTACCCCAATATGTTCCCCTGAGATCACTACGCTCAGAGGAGCAAAAACCTGCTAACTGTACCATCAGTTCGCTCCTGTCACCCTTCCACAACAAGGCAACAAGCTTTTTCAGCGGCCCTGGCACTGTGGAACACACTTCCGGAGGATGTTCGCGCGATTACAGAGCTCATTCCCTTCCGGAGGGCATGCAAGATCACTCTTTTTAGGCTTGCCTTTAATTGAAGGCCGGATATATAAACTGCCTGTATGACTATTGTTTTATATGAATTTTATGTAATTTTAAATTTTTTATGTACACTGTTGTTTTATGTATGTCCAGTCTGGTTGTTCAATCTGATTGTTTTGTGAACCGCCTCAAGCCTGCAGGGAGGAGCGGTATACAAAATCGAATAATAAATAAATAAATAAAATACTGGATGGCCATCTGTTGGGAGTGTCTGAATGTGATTTTCCTGCTTCTTGGCAGGGAGTTGGACTGGATAGCCCATGAGGTCTCTTCCAACTCTATGATTTTAGGACAGTGGTTCTCAACCTGTGTGTCCCTGGACATTTTGGCCTTCAACTCCCAGAAATCCTAACAGCTGGTAAACTGGCTGGGATTTCTGAGAGCTGTAGGCCAAAACACCTGGGGAACCACAGGTTGAGAATCACTGGTCTAGGAGAACATGTTGTGTTTGTGCTAGAAGAGTGGTTCCTTTGATCCTCCAGATGTTCAAAACTTTAAATTCCAGAAGTTCCAACCAGCCTGTCCATTGGGTGCTGCAGTCCAAAACACCTGGGAGATCAAATGTTGGTACCCACAGTTTTAGAACAATATGATTTCTGGAGCATTGTAGCTTAGAAGGAATTTTCACCCAGGTTCTGCAAAAATGGTAATGTGTCCTCTAGTTGTGTATTGATTGCCCTGGACACAATTCTACTTGGAAGTACACCTCTGAAACTGGTACATGGGGACACTGTCCACATGGATCATATGGTTCAGTCAGATGTGAGGGAATTGTCCCAAGTGGTGAGATTATCCCCACTGCATCACTAACATAGAAGGTTTAAAGTTTTTGGAAAGAAAAAAAGGTAAGGCAACGGACTCGCAATGACAGCACAAATTAAATATTGTAACAGGGAGACCATGTGTACACTCTTTGCCTCAAGGCAACAAACATCCGCAAAGAGAAATTATTTAGGTGCCTCTGCCTCATCTCTTCTGAAGCATAAGCACACCTGAACACATTAATATGCCTCAATTAACTTGTGGGATTTTTTTGCAGGTCCTGGAGGGAGGCAAGAGGACATGAAAGGCACTTTTCAAAACCAATGATGAAAAGTTTGATCACCAATTCTGCGACATGCCTAACCTCAGCTCCTTCTGCCATCGGGATACATTTCAATTACCTGGCATGACTTTCTCTAGGGTTCCTTGGATGCAGGTTTGGAAAAAATGAAATGAAATGAAATGAGAAGAGGGGGTGGAAAGGAAGAAGCTGCATATGTCCTTCCGGGGATGCTTCAAAACTTGATCTCAGCCAGGCAGCTGCTTGAGGCAAAATTGCCTCTGTCCATTCCTGCCTCAGCAGGCATCCAAAAGAAACACTTTGACTCCCCCTTCCATTTTTTTCTCCCTCATCCTGGAAGGCACCAAAGTTCTCCCATTCCGCCATAGATCAAGTTTTGCTATTCTGTTTTTCTTCAAGCTTCTCCAGCAGGTATTGAAACAAGCAATAACCTTTCTTTTGGGCCATTGCCTTTAAGCCCTTTCCCACCATCCTAGCACTGAATCAAGGCATTTGAAAGGAATAGTTGTGTGTCCAAATGGACTGATATTCCAGAATTTGAGACACATAACAATTTAATCAATGAACTGCATGAATCCTACAATTGTTTTAATGCTTTCTGCAATTTACTGCAAACCAAAGGTGCAGATACATCTCAGCCAATATTTGATAAGCGTCTTAGTGATTTTTCTTCTTTCTAATACAAGTACTTTCTGGGATGGGTGGTGTAAGGACTCTCTATATCTCACTTTCAATTGGCGCCGGGTAGTTTTCTTGTTCCACCCTTACCGCCAATTTATATAAAGACTTCTTTTAATTTATCTTGCTGCTACCATATAATGTAATAGGTATTCACACAGGTCAGCTTTCCCACTGACCTTTCAATTACTGTGTCAGGGCAAGGTATTTCTCTAACCCAAACTCCCACTGACACTATTTGTTAACTTTTGCTGCCACCATTCACTATACTTGGCTACCCAAGAGGAAGAAGTTGTTTTTGAGGCTTGTGTGTGAAGGAACTACGTGGGGAGATAACTTTGTTAAAGAACTGTAAAGTTTATTCAAACCATGTTCTAAGCATGGAGGTTTCAGAGTTCAAAGCTTAGGTGGTTACAGTATCTTCTTAGAGGCATGTATCTTAAGGTTACAATACACTAACTATGGAGATACAACTTGATACTATATAGCTGCACTCTCAGAACCAATAGCTCAGCAGTCTTTACACTAACTACTCATCCTTTAAACCCAACTGCTTTCCTAGCAGTTCAAACACAGCTTTCCTTCTACTCTCTCACAGAGTCAGAGTCTTTTTTAAAACCGGCTGACAGCTGGCTAAAACGGACTCTATAACTCTCCACACACCCTCTCTTCTTTGAGTTTCGCTGTCAACTCCCAACTGCTAAAGTTTATTTTTCTTTATTTTCTTGATTTTGGGAATTGGGGACATGTGGGATGGGTGGGTGGGATGCACGCATGTGTTTGGGGGCTTGGAGAGTCACCCTTTTAGCTTCCCCCCCCCTCTCCTCTCCTTCAAATACTTCTAAAAGATTATTATTATTATTATTAATCTAAGCAAGCAAAAAGAAATGGGCTGCCTATAGCTGCATTTTTTCGCTATAGACCGAAAACTGCTTTCCAGCTACCTACTCATTTTTGGGAGGACGCAAAAATGGATATGGGAGACTACTGGTATCCGGCCAGCAGAAAAGGCTCGAAGTTTGGCTGAAATGCCAAAATGCACAAGCCTAGTGTTTATTTATAGAGGATCAGTGTGGTATATTAGTTTAGAAAGTAGATGCAAAACAGAATGTAAGACCCGACAAAACAGTGTGTAGGCTGGTCATTGAAAGGTAGATTGAGATTTTACAAGTTTCAGCATCAAATAAGGCTAATAACTATAGCAAGCTGCTAATCTGTTAGTTGAATTGGAGATTTGCAAACACCCCTTTCCTCTTGACCGGTGTTGAGACTACCAAAACTGATGAGTTTGAACCCTTGTCACATTTGGAGTACTGTGTACAATTCTGGTCTCCGCACTTTAAGAAGGATATAACGGAACTGGAAAAGGTACAGAAAAGGGCAACAAGAATGATCCAAGGGATGGAGCGGCTCCCTTATGAAACCAGGTTGCAACGCCTTGGTCTTTTCAGCCTTGAAAGACGGCGTTTAAGAGGTGACTTGATCGAAGTGTATAAAATCATGCATGGGATAGAAAAGGTGAATAAAGAAAAAATATTTTCTTTGTCACAAAACACTAGGACTAGAGGGCACTCCCTGAAGCTCCAAGGTAGGAAAATTAGGACTAATAAAGGAAATATTTCTTCACCCAGAGGGTCATTGGGTTATGGAACTCACTTCCAGAAGAGGTTGTGACAGCTGTCAGCCTGAACAACTTCAAGGCAGGATTAGACAGATTCATGGATACCAAGTGTATCGGTAGTTACTGAAAAGGACATTCAAGTGCCACCTCGAAGTTGGTTGAGGTAGGCAGGATTTCCCTGGGTACTGGTTGTGGGGGGTCGGGAGCAGGTCAGGGTTTTGCCCTCCCTTCTGCTCGAGATCCCCGTGTATAACTGGTGGGCCACTGTGTGATACAGAATGCTGGACTAGATGGGCTGAGGTCCGATTCAGCATGGCTCTTCTTATGTTCTTATGTTCTTATGTCACTTACCTGGAGCTGGTCCATGAAAATTGGAGGCTCAAGGGCAAACTATTCCTTTTGCCACAGACTCTGATAATCCAGAGGCTTGTAACAGGGCAAGCCATGAAAGAAAGAATGTGTGGGAATGCAGGTAAGAAGAGCAACAAGTGACAAATGGAGCCAAATGGGAAAGAAAGGTTGTTAAGAAGAGCAGACAAAAGCACCACCACATCACCCCCTTGAAACTAAATGGCCAGGCTCCCATTTTGTTAATGGCTCTAAAATGGGCACATGGCTGGAGGCACAGAGAGATGGGGAGCTTTAAAAGGCTTAGAGTTTCACAAAGATGTGGAGGCAGAAAAGTGGAGTAAAAGCTTAAGGACAGGCCCTGCTGCTATAGGTTATGAGTCTTGTGTGTATATAATGAGAAGAGAAGATAATGCATTAACAGGGTTGCTAATCCAAGCTTCAGCTGTGTTTTTCTATAGGCTTTCCACATTTATTGCTATTTTACAGTTTAAGCTTTATGAAGAGTATCCCACTCCTTCACCATGCACATGGCTGGAAATAATAAAAGGGAGTGAAGAGTTTGCACTGTTAAGTTTGTGTGTGGAAGCCAAGCACTCACTCCTGAGAATTATATATATTTTTTAAAAAATTAAGAACAGAATGCATAGTATTGTGCCAGACAGATTAAGAGAAGATGCAGGTGGCAGTTGTAAGACCCAACAACACATGGCTTTAACTAAAACAGATATTGCATGACCTCTGTATCTGTTTTTGAATGTAACACAAATGATTGTGAATGCCATTAAAATGAACTTCTGCCAGAAGTTAACAGAGAGGCCTCTTCCACACAGCTGAATAAAAACCCACATTTTCTGCTTTGAACTGGAATATATGGGAGTGTGGACTCAGATAACCCAGTTCAAAGCAGATATTGTGGGATTTTCTGCCTTGATATTCTGGGTTATATGGCTATGTAGAAGGGCCCAGAGTTTTAGAAAATTACTAGAGAGGAATTTTTCTAGGTCCTTCAACACAACCCTATGGTGACTTCTTCAAAAGTATACTAATAATAATAATAATAATAATAATACTTTAATATTTGTGAGTCGCCCTCCACCACCGGTGCTCCGGGCGACTTACATCATTTAAAAACCCCAAAATACATCAATGTACATCAATTTTAAAAACATAGATACAGACGGCAAGGAGAGGCTCAGTCATTCAAGGTACCGATCAGGCCCCAAACGCTAGGCGGAAGAGCCAGGTTTTCAGGTCTGACAGGAACCTAGTCCGGGTCGAAGTGGCTCTGAGGGCGGTATTGCCTACAGTATTGCCTGGAGGACTCGACCTTATCACATTGGGATATCAATATGCATTCTGTATTTTTAGGACTGGATGCATATTGTATTCAAACAGGATGTATACTCTCCCCATCATACCCAATTATTACAGTTTGAAAATACTGTGCTACCATGTACGCTAGGCTCCTCACAATCCATTCAAATGCCATATAAAATCATAGTAAATTTTACAAACACAATTTTGCAGATGACTACTGATGGAAGGGGGGAAAGTCTATTCGGAATCTCATTCAAAGTGTCTCGGAAATGGATTACAGTGTTCCCTCGCTATTTTGCAAGTTCGCTTATTGAGGACTCACTGTTTCATGTGTTTTTCCTCCCCCTGTGAGCTGTGGGGGGGGGGGAGGAGGAAAGGAGGGGGAGCTAGGCGCTGGACCTTACCCTGGGATTTGTCTTCGGGCTCATCGGCGGTGGCCTCCTCCTCCTTGTCACTTCTGCTACTCCCTGCTCCTTCCTCAAAGGCCTCAGGCCAGCCTGTCAGCTCCATCAATGGCACCCAATGGGCCTGTGCAGCCAGGAGCAGTGGACGCAGTGAGGGGTAGGTGGCCAACACCGAGTGGGTGGAGCGTCCCTACTTTGTGGATTTTCACTTATTGTGGGTGGTCCTGGAATGGAACACCTGCAATAAGTGAGGGAACACTGTATATCAGGGTCATCTGGAGTTTCAGGGGTCCAGGAAGTGGCACAAAGTTGGGTTCCCTTTCCGCACTGTGGCAGTACTCTCTGTGTTGCCCCACTCCCTAAACATTCCGAAACCACTAATATTCCATTGGGAGCTGTGACAGGTGACATCTGAGATGGTGGCAAGAAAACTGCAGCAAAGTTTTACAAGTGGATGTTTTCTTCTACATCCAATCAACGTAGAATTTCAGCTGAAGTGTGGAAGGCTAGCATATTGAGTAATCTTAGAAGGTAAGATCTGCTTTTGGATATGTATGGTAAGTGGTATGGAAAGTCATATCCATGATTTCTTAGGTGGTGGTAGATCTTCCAATCTATTTCAGTCTATTTCAATTTTAAATAATATTGATAATGTCAGCCCTACTTATTTCATGGGAATCTTGTCCATGAAATTGCAGACAATTTCCATGACTCCTGACTACTTATTTTTGAGGTGTTCTCTTGGGCCTTTTGCAACCGTTCACCCCCCCCCCCAACTTGGGTCAATCTCCTTCCAACTGGAAACCAGAAATACATAAATGGTTTTAGTTGTTCAACTTGCAATTGGATTGCCCTTTCAATAGATACCCAATGTCATCTACATTTCCATCACTTAAAAAAATCTAGGGTTTTTTAATGGAAAAAAAATCCACAAAACATCTGGCACAGAGAATACAGATGATCGTTTGTTTATATCTTTCTCTCTCTGTCTAACTGCCTTTTCCAAACACAGCCAGATGGAGCCTTTCAAAATCAAATTAATTTCAGATTAATTCACTCTGGACCAATGCCAGCTTCTTGACTCTATGCTTTCAGGCACTATCCAAATTGATTTACAGTCATGAACTTAAAGGGGTTTGAGTCTTTAGGTATTGGGTGTGCATGGATAAGTACAGTTATGCAGAAAGAAAGCTGCAACTGTTAGCTACCGTAAGTAAGATTCCCACCACCCCATCACTAGACACTATCCTTGCAGGTGTCTCTCCTTAGGGGGAGGAGGATCAAACAATATATATTTACTGCAGGAATCCTCAAACTTTTTAAGGAGAGAGCCAGTTCACAGTCCCTCAAATTGTTGGGGATCAAGACTATAGCATGAACAAATCCCTATGCACACGTCACATAATTTATTTGCAATGTAATGCCAAAAAACCCCACACCAAAACCCAACAACAAACCATGAAAGAACAATACAATATTTAAAATGAAGAATAATTATAACCAACAGAAACATACCAGTATTTCAATGGTAAGTGTGGGCCTACTTTTGACTGATGGGAGAGTCAAGTTAATTAGGATTGTTGATGTTGTGTGCCTTCAAGTCATTTCACACTCAGGGTGAACCTAAGTCTAAATTTTAGGGCTACCTGCTAACTTTTGGGAGGCATGTAACTTTTGATACAGGCCAGCCAGGCATGTTAGGGGGGGCTACTTCAGCCCCCGAAATTTTCAGGGAGGCCTTACTGGTACATTATTTAAACTGGATGTTTATTCATATCAGGCACCATGCTCATTATATCCCACCTTCATGGGGTTATTGGGATAACAATACAAAAGATTTCCTAGGTAAACCCTCTTCCACCCAGTCTCAGCCCCCAACCAAACTCGCGCCCAGACCAAAATCTTGGCTACGGCCCTGAGGCCAGCAGAAATTGATTGAGGTTCTAGTTCCCAACCTTTGGTCCTCCAAGTGTTCTGTACTTCAGCTCCCACAATTCCTAACAGCTGGGAATTGATGTTCAAAACAACTAGAGGACCAAAGGTTGGGAACCACTGATTAGAGCATGTTTAAAGTGTAGGTTTAACTTTTATGGATTCAATTGTTCATGGATTTGATCTAGGAATCTCTAGGGCCCCTTCCACACAGCTCTATAAAATCCACATTGAACTGGATTATATGGCAGTGTGGACTCAGATAACCCAGTTCAAAACAGATATTGTGGATTATCTGCCTTGATATTATGGGTTATATGGCTGTGTGGAAGGAGCCTAGGTCTTGCAATGTGACTCTGAGGTCAGCTTTCACTGGAAGTTATGTCTTCATAACTCAGTAGCCACTCTAGGTTTCCAGCAGCCACTTTTTATTAAATGGCTCCTTAAGTGGCACTGGCTACCTAAAGAAGTGTAGCCAGGCAAGGGGAGCCACTCTCAGAGGAGACCTTTATTATCTGATGTGTGTTCAACTGCAATTTGGATTTCTACAGAGACATAACAGTCAGCTCCAGAAAATTATAAGATAAATGTCAAGCAGTGATAGCATCATTAATGGAGCTGCAAACAGCAATAATCTTTTGCGGAAAGGCACACTTCTATTAGCACTTGCTTGTCTTGTCCAAGAAAAGTGCTGCGATGGAATTATAAAGGTAATATTTAACAGGCATGCATGGCTATAGTAAACGGAACTCAGATGATTTACACAAAGATAAACCTAAAGTAGTTTGTTCTGTCTCATGTAGGTCCTGTTACACATGCAAGTTGGCAATCACTGACTATTGCATTCGGCAAAATGTTCTAATAATCATCCATGGTTTACAACTTGTGTAGCAAAATCCTATCAATCTGTAGGCAATATCTTTTTACTAAATATACAGTGCCTTCTTGCAGAACAAGCCACAATGAGATTCTCCTTATATACACTATTTCTGCATCACCACCTTTACATCTCCTATGGGTCATCGGCTGTCAGTCCAAAAGAGACCCATACCTGTTCCTATATTCAAACTATACCTTATCATATATCATGTTCTGCAGTTGATGGTGGTTGGTCGTGGTAGGCCTAGCAGTTGGTAATTGAAGGGTTAATGCAAGTCTTAGTTCTAAAGGGTTGAGTAATCTGTAAGTAAGAGTTCATGGGTGAAAGCAATTAAGGGTGGAGGTACTGTATGCAAGAGATAGGTTGCACCTGGGTGTTCCTGAATCACTCCCATTCTGCGGCAACTGCACTGGCTTCCTATTCAGTACCGAATTGCCTTCAAGGTGCTGGTTCTTACCTTTAAGGCCTTACACAGTCTAGGGCCTGTGTACCTGAGGGACCACCTTACCCCGTATGTTCCCCCGAGATCACTACGCTTGGAAGAGCGCAACCTGTTGGTCATTCCATCGATCCGCTCCTGCCATCTGTCCACTATGAGACAGCGAGCCTTCTCTGTTGCGGCCCCTGTGCTATCGAACTCACTTCCGGACCATACTCGTGCGATTTCAGAGCTCGTCCCCTTTCGGAGGGCGTGCAAGACCGCTCTTTTAGGTTTGCTTTTAGTTAAATCTTTTAGTTAAATTTAAAATGTAAAGGCATGCTTACGCTTATGCCTATGAGTTTTAGGAATTTGCAATTCCGTTATTATATCACTGTTACACTCTGTGCTTTTATTGTATGTTGTGATCAGCCCTGAGCCTGCAGGGAGGAGCAGAATATAAAACTGAATAAATAAATAAATAAATATAATGGGCATGGCCGACTTATCGGCCATGCGGGTTGCGGGGCAGCGTTGCCCCCGCGCCATCTTTTTTAGCCTGAGGGGCTTCTTCTCCCCAGAAGCCCCTGGGGTGGCAGGACAGCTTCCTGCCATCCATGCCGGCCGGCCAATGAGGGGGCTGGCTCCGCCCTGCCCCCTCACTGCTTCCGGCCGGCACACACTTCCGCCCGGGCAGCTTACTTAAGGCTGCCCGGGGACTGCCTCGCCACATGTGGAGGCAGTCTTGTTTTTCCTCCCATCCTCCCTACTCATTGCATTGCTTGTTGGTGTATTTTGTTACTCTGCACTTTATTGTTGCTCTGTTCTTAGTTTTACGTTTTGTTATGTTCTTTGTCGCAACTCCGTGTTTGGCGTGTGGCATGTGGAGTGTGGCGTTTGGCATGGCCCCTGGGTCAGGCTGGCTTATCGCCCCTTGGTTGTATGGGGGATAATGCCCAGGCCCCCTGGGGTGCTGAGTTTCCGTGGATAGGCATTGGGCCGCTCGCACCCCAGGCTTGCAAACGACTATGGACTTTTCGTGGGGGCTGTCCTACCCTGATCCAGGATCCATGCGTGGCCGCCAACCCTATGTTCCTGTTTTCAATAAATAGAGTTGTGGCCATTTTTATCCAACCAATTGTGTCTGCATGTTGTTCTTGGCGTGAGGTGTGTCACGCTTGCACATGCAATGAGCTAGCTTTGGGACTGATCTTTGGGAGAAAAGTATTTGTCTTAGTTTGGTGGTAGATGCTCTTGGTTTCCCCCCAGGTTTGTGGATTGTCGGTATCTTGACCTGTCTCCTGTACTCTTGTAACCATGAATCTCTGGACTGGCTTCTGACTATGATATAGACCAGGGCTGTCCAACTTCTACCGGACCTGTGGCCGGAATTCCAGTTACTGATGACCTGGGGGGCCGAAGGGTCTGCCTCCGCCCCCGGCTCCGCCCCTCCCCGGCTCCACCCCCGCCCCGCCCCTCCCGGCTCCGCCCAGGGCTCCGCCCCTCCCTGGCTCCACCCCTGCTCCACCCCTCCCCGGCTCCGCCCTCTCCCGCCTTGGAGGTGTCTGTGGAGGACACCGGGCTTTGACTTGGAGATAGACATAAACACCAAAATCCCAGTCTCAAGTCCCAGTCCCTGCTTTGAACTGGATTATATTGCAGTGTGGACTCAGGGCCCTTCACACAGCCATATAACTCAGAATATCCAGGCAGGAAACCCCACAAAACCTGCTTTGAACTGGATTATATTGCAGTGTGGATTCAGGGCCCTTCACACAGCCATATAACTCAGAATATCCAGGCAGGAAACCCCACAAAACCTGCTTTGAACTGGATTATATTGCAGTGTGGATTCAGGGCCCTTCACACAGCCATATAACTCAGAATATCCAGGCAGGAAACCCCACAAAACCTGCTTTGAACTGGATTATATTGCAGTGTGGACTCAGGGCCCTTCACACAGCCATATAACTCAGAATATCCAGGCAGGAAACCCCACAAAACCTGCTTTGAACTGGATTATATTGCAGTGTGGATTCAGGGCCCTTCACACAGCCATATAACTCAGAATATCCAGGCAGGAAACCCCACAAAACCTGCTTTGAACTGGATTATATTGCAGTGTGGATTCAGGGCCCTTCACACAGCCATATAACTCAGAATATCCAGGCAGGAAACCCCACAAAACCTGCTTTGAACTGGATTATATTGCAGTGTGGACTCAGGGCCCTTCACACAGCCATATAACCCAGAATACCTGCTTTGAACTGGATTATTGGAGTCCACACTCATATAATCTGGTTTAAAGCAAATAACATGGGATTTTATTCAGATGTGTGGAAAGGAAGTCAAATAAGAAGCCAGGGCCCTTCCACACAGGCCTATAACCCTGAATGATAAGGCATAATATTCATTCTGCCTCTGCTAATAATAATAACAACAACAACAACAGGTTCCTGGAGTAGGAGACCTCCAAGGGCCATCCAGGGCCATCCAGTCCAATCTCCTTCTGCCATAAGGGGAAAACACAATCAAAGCATTCCTCACAGATGGCCATTCAGCCTCTGATGATGATAATAATAATAATAATAATAATAATTACAATGGGTTCCTAGAATAGGAGACCTCCAAGGGCCATCCAGTCCAATCTCCTTCTGCCATAAGGGGAAAACACAATCAAAGCAGTCCTCACAGATGACCATTCAGCCTCTGACGATAATAATAATAATAATAATAATAATATAATAATAATAATTACAATGGGTTCCTAGAATAGGAGACCTCCAAGGGCCATCCAGTCCAATCTCCTTCTGCCATAAGGGGAAAACACAATCAAAGCATTCCTCAGCCATGTTGAATCAAACCTAAACTCTCATGAGAGCAACAGAAAGTACTGAACCTTGAGTTTGGGAGTTGTAGTTCTCCTCCATCCAGAGAGCACTGTGGACTCAAATAATGATGGATCAGGACCAAACTTGGCACGAAGCCTCAGGAGAGGAGGAAGCCGGAAGCGAACGAATGAGCACCCCCCCGTGCTCCGCACTCGGCCCCGCCCCTATTTCGCTCTGGCCACGCCCTCTCGCTCGTGCACTCTCTCTCTCCTTCCCTCTTTCCTTCAGGAGGTGGAAGGGGGAAGGAATGAAGGGGGAAAGAGAGAAAGAAGGAGGGAGGGAGAGAGAGAGGGGGGAGGGAGGGAAGTAGGAGGAGGAGGAAGAGAGCCTGCTCCTCCTCCCTGCCCCGCCCCTCACCCCCCCCCCGCCGCGAAAAAAATAAATAAAAAATATTCCGAAAAATATTCCAAAAAAATATTCCAAAAAAATATTAAAAAATTTTTTTTTAAATCTTAAAAGGCAGATATCTTGCAGGAGCGTAGGTTGCCGTGGGGAAGGGGCTGGGGGGCCGTATGCGGCCCTGGGGCCGCCAGTTGGACAGCCCTGATATAGACTTTTTATCTCTGGACTTTGCTTATTGAACTCTCGGCATTTGACCACTGGACTGGACCTATGGTGTTATCTTGAACCTACAACAGTGTTTGCTGTCAGTTTTTGTGTTATGTTCTGTGGCTGAGTGCTATCTTTATGTTTTATGTTTTGGACTATTAAAACAGCCAGAAAGTAAGTGCTGTTTTAATTAAAATGTTTAAAAAAAACTGGGAGGTTTTTTTGGTTCATCTCTGCCTAAATACCTGCAGAGCCCTGGCATTGTGACAAAAGGCATGCTGCTGTCCTGCTCTTTGTATGGTGCAAACCAACCATCTACAGGTTTGCAATAACAGCAAAAACTTTACATCATGGCAAAAGCAATGGATTGGCAGGCCTTGGAAAGAGTGGGACAAAGTAACAATATCTCACTTTGTCACCAGGGAGGGTCCACAGACATGCAAGCTTCCATGGTAAAATGATATTGCAAATAAAACCGGAACTGCAAACAGCACTACACTACAGCTCCCAAAGTTGCTAGATTTGGTCATTTCCCAAGATCACCATCTAGGAAGGAATTATGAGCAGAGACTTAAAAGTTTTTAGTGAGTGAATGTGTCACTCAGACCCCTTCCACACAGCTGAAAAAAATCCCACATTATCTGCTTTGAACTAAAATGTATGGCACTGTGGACTCCGATATCCCAGTTCAAAATGGATATTGTGGGATTTTCTGCCTTGATATTCTGGGTTATATGGCTGTGTGGAAGGGCCTTCAGTCTAGGAATGAATTCCCCATGGATATGGGGGCTGTACGATATTACAGACACCTGATTATATCAAACAGCAGCCATTTGCAGTCAATGTACATGGATATAAATAAACATGAAGGCACTCACACTTCCTCTTTCCAAGAAAATCTGATTTTTTAAAAAGGTAAGTCTAATTACACCAGCTCTCCTCTTTACACCGTTTGCAGATCTGAAGACCCAACGCTGCATGCTCTTGTAGGCTCTGTCTTCAAAGGAATCTTTACAAAGGATTCCTAATTAGGTGGAAGAATGTCCGTGCAAGATACAATTGTACAGTTCTTTTTGAAATGGTCCCACTCTGTGATTTCTCCCAATGGTCACTTGGCTTGCCTGCCTGCCTGTATGGCGCACATTCTTCGGTAACAAGCTCCACTCGATACCTTTTAACATTATACTGGAATGATGTGATTTGCTTGGCACTTTGAAGTATTGTTATTTTTAAAGGACAACCTTTTACTACAGCTGGGGCAATTCCCTAGAGCAGAGATAAAAACAATAGCAAATTTAAACTTCTAGCATTTTTCGGGTCAAAGTAGATGTTAGTGGGACGCAGTTCCTGAGATTAACCCTCTCCCTCTTTTTGCAATGAGAGTTTGATTTCTTTCCAGAGTTACCTGCCTTAGAGGGGCTTTGCTGGCGCAGCGGCTTAAACGGCTAAGCTGCAGAACTTGCTGATTCGAAGGTCAGTGATTAGAACCCACGGGATGGGGTGAGCTCCCATTGTTAGCCCCAGCTTCTGCCAACCTAGCAGTTCGAGAACATGCAAAATGTAAGTAGACCAATAGGTACTGCCTTGGCGGAAAGGTAACTATGTTCCATGCAGTCATGCTGGCCACAGACCTTGGAGGGGTCTACTCTTCGGCTTAGAACTGGAAATCAGCATCACCCCCAGTAGTCTAACTCGAGTAGACATAATGTCAAGGGAAAACCTTTACCGTTACCTACCTGCTTCAGCAGTTAGACTTGGAAACTAAGCCTGTGTTTATCCACCAATCCCAAGGCAAAGGATGGTAATACAAGATACAGAAGTAAGGAAAATCACTTTCTATGACAGACATCTTTCACCACTTGGGGGAGCACTTCTGCTCCCAATAATGATAATACTACCCTCAAGTTTGACTCTTGCTAGAGATAGGAAGGATAGGCTGCTATTTACTGCCATTGGTCATTCCCAATTTGTGCACAGTGAAAAGTAACTTCTTGTTTCTTTCCATAAGCATGGAGAGTAGTTATTACTGCAAATTATATATTACTACAATATATTGGGGAAGGCACATGATATTTTTCTTGCACCCCGGTTTATGAATAAGTCACTTCTTGTTTCTCATCAAACCCATACAGATAATTTACTCCTATATATTATTAGAAACACCATGCCTGAATTGTTTTCCATTTCTTCCCTGATTTCATGCATATAGGGAACATAAGTGAGATTTTTTTCATAGAAGAGCAAGAAGATTGAAGAACTGCATGGTATTGAAAATGGCCACACATGGAGCAAAGCCTTTAGTGACGTCATTGCAAACGTTCTCCCCCTACCATCTGAAATCAAGAGAAAGATCACTGTGGTTTGCCTAACCTCCAGAAGTCATAGATCCCACAGTGCTGTATTCCATTATGCTGGCGTGAAATGTGTCATGGTGCATTTGGAAAGCTCAGTTTATCACATATTGAAAGGTTTAGAAAGGTTAATTGAGGGAAAACACTAATTTAGAATGACAGCCCCTAAGAGGGAGAAAGTGCCACCTTGGTCTTCAAATACCAGAAAAGTAGCCCACGCACACATTCTCCTGGTTTTTTAAAAAATATATCATAAATCCAAAGCAGAAAGTTCCAGGCTTTGTGACTATTGGGGAATCATGGGTAGAACTTTAAAAAAACAATCAAGTCCATAAATATATGGTGACAGACCTCAAAAGCAGGATATTCTCACATTCAGTCAGCCCTCCCTTTCCATGGATTCTGTATCCATTCATCTACCTATAATTTGTTTTTTAAAATCCAAAAACCAATCTAATTTTGCCATTTTATAAGCAATACCATTTTAGTAAAGGTAAAGGTTCCCCCTGACATTAAGTCTAGTCGTGTCCAACTCTGGGGGGTTGTGCTCATCTCCATTTCTAAACCAAAGAGCTGCCGTTGTGCATAGACATCTCCAAGTTCATATAGTCAACATGCCTGCATGGAGCACCGTTGCCCCACCAAGGCGAGGTATCCATTCATCTACCTATAATTTCAAAATATATTTAAAAATCCAAAACTCAAACTTTAATTTTGCCATTTGATATAAGCCACACAATTTTACTACACAGTTATATATACCAAGACTTGACTATCCATAGGTTTTGTCATAAACAGGTAATTCTGGGACCAAATTCTAGCAAATAATAAAGGCCTATTGTAACACAATTTTTGATGTAGCCATGTTTTAAGGGGATAACTTACCATTTCTAATGAAATGATTTCCCCCCCTTTTCAATGAAAGAGCCATTTGCTGTAAAGGAAACTATAATAGTCTCTAAAACAACATTTCTCAACTGGGGGGTTGGGACCCCTGGGGGGGGGGGGTCATGGGGGAGGTGTCAGAGCGGTCACCAAAGACCACCACAAAACACATATTCCCGATGGCCTAGGGAATCAAGTTTGGTCCAGATCCATCATTGTTTGAGTCCACAGTGCTCTCTAGATGTAGGTGAACAACCATTCCAAAACTCAAGGGCAATGCCCACCAAACTCTTCCAGTATTTTCTGTTGGGTAATGGGAGTTCTGTGTGCCAAGATTTCCTCAATTCCATCATTGGTGGAGTTCAGAATGCTCTTTGGTTTAGGTGAACTATAAATCCCAGCAACTACATCTCCCAAATAACAAAATCAGTCCTGTCCGTCCAACCCCACCAGCAAAAAAATTTGGTGAATGAAAGTACAACCTGCTTATCACATATTTACATTATGATTCCTAACAGTAGCAAAATCGCAGTTATGAAGTAGCAACGAAAATAATGTTATGGTTGGGGATCACCACAACATGAGGAGCTGTATTAAGGGGTCACGGCATTAGGAAGGTTAAGAACCACTGCTCTAAAAATCTCTCATCCTCTCACATTTCACAGATGGAAACCAGAACACAGGTGACCAAAGAGCATCAGAGTCTGGTCAACATAGCAAAATGTATTAATGAGTGAGAAACCTGGAAGAGGTTGCAGTAGTTTGATTTTGCCTGAACCTACTGGAAGGATACACTTCTGCCTCCTCCTCTGCCACCTGCTGACCTAATTGAGTGCAAACTTTCTGCAATTTGAACTCTGTTTGCAGCAATTAAAGTAAGCAGAGAACAGATGAGGAAAGTGGAGGAAGGAGCGAGAAAGTGGGGAAATTTAAAAGTGGAGGATTAATAGGGTCACTGTACCAAGACTCAAAGGCTTTTATCACATATATAGAACATTCTTGCTGCTAAACGTATACAAGAATTGCAGAACAAACCCAGTTAGACTAGAGAATATTTCAATGAAAACAATGGAGGCGTTTCTGGATGGGAGATATTCACTTCAGTACATTTACAAGCAGTGCAATCGACACTTATCCCATCCTTTCACCCTCCAGGTCTAATCCATTGCTGCAAGGAATTGTATATACTCTGTTGCTAATGACCTTATTTTTGTAGGAAAGGACAGCACAGCTTGGCTCTCTGTTTTCCCAAACTGAAAGCTAGGCCCTGCAGCCAAACTGTCATGTCTAATCATTATGTTGCTCGGGTATGCTTAAAACAAAATAACCTTTACAAAGCAAGTGAGCACTCACACATGCATGTATGCATGCATGCGGGCATCCCATCCCTCAATGTCAACATAATCCAGTAGGCTGAATGCCAGACTGGCACCTGAGAAGCCGAGGTTAAAATCCCAGCTCAGACGCGGGGATGCTAAGCAGCCGAGAGCAATTCGTGATCATTCAGTTTCACTCTGCAAAATGAGGGATAAACACCATGTACCTCCCAGCATATCTGCTAACTACAGAAAGTTAAAAATGTAGATCCCTGAGCTTAGATGTGTTGTGTTATAAATCATAAAGCTGCATGTAATACTTTGCTTTTTTGAAGAACTACCCTATGTACTCGTGTATAAGGAAATTTAGTCTCCTTCAAAGTCAAGCCAGTCACTTCAAGGATACCATCCATCCATCTTGCCCTTGGTCCATTTGCTTACCAACACAGAAACTGCATCCTTCCTGCTCTAATCAGCCCCAGAAGGAAAGGCACAGCTTGGTGGTAGAAGGACACTGACACCATGTTATGTGGTGTGATGTCAACCTCGTGAGACTACAGATGTAAGTATTGAACCTTAATTCTTATATTTAAAAAGGATCCATTCCCTTTTCTAAGTGGTTAAACTTAAAAGAAGCATCATCCCACTCTATTCTCTCCACTCTTTGGTGTTTCCCCTCCAAGGAGCACTGGTAGAGCAGAGGGGTGTCAGTGCTTCTTTGGGTTCTCCTACAATTGACTAATTGCTCCCTTTTGTCGTTATACTCAGAGAAAGAAGTGGTTTTGTTTTTGATAAGAGTTAATACCATGCCTTAACTTTGATCAAGAGGTACCCCCTTCCCTGAATAGAATGACAAAATACCTTTTTGAATGTCTTAGTGCAGTATTTCTCAAACGCTGCTCCTCCAGGTGTTTTGGATTTCAACTCCCACAATTCCTAACAGCTGGGATTTCTGGGAGCCGTAGTCCAAAACACCTGGAGGAGCAGAGTGTGAGAAACATTGCCTTAGTGGGAAAATAGCTGCAGCATAATCCAGGGGCAGCTGGACCCCTGGAAATGATGGTGCTTTTCACTTTCTGCAGAATGACCTTCAACTCATCCACGAGTCTTATCAAAATCTATAATTCTGGCCCCAAACTTGCCCTTTACTTATACATGAGGTCAACGTAAGCAGGAGTATATAGGCAATGACATTTAAAAAAATGCAGTCTTCTAATCTCATAATTGTATGTAATTATAATCTCTGTTAACTAATTGGTGAGTAGGGAATCCTTGTAAAGGTTTAGTTCAGAAAGAGAGATCGGAAGTGGAAAGGAGCTGCTCTTCCCTAAGGAGCAGGATTTAGGTCTTTAGTTAATGGTATTTCAATTTCTATCTGCAAGAGGGAATGGAAGAACAAATTCATTGCAGGAATTTTTAGAGCTCCCAAGTTTCAGGGTCAGGCCCCTCTAGTCTGATACTTGGAGGAAAAGGAGGAAATCTCAGAATAAGACGATGAGCCTTAAGAGGTTTTTTCCCTGTTTGTTCCAACAGATGGAAACCAGGATGCATGTGTCCAAGCAACATCAGAATGTGGGCAATATGATAAAAGAATGTTAAGAGTGAAGAACAAACAAGCTAGGAGAGGCTGTACCAATTTACTTTTAGCTGAGTCAACAGAAAGGGGCAATAGTTAACCTCTCTTCCCTGCTAATTGAAGACTAATTAGTTTTGCATTTGAACTCAGTTTGCAACATTTGAGGTAAAATGAGATGCAAGAGAGGAAGTGGGAGGAAGAGAGAGAACAGTGGTTACCAGGTAGTAACTATAATTTAGGTATAATGGCTTAACTATGGCTATGGAAGTCAAGGGATTAGAAGGGGAATTTTGGTTGGACACAAAATTAGGGAATGGAGAGAACTCAATGCCCTAAGGCAGTGTTTCCCAACCAGTGTGCCGTGGCACACTAGTGTGCCGTGAGCGATCATCAGGTGTGCCGTGGGAAATTGGAAGCTCCAATACCCTTTCTTCCCCCTCCTGCCAAACACTTTTTCTTTTCCACTCGGGCACCCTTCTTCTCAGCCTCTTGCTTTGCCTCGCTTTGCTCATGCTGCTGCTTCTGCGGCAGGGGGAGGAAGAGGGAGGAAGACGTGACCCGTGCAGGCGCTACTGCGCAGACTCGCCCCACGTCTTCTCCCCCACAGTGCTCTCTGGATATCCATCAAACTCTTATAGTATTTTCTCTTGGTTATGGTAGTTCTGTGTGGGAAGTTTGATTCCATTCCATCATTGGTGGAGTTCAGAATGCTCTTTGATTGCGGGTGAACTATAACTCCCAGCTGTTGAGCAAGACCTTCGTGTGTGTCTTTCTGCCATTCCTGCCAGGATATCTATGTTGAGTTCATCGAAACAGGCCCATGTTTCACACTGAGTGTATAAATACATTTAAAAACATATTAACTATATGTATTACTGTGTTAGAGTGTCATTTTGGTTGGTGGTGTGCCCCAGGATTTTGTAAATGTAAAAAATGTGCCGCAGCTCAAACAAGGTTGAAAAACACTGCCCTAAGGAGACATCCAGCCAGCAATGCTACATTTCAGCAATGCAAGCTGGAAGTTGCCACATTTTCCACTTCCACATTATGTTCATTTGTGTGATGCTAATTAACTGAAACCGAAGTATAATAAGGTCCACTTTTCCATTGTGGCTACCCAATGCAAAACGGGTGGCGGAGTGATCACAAATGGCTACTCTTTTAAAATATCTTTGGTTATCTCTTTCAAATTTTATTTTATTCCTCACGCAGCCAGGATATCCGATACACCTTTTCTGACTACTACAAGTAATTTAAAAGGACAGCCAACCTCTGTGTGATGCTGGTTAATTAATTAGTTATAATGCCATCAAACACATGAAACTAGGGTAACAGCTGCTGCTGAATCAATATTCCCAAAATAAAATAAAAAATACATATGAATCCCTCTAGCTCAATCACAGTTCACTGCGTTTTCAATCTTTTTATGCTGACATAAAGGCGCCCCCCAAAAGAGATATAAGGACTCCCTGAAACAACATCTCAGGCTTGGCCAGATTGATCACCAACAATGGTCCACCCTGGCCTCACATCGGGAGGCATGGAGAAGCACTATCCACAATGCTGCGGCCTCTTTCGAAAGACACGCCGAATGGGTCTCGAATGGAAAAACATCACCCAAGGAGACTTTCTGCTAACCGAACTTGCCTATCTCAGATTGGCCTTTTTAGTCATCAACGCGCTTGTTTGAGTCCTTCCTGAATCTTCGTTCGCGAAGTAATGCCGAGAGAGAGAGTGTGGGGGGGAAAAGCGAAAGAGAGAATGAGGTAAAGTGGGAGCAATTTTTTTCCATTATTTGCTGAATTACGTCCCTTTCTTCACTTCACCTTTATTTGTAACCTTACATCAGAGCTAACTTTGGGAGGGGGTTGAGCAAGAATAATGCACAGTCCCGTGATGAATCTAAAACAAAGGCAATTCAGAAATCCATGTCAATGCTTTAAAGTATCTCATGTTATGTTGTTTACTGATGTCAACATTCATTAGCATGAATTTTGCTGTAGAGGCTTCCATGCCTTTCGCTGATCCCATCTTCAAAAGCCAACTAACAACTAAGGAGAAATAGCATGCTCCTTGTACCTACAAGGGATACATTCCTGGTGGATACATGAACCCATGGATAATAGCAAGTGAATCCTATTGAAATGAAGGACTTCATAGGGTTGTGCTGAAGGTAAAGGTTTCCCTGACATTAAGTCTAATCATGTCTGACTTGGGGGGGAGGTGGTGCTCATCTCCAGTTCTAAGCCGAAGAACCTGAATTGTCCATAGACACCTCCTAGGTCATGTTGCTTGCATGACTGCATGTTACCTTCTCGTAAAAGCAGTACCTATTGATCTACACACATTTCCATGTTTTCGAACTGCTCGATTGGCAGAAGCTGGGCATAACAGCGGGAGCTCACCCTGCTCTCTGGATTCAAACCGTCAACCTTTCAGTCAGCAAGTTCAGCAGCTCAGCAGTTTAACCTATTGTGTCACCAGGGGCCCCAGGGTTGTGCTGAATGACCTAAAAATCCTGAAAACGGAGAAATCTACAGATTTTGAGGAATTCTTACAAAATGAATGAGCAAACCCATTCCACCCATGTGGCAGATTTTGGAATATTTATGATTTTGCAATTCTAGATAAGAGATGCTCAATCTATAAAGGGCAAGGTACACACTCCGAGCAATAACACATTGGGCAGAACTGGGTTGCAGCCTCTTAATTCCCACCAAAGTCAGCAAAAACATGCCTGGTACTTCTGCCTCTTCTTTACGCATATGTATGAAAACAGTGACACAACATCATCATGTTCTGCATTTAACTGATGCCAGACAATATTATTAATCACAATCAGGGATAGGTTTCAAACAGATTGTTGTCGTGACCCAAAACTGGGAGCTATAGTCGAAAAATAATGTCATCAGACTCTACTTGTTAGAAAAGGAAAGCAGATAGTAGTTATATAGGGGACACTGATTCCTAGTATTTTCTGCATCCAGGATACTTATGACTTTAAAAGTTAAAACCAGCACTTTGAATTGAACTTGGGGACAACTGAAAGCTCAGGAAGCTCATACAAGATTGATTCACAGGCTCCAATCAAAAACTTTTTCAGTTATATTTTGAACTCATTGCAGCTTCCCAAGTGTCCTGGTATTCCAAACTTGTAAGTGGTGGCAAGATATTTTCACAGAGTTGCTCCTGCTTAAGGATATAAACACATTTAAATTTCATGTGTTCCAGCTTTTGGTTTCTGAATCACCAGATGACTTAGCATCTGCAGCAGCTGAAAACAAGATGGTTGTAGATGACAAATGGATAATTGCAGAGGTTTCCTTCAGGTCGCCATGCATGTCTCCCCACTGAGTCCAGACTACCCTTACCTTCTACCACAATCTACCGAGTCACGGAAAAAAGATGAGATTCTCCTTTCATATGCTTGACTGTGTAAACCAAAGTCAGCAGGTTGAATGAAATGGGCCATTCTGGAATCTACCAGATCAAAACAACATTCATGAATTTAAACCATATGTTTTTATGGAGACCAACAACTAGATCAAGTAAGGAATGCCAAGTATTGGTTGTCTTATATTCCAATATTGGGAAGGACATGCTCTGAAGGTGTGCAACCGATTTTTGGGGGTGGTGATTATAATAACGACGATGGCAATGAAAAATCTATTTTATTCTTTTCCCAGTACAGGACTCAGACTGGTTTGCATAGTTAAAATTCACAAGCTGTACTTAAAAAGAGAGTCAACAATAAAAAAAATCCCAGATTTTGAACATAGATACACACAGATATACCATGTCAACAATTAGCAAGGTTAATCACATTGTTTAGATGAGATGGGCCTTATACAGGCCTTATACAATCACTAATTGAATGCCTGTTAAAGCAGAAAAATGTTTAGTTTTCTGCAAAAAAAAGGTAAGGAGTGAGTTAATGTAACTTATCTGTAAAGAGATGCCAGAATCTGGGGGCAGCCACTGAGAAAGCCCTCTCCCTCTAGCCCCATCTACATATCCCTAAAGCATGGGCTGGGAAATGGATTAGGCTGAGACATCTAGATAACGTTTCATGCTAAACTGTCTAAACCTAGAGTACATTGGATTTTCTAAATTAAATCCAGGTTTAAAAAATACCTTTAAAGTTCCATACATTGTCTGAAGGTCGGGATCTTTGGAGGTATGAAGCCTGTGGAAACAGACTCCTGGGATTACCTTCTGTGATCACAGTTTCTGTTTCCATATCCATTCCTCCTCCCCAGAATCAGGCTCTACCAGACAGACCAAAAAGAAAAGATAAGAGTGGGCTTTTACCTGAAGCATCCAAATGATGCATCAGGTAAAAGCGAATTAACATTATAATAGGGTTTACCTGGGTCTTGGGACTAATGGAGTATTGGGCCTGTGGGGACTCACCCCTGGGTAGTCCTGGGACTATCCAGGGGTGAATCCCTACAGCTATCTCACACCTTTTAGGCTCCTGGAGCCCAAAGATCTGAGATGGTGCCCAACCCTCCCCCCAGGAAGGTAAGAAATCCTAAAAACTTAAAAAACTACTTTTCAGCCCATCATTATGTTGATGGGGGGGGGGGGAGGAGTGATTTTCCTCCTCACCACCCTCCATCTCCTGGCATGTCATTCCTTCATGCCAAGAAACCTCCAGGACCACCTTAATGATGTCCCAGTAAGTTGTTTTACGTTTTTAGAGTAGTTTTGGGTTTTTTTTTTTGAGGTGGCTGGGTGCCATCCTGGTAGTAGCCAAGTTGGAAAGCCTGGGAGTTTTTTTTGAAAGGAAGGGAGGGGGTTGGAATTAAACCCACACCAAAGCAGGTTTAAACCATGTCTGGGAGCACCCTCAGGCAGCCTGGATAAAAAATGGCATTGTCAGCCTCCCTTCCTGCCTCCCATTTTGCCCCCAACTTACCTGAGGAAGGTTCGGATTGATGCCCGATGCCTTGTCCTCTCTTCCCCTCCCCATAACAGCCAACAGACAGCTTTGGAAGAGGACTCCCCCTCCCTTGTTGGCTCTTCTGAGGGGGAGGGAAAAAGGCTTCAGGCCTTAACTAGAGCCTTCCTCAGATAAGTTGAGGGAAAAACTCCAAAGTTTTGGGTGGGGGCATCTGTCAGGGTGGAGCTCTTGTCTGGCTGCCTGCTTATCATTACTTGATATGGAGCAGCGGAAGCTGAGGAGCTAGTCTGTGGAGAGAACAAGGGGCTCATTCAGAGGTTGAGCCACAAGCCTGGACTGTGGTCTCTTCTTGGATGGGACTCCGGCCCTTAAAGGGACCCCCAAATATTCTGCAGCTGCTACCGCCATTTGAGTTTGGGTCACGCCTTTGCCCCTCTAAACATAAAGGGGTGTAGCAGGAAAAATGTTACAAGACGCAGGACATTTTATTCAAATCTGGGGCACGGCCTCATTTGCAAGAGGAAGTGGGATTTAATATCTCAGTTCTTCCCGGGATTTTGGCCTGCTTGGAAGGGCTCTCAGTATTTCCCACTTCTAACTTTCTCAGGTGACCCCTGTGACTCACTTTGAATCCAAACACTAATTCATCAATGTTCTCTTTTGTAGCATAATATTCCATTCATTATTCTTTTACTATGTGTAATGAATTGCATTAGCATATTGGTTAATGTCTTGATTTTTTTTAAAAAGAGTTTAAACATAAACTAAGCTTCTGCTAAGCTATCCACAAATAACAGGAGCATTTTATGGGATTGGGGAGAGGAGGGAGGCCCTTCTAGTTAGAGGGGATCAGCTTCTTCCCCAAATGCAAACCATTCATCAGCTTATCCTGTTTATTAAATCCTACTCAAAAAAAACCCTGCTAATACCCTCTCAAACAATGCAATGCTGAAACCAATATGCAAAAATGTAATGCCAACACATCAGTAAATGGAACGGAATGAGTTACTCTTCTACTAGAATGATGTAAGGAAGGATACAGAAGCAAACAAAAGGCAGTTCCATGAAATCAATCTACTCCTTGTCGAAAATGCAGTACATATTCCTTTGGAAAGGAAAGGTGGGAAGATAAATACACAAATGCTAGGATAAATGGTCACCTGCCTACCTATATGGCAGTGAACCTAATGAAATGGGTACCACAATTCTTCTTCCTTAGCACTGCTGACTAATTTTACTGACTGTTTGGAAATTTTGTGTCACCAGCATTTAAACCAGTGCTTCTCAACTTGTGTGTCCCCAGATGTTTTGGCCTACAACTCCCAGAAATCCCAGCCAGTTTACCAACTGTTAGGATTTCTGGGAGTTGAAAGCCAAAACATCTGGAGAACCACAGGTTAAAAATCACTAATTTAAAGAGTATGTCCTTGGATCACATTTGAAGATATTTTTGATCATTTAGACTCCTCTACGTGTGTGGTCCTAACAATGTAAGAAGGTAGTGGTGATATGTGTGTGTGTGTGTGTGTGTGTACACACATACAGAGAGAGAGAGAGAGAGAGAGAGAGAGAGAGAGAGAGCCTCTGACATTCAGTAGCACACCACCTCTAAAGATGGAGGCTGTACTTAGTTAAGGGACCTAACGTTGTAACTGCTGATCCTCATGGCTGCTCTATAGCATTTTGCTGCCTGATGTAGAATCCAAGGAGATATTTCCTCTTCTGTTACAAGTCCAAAAAGTTGACGAGGGCATTCTTTCACTACACATCATAACTTCAAAGGTTGTATCCGATGGAATCCTGGACTCCAATCACAATAGACAATTTATGGCACTATGATTCCACCTTAACTATCATGATTCCACCTTGTGCAATCCTGGGATTGACAGCTAAGGGAGCAGCATTTAGAATTCTCAGCCAGAGTACATTAGTGTCTTACCAAACTACAAACACCAGGATGGAATAGGATGCAGCCATGGCAGAAAAGTGGAATAACACTGCTATACATGTGTACCGAGAGCACTCTGTGAGATTTGTACTCTGGTCTGGCTCACTATAAATTCCAGCATTCCACAGGATGTTGCGATGGTAGTCAAAGTGGAATATAGGATAAGCCACATCTACACTTTCATATAATCTATTTTCAGAATGCAGTTTAGACTGATCTGGCAGGAACAGTCCCAATTTATCCACTTTTCCATCTGCTTTCAAAATGTCCCAGGTTTCCTCTTCTCTTCCTCCTTTTGTTTCATTGGTTGCAAACTGAGTTCAAAGTACAAACTGGGTTCAACCTCCAAAAGCAATTTGCAATCCATTAACAGAGACGACAAGAGATGGCAGAAATTTGCTTTCCCCAACAGTCTCAGGCTAAAGCCGTGGTTCTCAACCTGTGGGTAAACAGATGTTTTGGCCTACAACTCCAAGAAAGCCTAACCAGTTTATCAGGTGTTAGGATTTCTGGGAGTTGAAGGCCAAAACATCTGGGGACCCACTGGTTGAGAACCACTGGGCTAAAACAAACTGCTGCAGCCTCTACCAGATTGCATGTTCTGCACCATTAGTAACCTGGCCACAGGAATCCTGGTTTTCAAATGTGTAATGTTGGGTGATATCTAAAGCATAACAAAGGACTATATCTGAAGCGGGCCATTGCATAAAGCACTCCCCCCGCCTACACAATGAACTCCCCTGAGTATTTTATGAGAGAGGGATAAAAGTCCTCTTCTCTATTCATTGGTTTATAAACATCTATATTCCCCCTTGCTTGCATCCTCCCCTCACCAACTCCACAACGCCTAATGTAAAAATCTTTACACACGTTGACCTTTTCTTGTAGAAAAGATGCTCCAGCAAGGAAAGGCTAAAGCATCTGATGTTTGCTTGTTTGTTTGTTTTTACTTCAGGAACTTCTCTTGAGATTTTGCTTCTAAAGGGTAGATGTGCACATGTTGCAGAATGAAGAGAGAAGCGGGTGGCTGAAAGTCCTGAAACAGGAGAGAAGTCTATAGGTGAAAATAAGCTCATTTGATGATTAGATACAAACCTGCAAGATCCCAGAATTTAGAGGTTTTTTAGCCTTATGTAGTAATCCTTGACCACCTGCAAGAATTCTACCAGCCCTTGTTCTTTTATGTGTCTAGGAGATGTCAGTGGCCTTCAAGACAAACGTTGACTTCATTTATTTATTTATTTATTCAGATTTATCTGCCGCCACTCCCAGTGGCTCGGGGCAGCTTACATACAGTTAGGAAAAACACAGCTAAAATGAATTAAAATATTACATTAACATCACTTCAAAACCAAGAACAGAGTAGGTAGTGTTTAAAGCAAGAGGAGGGACCGCGGCCACTCAGGCTCCAAAAGCCTGCCAAAACAACAAGGTTTTGCAGGCTTTCCGAAATGGGAGGAGGCCCTTAAGAGATCAAATATCGGCCAGCAGCACATTCCAAAGAACAGGGGCTATAATCGAAAAAGCCCTTCACCGGGTTGTGGTCAGATGGAACATCTTAGGACTTGGAATGAACAGGAGGTTCTGCTCTTCAGAGCGAAGAGATCTGATGGGACGATATGGGATAAGACAGTCCCTTAGATACATTGGCCCCAGACCATTTAAGGCCTTGAAAGTCAACACTAACACCTTGAAGGTAATCCGACATTCTACAGAGAGTCAGTGCAGTTCGCGCAGGATCGGTGTGATGTGAGAGCTCGTTGAAACTCCAGCAAGGAGTCGAGCTGCAGCATTCTGCACTAGCTTAAGTCTCCGAATTACCAACAAAGGAAGGCCAATGTAAAGAGCGTTACAGTAGTCAAGCCTCGAGATGACCGTGGCTTGGACCACTGTGGCCAGGTCGCATTGGGACAAGTAGGGGGCCAGCTTCCTCGCCTGACGAAGATGGAAAAATGCCACTCTGCTGACGGTGGAGACGTGAGATTCCATCGACAGCAGAGGGTCTAAAGTAACCCCAAGGCTCTTTACAGCTGATGACGGACATAATGCCACACCATCCAGGGTTGGAAGCCGAACATCCCCACCGCCCGGACGACCAAGCCACAGGATCTCCATCTTAGCCGGATTCACCTTCAACCTACTGGCTCGCAGCCATCCAGTGATGGCCTCAAGGCAACGATGGAAATTATTGGGTATGGAGTCAGGCCAGCCTTCCATCTTCAGAATGAGCTGGGTGTCATCAGCGTACTGGTGGCACCCAAGTCCAAAGCTACATACCAGCTGAGCAAGTGGTTGCATGTAGATGTTAAATAACAGAAGAGAGAGAATTGACCCTTGAGGCACCCCGCAAAGAAGCGGGGAGCCACTGGAGACAACCTCGCCCCTCCTCACTCGCTGTACTCAGTTCTGGAGGAAGGAGGACACCCAATTAAGGACTGTCCCCCTCACCCCGGCAAGACGGTGACTGCCAAGAGCCCTGGTCATCAACAGGAATACTTAGGATATATCTACACTATAGAATGAATGTGATTTGACACCCCTTTAACTGCCATGTCTCAATGCATTGGAGTCACTGGAGTTATAGTTTTACAATTTAAGACTTCTCTGACAAATACATCCATGTTCAAATTTTTTCACCAAACACAGTGTAGAATTGGAATGCATAACTTCCAGTGCACCACAGATGAAAACCAGGAGGTGGGTTGCTGTGAATTTTCTGGACTGTATGGCCATGTTCCGGAAGTATCATCTCCTGACATTTTGCCTGTATCTATGGCAGGCATCCTCAGAGGTTGTGAAGTCTGTTGGAAACTAGGAAAGTGGGGTTTATATATCTATGGGATGTCCAGGACATGCTTGGCCAAACAGCATGAGAGTGTGGTCAAGATGGCAAAATTTGTAAGCCAGAAAGAAAGAAATATTTAGGATAGGCTGTAGCACCTTGCTTTAACCCGAGCTTATTGGGAAGACATGGTATCACTCCTCTCCTCCAATCCTAGCTCTTCTTCTACTGGAGATGCAGCAGCTACACTGTAGATGTAATGCAGATTTACACCACTTTAATTGCAATGTTTCAATGCAATAAAATCCTGGTAGTTATGGTCTGGGAGACAGTAACTCTCTGAGGAAAGTGAAAGGAACTTGTAAAACTGGAACTTCCACGATTCCATAACATTAAGCAATTAAAGTAGTGTCGCACTGCATTAATTCTATAGTGTAGATGCACTCTGAATATAAACTACTTTTGCATTTTGAACCCATTCTGCAGCAATTGAAGCTTAGGACAAAAGAGACAAGTGAGAGAAGAAGAAGAGAGAAACTGGGACATTTTAATAGCAACTGAAAAAGCGAGACAGGGAACTGATCAAATTGGAAGGATGGGTTTCATTCTCCATTCTCTTCTCCATTCACAGGTTTTGTACAGAATGACAATCTGGGAGGACCTTTTGTATGTCTTGTGTCTCATGACATTTTAAATTCCTTCTCTAGGATTGTGCCAGCTCTGTGAAATCTCCTGCTGAGGAAAGCTCATCTGGTCTGCTCCACTGAGGTTTTTTTTTTTTTACAAAACGGGCTAAGATCATTTTGTCCTGCTGAGCATGAGGGACTGGTTAATCTGCACGCTGTAGTTGGTTATAAATGCTTTTATTTACCATGCAGCTGGAAAATGCTGTATTCTAATTTTAAGGCGGGATTTAATTGCTTTAATCATTTCCCGTACCCCGCTTGTTTGTTTTTGCAACAAGTCACTTTAAGGAGTCCTTGTAGGCTGAAATACCAGCATAGACACTTTAAATAAATACATATATGATGCTGATGATTTTTTAAAGCCCTTCTCCACCTTCAAGTGTGAAGCAACAAGAATGAGAGACTACATTGATCGCTTCTTTCTTTCTTTCTTTCTTTCTTTCTTTGGTCATGATATACTGCAGTAATATTTTCACACATTAACAATTGGGATTTTGGCCAAAAAAAATGAAGCATCCAACTCTGGACCCACCAGGAGAGAACGTCTCATTGTTCATCCACAGTTTGTTAAAAATGGGCCTTTTCTCTCTAATACTCTGGTCCAGGCATGGCAACTCTTTAAATCCCAGAATGGTACTTCCTAAAAATATTAAAGAAATGCTCACAAGCTGGGACTCTGTTCCAACACAGCCTGACTCCAAAGCAGCTTTTGATGCTTGTCCTTGTAGGTGGTACCATTACAACTCTCCAAACCATATTGTCTTGCTTAGCAGTGCTGCACTTAATTGGACGGCTTTCGGATCAAGGTAAGAAACCCGCAGAACCGTTCTCCGAATGGTCAGTGCGGGCAGTTTCCCCTGGCAATCCGGAGCCTTTTGATTTCATTTTCCGACACCATGGGACATTGCTGCTAGCCCTTGTGGTGTTCCCATTCCTTCATACACTCACAGCATTTAACACCACTTTTCATTTAAGCCTGTTCATTTTTGAAGGTAGAATGAATTTGCTGCTGTCAGGGTGCATTAGGGATATTAGATTGCGAATGAGCTGTAACTTTCTTCAGCTCGACGTTTATAACATGAAGACAATTTCATTGGGTTCTGTCATTGCTTAAGTAAAATCGCAATCCCTCAACTCTTTAAAAGACACGGCTGTTTTTGCAAGCTTCTCAGGGTTTTTTTTTTGCCAGCACAGCTGCTTTGGGGTTTTTCTGCAACATTGTTCTATCCTGTGTTGTTGTTTCCATTGTTCTAACAGGAAAGTCCATAATTCAGTGTTAGAAGCTCAGGAGAATAGCCATAGAGGGAGAAAAATCATGGGATTTCTCCCCCAAATAAGAATTCTACCCTTAAATTAAATTTTCCTTTGGTCCCCAAATTGCAAACTTCTGTTGAGTGTTTAGAAAGACAGTTTAGGCACCCAAAGGAAAGTGTCAGGCAAAGTTGCCAACAGGATGTGAACACAGGAGACAGAAGAGTTGCAATTGTGAATGTTTTTCTAAATTTCTGGGAATGTATAGATTTGAGAATTGATGGAAAATATCCGGGGGGGGGGGGGGGGGTTTTTTTGTGACAAAGCTATTATTTTACCCTCTCCCATAGTTACACAACTGCATACAGGTATCTTCCTTAAATTATGGAGAACTACAAATAGACAACATTTGGCTGACAACAAAGATCCACATAGTTAAAGCAATGGTGTTCCCCATAGTAACCTATGGATGCAAGAGCTGGACCATAACGAAGGCTGAGCGAAGGAAAATAGACACTTTTGAACTGTGGTGCTGAAGGAAAATACTGAGATTGCCTTGGACCACAAGAAGATCAAACCAGTCCATACTCCAAGAAATAAAGCCCAACTGCTCACTGGAGGGAAGGATATTAGGGACAAAGATGAAGTACGTTGGCCACATAATTAGAAGACAGGAAAGCTTGGAGAAGACAATGATGCTGGGGGAAAATGGAAGGAAAAAGGGAGAGGGGCAAATCAAGGGCAAGATGGAGGGATGGTATCCTTGAAGTGACTGGCTTGACTTGAAGGAACAGGGGGTGATCATGGCCAACAGGGAGCTCTGTCGTGGGCTGGTCCATGAGGTCACAAAGAGTCGGAAGTGACTGAACGAATAAACAATAAAAAGCAATAGTCTGGTGCCATTACCTCCATATCTCTATTACATGTCAACGAGATTACATTACAGTTTTCAACATACTCTACAAAACAAGATCACCCTGAAACAAGATCACCCAGAACAACCTAATGTAAATCATAGAAACAAGACTTAACCAGTCATGCATTTTTCAGACCATATGAAACCAGTCTTGGCTCAGCTTCAGAAACTTCAATTAGCTACTGTTGCAGATAACTGATGGATCAGGTGATATATCCTTTCTCTGAACTTAGAGAGGCACTTCCAACATCATCTCACCTCACAGTATAGGATAATATAAAAATCAACAACATTCCCCAAACTGTTAATTTCCAAATGAGGTGGACTATAACTCCATGGTGGACAGAACAATTGGAGTTGTAGGACAGCACATAGGGAAAGCTTTAAGTTGGGGAATTATAACTATTTTAGAAAATCTAGCTATAAATCACTATGATCCATGGAAAACATAGCCACGCCAGAGAAATGTAATAGTGGGGAAGCATATTGGCCAATATTCACCATCAGAAGCGTCCATGTGCGGTGGAAATAGAGTCGCATGGAGGCCATCCCATGATGTAAGGGCACTTCCAATGGGAGTCTCTGGAGCTCTGTTTTTGCAGCACACCTGTCTTCAAGAGTTTGGTATTAACCAAATCCATACAGCCTTAAGGCGGGGGAAAGATGAATAAGAATGTGGCACAGCTGGCTATCCTTCAAGATAGAAAAAGAAGAAGAGTGAAAGACGGTTTCCTCCATTTTCAATGTATCTCCCTGCTTTGTTTGGTAAAGTCCTTAGTTAAATATTCAACTAAGTTACCTCTTCTGACCTGAACCTTCCTTCAAACCTTGTGGAAATGTCACAGTATTCCCGAGCTTTGACTGCTGGCAGAATGGATCTCTTTCTTCCCACTTGGCGAATGATCAGTAAAGTACATTGGGATATTGGAGTTACAATTGTGGTAGTAGTGCCCCAATCATGACTAAATAGTGACTGCAACAAAACGGTTATAGATGAAATCCAGTACATTATGACTTCTATAACTGTAGGGGATATGTTTCCACATTTCACATGGATATGAAAAACTGGGAATAATAGTGAATCCTATTGAAATTAAGAAATTCTGGCACAAGAATACCACAGAGCCATGTTGAGGACATAGAAAATGCCTAGAGATGATATATTTTGTCCAATGGAGATACATGAAGCCACAGTTATATGAATATGGGAGGGGAGGGGGTCATACCAAACTCCATAAAATGGAACCATAACTGTTAAATTTGGATCCAACTACTACATGCTAAATGGGAATTTTGTTGCCCTAGAACCTAAACAACAAAAAGGTGCCACTACAGCTACATATCGTCATAGAAACATAGAGTTGGAGGAAGCCACAAAGACCATCCAGTCAAACCCCTTGCCAGGTGTAGGAATACACAAGGAAAGCACTGATGCTGTGCAGGAATGTATGATCAAAACATATGCCCTTCTGCAAGAGTTTTAAAGCAAATGGAATGGAAGGGAAAGCAAAATACTGCTTTCACATATGAACCATAACTTCCTTCGTCTTCTGAATTGTTCTGTATTTATTTCTTTTTTGAAAAGCCATTAAGAAATGGGATACCTTTTGAGGCAGAGTTGCACTCTTCAGCTTATAAAAAATGTATGGGATGATAGTGCTGAGAAAGGCTTTGAGGCGTGACATGGTCTATCATGTTGTGCATGCATGAGTTCGCTTTTACAAGATCAGAACTAGGAGCTAAGATGAATACTATTTATTGTGAGCCTGGAGGCTTTCGAAGTGGAGTATCTCTCTGCTTAGGTTGAGCATTAGTATTACTCAGTTTGTACATTCTCCAGAGAGCAGCCCTTTCTGGCACACATGTGCACTGGTACACATTCGCATGCACACAACACACACATCAACCTGCAAATCAAATCCTTTTCAAAAAGCAACCAACCAACCCTGTGGGTTTTGCAGAAGATCTGGAGCCGTGTGGGGGTATTCCAGGGCAGGGATGGTAGCAAGCTGGGATCTCTGAGTGTTAGATAATATGCAAAGGTTACCAACTCATGATAACAGAACAATATCAAGCACATTTCCAAAGATGAATGAGATTATTTGCTAAGCTTATAGTAATTATTCATTCTCAGTCTCACTGTGTTCTTCGTTAGTAAAATACAATTATTAAATACTTGTCTTAATTAGGTTTCAGGGCAGTTTTGCCGGTCCATTCTAAAATTTGATGTTAGAATCCCACATCTGTAAACCAGGTTGTAAACAACTTTAATGCACACAACAATAACAAGGATATGCAGATTATCCCAACAGGAGGATTCTAAGGAATATCACATGAGACAGGCAATCTGACATTTTATTTTATTTATTTACAGTGTTTTCCCCCCTCCCTTCTCAACCCCCGATGGGGGACTCAGAGCAGCTAAAAAGGCAATCCAATGCCACAATCAATACAATGTAAAACCATAAATACAAAATTAAAAAATAGCAGTAAGATTAAAACAATACTCAACAGCCAATTTAATTGGAACAATACTCCATCCACAATTCCGAATTGATAAGAACAAAGCCATATCCTCAAATCTGTTGCCGTTACTAATCTATTCCACTCAGGTGTTGTTTAAGCTATTGTGCAAAGGCCTGGTCCCAAAGCCAAAACTTCAGCTTCCTTCTGAATGCCAGGAGGGATGGGGCCAGGTGTATTTTGCCCCCAAAATTCTCAGGGTGGTCCGCAGAAGGCGGTACATTATTTAAACTGTTATGTTTATTCACAGGTGGGGGTTATTGGGATAACAATACAAAAGACTTGCTAGGGTAGACCCTCTTCCACCCAGTTTCAGCCCCCCCCAACCCAATCTCAGCCCCCCCCGAGCCCAAATCCTGGCTAGCTGCATTTTTTGAGATGCTGGCCCTGTCCCCCGTCCCTGCCAGCTGCATTTGAGATGCTGGCAGGAGCGAGAGCAGGGTCTCCCCGGATGATCTTAAATTGCGGGGAGGGACATAGGGGCAGATGTGCTCGGACAAGTAAGCTGGGCCAGAACTGTATAGAGCTTTGTAGGTCAAAACCAGCACTTTGAATAGAGCAGGCAACCAGTGGATCTGACACAGCAGGGGGTGGTGTGCTCCCTGTATGTAGCTCCTGTTAGTAATCTAGCTGCCGCCCATTGGACTAATTGCGGCTTCTGAACCGTCTTCAAAGGCAGTCCCACGTAGAGTACATTGCAGTAATCTATACATTGTCACTGGACAGTCACCTTTGGTGATGGTCTCTATCACATGATGATGTGCATCATGCTACTGGTTTGCCTGCCTTCATGATCCCTCCATGATTCTTCTGCCACTATTTTTAGTAAAACAGACTAAGAGCTCCAAATCTCACAATGCTCTCATCATCTAACTTGGTGTGATGGGTCCATTCCACTTCTATGTTGGTATACCAAAAGTAACATGATATCAGGGGGCAAGATTCTCCTCTCTCCCCCTTCCCTCTTGCTATTCCTAAAGTGACTTTGTTTTTAAAAGATGGAATTGCTCAATTGTGCAAAAAACAAAGTAACAGCAATAGGGAAGGAAGGTAGAAATATGATTGTGGTCCCACAAAATAGTAAATTAGAGCAATTATGCTAATGAAGAGAGGTACAATATCAAGGATGCTCAATGTAGTATGTATTTGCTATCAATGATAATACAATTATAGTGGAATGGAGAAAAGTCCTTGGAGTGATAGTCCACACAAGTAAGTTTATCAGGTTCTAGGCATTCAGCATAGAATCAGTTATCAACTTGAGTATTCATGAGGCCATGGACAAAGCTCATTGCCTTTTGCTATCTATTCAGAGAAGGGGATGGCTCCATTATTGATAGCAGTGAATGTACAGTATTCATATTGACCTGTGAATAAGTCAAGCCAGGGTTTTGGGTTGATTTTTTGAGTTAAATTTCTAGACTTATACATGAGTATATAGAGTAATCACTTCCAATCCCCTGCTCTCTTATCTTGCTGTTATAATGCTGTCATATGATCCTGCTGTTATCATTTACTCATATTTGCCAGCACTGTGTATTCCAACTGGCCAAGGTCTCCGGTTAGAAATTTTTCCCAACCTTGCCAACTGTGATCCCTTTAAATGAAGATATTGGAGATTAAATCTGGATCCTTGTATAAGTAAAGCCCTGACAGCCTTAGCCATTTCTTTGTTTTATCATCCTCTCTAAGACAACCTCCTGCTGCGCATCTTGGAATACTGTATAGAATATCAACGACTGACAAGGACCCAGAGAGAGAATTGCAAACCTATAATTACTTGGCTGCCTAAAAACACAGCTAAGTGAACAACATGACATCAAGAAGACCCATGTGAAAATGTGACGAGAAAGACAATAACCCCAACTGTCTACTTTACTCTTCAACACCACCCAATTCAAAATAGGATAAACTGTATTTCAGATTAATTTTGTTCTTCTAATGGTAAGATGGGGGAGGGCAGAGAAATGAAGAAAGCACGTGGTATTATTCTGGTGTCTAGATAAGTAGTCAAAGAGCACTACATCAAAAATAGCAAGCAATTCAACAATGGGCCTGAAAAGGAACAATTTTGGCAAGGTCTCAAGCACTTACTGTCAAAGGAAATTGCAGTCTTCTGACTGCCGTGAGACCGTGGAATGCCTTTGAAAGATCATTAGGGTGCGGAGGTCTCAAACAGATGCCATTCAAATGAGCATTAAACTAAATGGACTTTCCCTGAAGGAATAATAACTCAGTGACTACGAATGTTTGCAAAACAACTTATTTGCAGTTTTGAATCTTTGTCAGAAAATATGACCTGAGCAAAAAATGACAATGAATGTGGACTTCATGCATGCAGACCCATGCACATAGCATGGATGACGTGAATAGAATGCATCTATATAGTCCCCAACATTTCAAGATGAAAGCCAGGAAACATGTGTCCAAACAACATCTGAGCGCTGTCAGTATGGCAAAGGTTATCATTGAGGAAGAACACATAAGCTAGGAGAAGCTGCAGCAGTTTGCTTTTGTCTCCCCCTATTGGGGAGGGCACTGTTCCCTATATCTCTATTGACTGCTTTGCATTTTGATCTAACTGATCAGTCTCTTTTTAAAGTTGCCAAGCAGTCTTCAATCTCTAACATGTCTATAATCTAAATGAATTTTTCAGAGCACAGGCAATTGCATACAGGCTCCTGTCAACATACATATAAATAAAGAACTCACTTTTGCTGAGCGTGGACCCTTGAACCATCAAAATGACAGTCATGACATGCAAGTATTAGTAGGCTTGGATGAATACACAAGTTTGCAGAAGTAAAAAAAAATTTGATGGGGAAATCTGCATTGCAAAACCAATAGTGACATTAAAATGGTCCAATGAAGATTGAACAACGCTCTGTGTCTGTGGAACGTGTCTGCACATGCCTTCAAACCATTTGTTGACCTATGGTGACCTTATGAATTTTATACGGTTTTCCTAGAAATGGATGCTCAGAGGTGGTTTTGCAAGTTCCTTTCTCTGAAATATAGCCTACTACAGCATCTGGTATTGGTTGGAAGTCTCCAGGGAGTTAGGGGTGCAAGAGCCTCATGAAAGTACAAAAACAATGAATATATACATTAGCCCAAACCATATTTGATATGTTCACAGCTCTTAAAATTGTTTTGATATTGCAAATTGCTTACATTAATTTCAGTGTCCCCTTTTTGTATGTTTTTAGTTCTATTATTTTCGTCCCAAATTGAATCCCAATTTTGTGGAAAAGGCGGTACAATAACAACAGTATAATAGGGGAAAAGAAAGAAGAGGGGCACATGAATGTGGTTAAATGTCTCCCTTAATTGTCTCCTGAAATTCATGCATTTCTCTATCTTTATTTTTTAAGAGTCCTCCATAGCAAAACAAAAGAGAAACCTATGCAACGAGAACAATTATATCAGGAGTCAAGTTATTACAGTAGGCAGGCATAAGAGGAACAAAGTTTTCCCAGGAGTGAAATAAAATGCAATTATGTGAAAGGGGAAGGGAGGTAGGCAGTAAAGTGCAAGTGAGCAGATCCATTGTTCCTGAGATGCCATTTCTCATTGGCTCTGTATACCTTTCTCCATTTGCCTCCAGTGCAGAAGCCTTGGCAGGTGTCTCAAAGAAGCACGAGACATGAAATGCTTCTTGCTGGAGGATCACACTTAAAGGAGTGTGGAGACCTGTTCTCTCTTTGGTTATAAAGTGAGAGTCACAGCAGTAAATTTCATTTTATTGAGAGACAAGTGATGTAAATTTAAAGAAGGGGCTTTAAAGATGGGTTCCCGTAAGTGTGGAACCCATCTCTATGGTTTCACTTACCTATGCTGGTTGGGAGTGGTGGGAGTGGTAGATAGTTTTATGCTTTGTTTTCTCTGGAATGGGATTTGTATTGGAGGGCCTAGAAAATTTCTAAAGAGGATATCTCTCTAGTGAATTAATTATCTAGTGTGATGAAGTCCCTAGGACCTCATCACACTAGAGAATGAATCCACTTTAAATCTGGTTGCTGCCTCCTGCAGAATTCTGGGGCATGTAGTTTAGGGAAGAGGCTTTAACATCCTCACTAAACTAGAAACCCTAGAATTTTTCAGGAGGCAGAAACCAGATTTAAAGTGGATTCATTCTCTAGTGTGATGAAGTAATAGGACTTTCTAGGTCTTCCAAAGCAATTCTACAGTATGTTAGGGCCAGAAATGAGGCAAGTTAATGGCATTGTCATATCCATGGTTTCACATAACTGGGGTCTGTCCTGGGATGTGGATACAAGGGTTTTGCATGATTATCTGCTTGGCAGTTGTTGCTGCAACTGCTGCTTTGACAATTTTACCCTATGCTTCCTTTTTTGTTTCAAACCACTCTTTTGCTCTCCCCATATCTATCGGGAATCAAACAGTAAGGGTCCATTCACACTACTGAATAATAGCAGTATGATTCCACTACAACTGCTATTGTTCTGTCATATGGAATTCAATCACCACTTTGAGGTGTAGCATCAAGATTCTCAGCCTGCGAAGTCCTCTTCATTGCCAACTAGGATTCCATAGGATGGAAACATGGCAGCTAAATGAAACAATAATGTTATAATGAATTTGGTAGTGAGCATGGGCCCTCTAGTCTTTGCTGGATTTAGTTTATTAATTGACTGCATACTTATCCTATCTCCAGGAACAAGAAGGTCAGGGCTGTGACCATGGTACTCTTCATCCAATTTTATCTTCACAACAGCCCTGGTTATTCAATTAATTTGTATGCTGCCTTTTCTCTAGATCAGGAGAACAGAGAACAACTAGCGCAAAGTCACCCAGCTAGCTTCATATTGGAATAAGGACTTGCACCATGGTCTCCCTGGTCCTAGTCAAGGGCTTTAAACATGAGCTTGGAAAAGTTCCACATACAATTCCCAGAATCCTGAAGCCAGAATAGGAGTTTCCAGCAGAATTGTTTTTTCTCAGGCTCTTGCTAAATACCTTTCGTGCTGTCCCTCTGCAGCTCTATGCATGCTTTTAGAAAGACCTACAGAAGAATATTGGAATCACTGTAGCTTTAAACATAACCTCAACAATTGTGTTAATGCATTATTATTCTTTCCGCTTTGCCTGGAGGAAGCCTGGCAAGACATTGTGAATGATGCTGCCCCATTGCCCAGCATTTGAAACAAAAGCAAACAAAATTTTGAGCAGAATATGGGGGGAAAAGCATTTTGGTGATTCGACACCCATCAGCTCACACTCAGCAGGAGCTGGTTCCCACTGTTGGTGCACTTTGGTTCTTTCCCAGTTCAGGCTTTCCAGCCAGGGTCAGGCATGCTTCCAGTGCACACCCGCATCCGCGTGCTCCTCTGCACATACGATTCGATCTCAGGCAAGCCAGCTTGTCATATTCAATGCATCAGCTTGCTCGGTTGGATTTGGCAGAGCCCTTGTCTAACCTGATTAGTGATGCACTCTCGGCAATAATTGATTGGGGGCACTTGTTGGGAAAGTTTTAACAAGGGAAGCTTTTCACAACTGCCATTGGGTTTTTGTTTTAGAGTACGGAAAACAGAGGGAGAGAGAAAAGGGAGGAGAACGGCTACTTACAGCATTCAAAGACAGTGGCTGATGCAACCGTACAGAAATCAGCCTCCAAGCATAACAGCTTTCATAGAATGCCAGCTGCCACACTCCGCATCCGGGCTGGGCTGCGGTGATACGAGCCGGGGACCAGGTGGACTTGCCTCGGCACAGAGGGACAGCTGCACAAAGACTTGAAGGCACTTGTTTTGAACCATGTTATTGTTGATGCTGCTGTTGCAGTTGTGTGCCTTCAAGCCATTCAAGTCATGAGGAAATTAATGTGACCCCCTTACAGACTTTTCTTGTCAAGGTGTCTTAAGAAGAGGTTTGGCATTGCCTTTCTTTGAGGCTGAGAGACTTGGCCAAGGACTCCCATTGGGTTTCCATGGCTGAACAGGCATTTGAACCTGGCTCTCCTCGGGTGCATCTATACTATAGAATTAATGCAGCTTGACACCTATTTAACTGACATGGCTCAATGCTTTGGAATAGTGGAAGCTGTAGTTTTACAAGGTCTTTAGCCTTCTCTGCCAAAGAGTGCTGGTGCCTCATCAAACTATGATCCCATGATTCCATAGCACTGAGCTATGGCAGTTAAAGCAGTGTCAAACTGCATTGATTCTAAAATGTAGACAGACACCTTTGGTCCCAATACTCAAATCACAACACCACATTGGCTGCTCTTGAAACTTTCAGGCTTGCCAACCAGCTCCTGGTCAGATTGGATCATATGATTCTCCTTGATCCTTATAAAAGATTTATGGATCAGGTTTGCTTGCTCTTTGACCTGAAATTTCCTCTTGTTTTATACAGTCTATTTTGATCTTCCCTACCTTCCCTTTCCACCCTCATCCCCACAATTAGGAACTTTCCATTACTCTGCCCTTCACTGCAGTAGATGCAGGATTGTACCCCTCTTCCATCTCCATTAGGGATGGAAGAAATATTCTCTATTATTTATTTCCCAGCTGAAAATGGATTTCCTAATGCTTAGAAAACCACGTTGGAAATTAAAAGCAATGAACATTTTGTGCACTCTTTTTGTAATATATTTGAGTGTCTTGGAATAGACAGGAGAATTTTATGTGAAGAGAAACACATGGGGTTTTTTTGCACACACAAAAACTAGACATTTTATTTAGAAAATGTGTCCCCCAAAGAGGAAACAGTATGTTCTGCAAAGGAAACATTGTGTTTGTATGTGTGTAGGTAATATTTTTTTGCAAAGCCAAACAGACCAAAGCTCACACTTTTTTCCCAAGCAGGAAAATGCTAAAATCCCCAGGACACCCAAATATAGAAACAATATTGCACAGAAATATCAGGGTTATTTCCCACTGTGGGGTGAACACTACAGTAATTATTCATCCTTGCATGTGAGAATGAAATAATTAAGGATTTGCATCTCTCCAAATGTAAGGAAACAGTAATATAAGGCTTCAGAAAGGTGAGGAAGCAAAGCACAACTCACCAAGAGTCGAATTGTGGGTATACTTTTCTCTCTCTCCAAAAGAGCCTCTTTGGGCTGCATGAGGTTATCTGCTTTGAGACTGAATGGCGGAAGATTATAATTGCTCCACAGCAGCAGCAATATACAAGATGCAATCAAACCAAAAGGGAGAGGAGAGGCTGCCAGAATTAACCCTTTCCGGGCTTGCGGTGGTTGATGGCAAATAATTCATCAGCCATCAAAAGTGGCATTATCTCAGCGCGCACACAAAGCACAAAACCCCATCCTCATTGTCCTGTGTTGGCAAGTGACAGGGGAGATCAATATGGGAGACCAAATGCCAACAGTAAGAGAGCAATGCCAGTCAGTATTTCATAGACTAACTGCCCTTATCCGAGACTCTCATGCTTCACTGCGCGAAAATGCAGCCATTGATCTTGGTGTCATTGCTCAAATTCTTCATTCATCAAGTTGCCTTTTCTTCTTCAGAACTGTATTTCTGGGACTGATCTCTCTCTCTCTCTCTCTCTCTCTCTCTCTCTCTCTCTCTCTCTCTCTCTCTCTACACACACACACACACACATTCTCTTTCAAAGATACATTTTATTGTGTTAATCTGTAAGCAGGGGGATATTTTCCCTTTTCTGATTCTTATTTATGACCTCATCAGATGTTTTTTCCCCATCCTAGCATGCTGCCAGCACACTGCCTGAACAGAGACTGTTGGAGTCCATCATATGATGCAGGGTTACTTTTGGAGAGGCTCCATCCCGGCAGCATGCCAGCAGCGTCCTAAGAGAGAGCCATAAGGACATGGGTGATGCATCTCTATGAAGAAGTCAGGGACAGTGGGAAAATGTTGTGGGATGGCAGCCCATGACCAACCACTGTAGGGGATGAAGCTGGGTAATGGTCAATGGTTTTCCTCACTGTCCCTTGCTGTCTCCAGGTTTCTGGACCTTCATGTGATGAGGTCCCTAAAATACCTGGTTTAGCTTAATATAGTACTTTTGGAAGCCAAACATCTGTTTCTCCTAATTATAGGAAAATGGGTGACAGGCATTCAGCATTCTCTCCAATCGTCCAACTGCCTGATTGGGAAAGGCCTATACTCCAAATAAAAACACTGAGAACTCCTCTTTGTCCTTACAAAGTGGGGAGCAAGGTTTGTGTTTAAGTGCTCTCTCCTCCAACTTCTTTTGATCCACGCAGGGATACATGTGCAAATTCAGAGGCCCCATCTCCAATTGCTCGGAGAGAGCTGGCATCAAATTGATCAAGGACAGGCTCTTGATATTTTTTCTGAGCCCTTTTCATTATTCATCGTATGTGTCGTAAGAGGGATAAAAGGAAGCAATCGGCATACACCCGCCAGAGTCTGCGCCACCACAGCCTTAAGAAATATTCCCCGTGCCAGTGCACACAAAGGCCCCTTCCCCCTTCCCACTTAGCAAGCGGAAAACCCACTCCTCCATGGATCTGACCTGAAAATGTCATATTTAATTTAAAGCAGCTATTGGCTCAGTCCCTAGTATGTGGATCGCTCATCTTCAAGCATCGCTTTTGAAATGTAAGGGACTCTGCCTGATGTGAGCACAGGCATTCTGGCCTAGTCAGTGGATGAACACACACAACCAGCAATACACAGACAAAGAAGCACTGACTCTTGAAATTTGGAGTCAGATGTGCCAGCTCAAATAGTGACTCACCATCAGAAATATGTATTGTTGAAGTCCAATGTGTAGCAAATGGGAACTGGGGCATATGTGATGAAACAGTATCAGAGTTCACTTAAGATGGGGGGAAAACTATGAACGAGGAAGAATATTCAAGCTGCAAGAAGCTGCTGTAGTTTGCTTTTGCTTAACCTTATTGGGAAGGGCAAGATTGTTTCCCCATCCTCCCTATTGAACCGAGTGTCAACTACTTTTGTACTCTGAACTTAGTTTACAGTAAGTGAAGTAAGCAGATGATAAAAAAAGGAAAGGGGGAGAAACTGGAGCATTTCAAAATCCATAGGAAGAAAACAAATCAGTTGACAAGAGAATTGTTTGGAACTGTTTCAGCCAGATATACAACGTTGCCTGCCAAATACAATATATCCTACTGTGTTCTCTGGCCCAGTGTTTCCCAACCAGTGTGCCGTGGCACACTAGTGTGCCGTGAGCGAGCCGTGGGAAATTGGAACCTCCAATACTCTTTCTTCCCCCTCCTGCTGAACACTTTTTCTTCTCCACTTGGGCTCCTTTCTTCCCAGCCTCGCTCTGCTCACTTTGCCTCGCTTTGCTCACGCTACTGCGCATACTCGCCCCATGTCTTCCTCTCTCCCCTCCTGAACGCACTCACGCTGCCCCCTTGGATCAAAATGGCAGCAGAAGTGGCAGTGTAGAAGAAAAAGTAAGTGTTTGGCAGGAGGGGGAAGAAAGGGCGCAAAGAGGAAGGGGTAGGAAGAGGTCTCTGTCGAAAGCTGGCATGGGCAAACTTGGACCTTCCAGGTGTTTTGGACTCCAACTCCCACCATTCCTAGCAGCCTCGGGCACTTTCCCTTTCTGTACTTTCTGTTGGTAATGAGAGTTCAATGTGCCAAGTTTGGTTCAATTCCATTGTTGCAAGAGTTCAGGATGCTCTTTGATTGTAGGTGAACTATACATCCCAGCAACCACAACTCCCAAATGTAAAGGCCTATTTTCCCCAAACTCGATCTGTGTTCACATTTGGGCATATTGAGTATTCATGCCAAGTTTGGTCCTGATCCAACATTGTTTGAGTCCACAGTGCTCTCTGGCTATAGGTGAACTACAACTCCAAAACTCAAGGTCAATGCCCACCAAACTCTTATAGTATTTTCTCTTGGTTATGGGAGTTCTGTGTGAGAAGTTTGATTCCATGCCATCATTGGTGGAGTTCAGAATGCTCTTTGTTTGCGGGTGAACTATAACTCCCAGCAACTACAACATTTTGTGTCATTTTGGTTGGTGGTGTGCCCCAGGATTTTGTAAATGTAAAAAAATATGCCGCGGCTCAAAAAAGGTTGAAAAACACTGTTCTAGCCTATCAGGTACACTATGAGTATATTGCACCTCAGCAGATAATCAAATGGTATTTTGATATTCAATACTCAAGATATTCAAGTTGGGTTTTTTTCTTTACAGAAAGGGTTTATTATTAGTCACTGCTGGAACAGCGTAATTTCTTAAAATAATAATTCAAATAAACAATTAGAGAGAAGCAGAAGTGTAGGACAGTGGAGTTACAAGGGTATGTGGAAATACAATCACAGGGCCATGGATCAGCAAACCAGTATTATTGCACAAATAGAGAGAGTGTAAAACAAGGGTGGACATGCCAGTATGCATCTGCTATCAGTGCTTGTGCAAATACCACGGAGTAGCAGCTTTTACAATACAGTCCTATAGACTGCACTTGTGAAACCTGAGGGCTGATTTATTGCAGTTGCTTCAATCTTTGACCCTAAACTCAGCAGAACTGAACAAAGACTGAAGCTAAGGCAATTAGGTGCAGCAGGTATTTTGCTCTATTCCTCCAGCCATTCATTTGCTCATGACACCACCCTTCTGTCATAATTGTGTATATAGTTTGAATCACAGAATCGTAGAGTTGGAAGAGATCTCATGGGCCATCCAGTCCAACCCCCTGCCAAGAAGCAGTGACTGCAACTTGCAATTTTAGTTTTTCTTTTTAAAAAGTTGATGTGAGGAGTCTGTCATTCTGCCATAGACTATATTTGACTACATGCACATCCTTAACACAGAACATCAGGGCATTTAGAGATGATCATCTCCTTTTACTTCATCATTGCTGGATGCTACTACAGACAAGTAAATCAAGCAAACCTCAAAGAGATAAATTATGTGAGTGAGGATTCAGAAGGATGGGAATAATCTTTTTTCTACATTTACATCTCTTTGAATGCATACAAATGGGAGGTGGGCATCTGCATCACTAAATCCTGTTCTTCCAAACACTGTTATGATTTCATGCAAACCGTACTTAAGCCTCCACATCTATTGATCAAGCCAAGTTCTAGAATTACACTTGCCAGGAGTTTTGAAAGGTTAACCCAAGAGATATGGGTGGAGTAAGAATTTGATCTAAGTATCTCCATAATCCAGAGTATAACTGACAAAACTACACCAGCCATTAAAACAATTTCACACAAGGGGAGGGCAGTTTCCATCCCTGGGGAAATTTGTGGCCTTCCGTCTAATCTCATATCATCCTGGGCACCACAATTGAAGGAAAATGTTGACAAGCTGGAATGTGTCCAGAGGAGGGCGACTAAAATGATCAAGGGTCTGGAGAACAAGCCCTATGGGGAGCGGCTTAAAGAGCTGGGTATGTTTAGCCTGAAGAAGAGAAGGCTGAGAGAAGGCATGATAGCCATGTGTAAGTATGTGAGGGGAAGTCCTAGGGAGGAGGAAGCAAGCTTGTTTTCTGCTGCCCTGGAGACTAGGATGCTGGACAATGGCTTCAAACTACAAGAAAGGATATTCCATCTGAACATTTGGAAGAACTAACTGACTGTGAGAGCTGTTCAGCAGTGGAACTCTCTGCCCTGGAGTGTGGTGGAGATTCCTTCTCTCGAGGCTTTTAAACAGAGGCTGGATGGCCATCTGCCGGGGGTGCTTTGAATGCCATTTTCCTGCTTCTTGGCAGAAGGGGGTTGGACTAGATGGCCCATGAGGTCTCTTCCAACTCTAAGATTCTATGATTCTATTTCCAAACCATCTGCCAGTTACACCTTAGGCAACAACTGCTGGTACCCATCTGGGCAAAGAGGAAGGTGTGTGGGTTGGAGCGAAGGGTTGTGAGATCAGAAAGAAAAGAAGGATGGACACAAGAGGAGAGAGAGAATACCTGCCATTGCTCATTTCTAACTACAACTTTGCTCTTCTTTGGCTTCAACCTTTTCCTTTGCCAGCATAAAAGTTCTAGCAGATTATTTCCAAGTGGATGTGGCTTTCAGGAGCAAAATGTGCCCAACCCTGACTTACACTGCTAGGTCAAAGTAGGTCAGCTGATACTTTCTTACCCTGGTTAAAAGCTGTTGAATCAGGGCTGGTTAGAACACGAAAGAGACTTATTCTTTCTAGCTACCCAACACCTTCACCTCCACCTGTCCTCAACTTCTTAGGAGCCAATTCTGACAACCACTGACTTTAATGAGTACCAAATTAATAAGCCTTTATATTGGCTGTTCTTAAAAAGGTAGCTATAGCAACAGTAGCAGGCATTGGACTAATTAGAGCAAATCATCAACTCTTCTCTTGTAGGGCAGCTCATGCAAGAGAAAGAAAAGATATTAGACCTTTAAGGAATTTAATTTATTACCTTAAGACTATAATTTTTTTATTTGAGAAGCTGATCTTACCCACAGGAAATTGCTTTAAAACAAGATGTATATCAGCAATTATTGTGTTTTTCCATCATTATCCTAAATTGTCAACAAAAGGCACTGATCATTACAAAGCCGCATAACACGGTAATAGGAAACAGGTTATGGGCCCCAAAGGATCATATCAAAAGCAAATCAATTCCAGGAAAAGGGGATAACTGAGAGGTTTCATGAGAGAGAGAATGAAAAAGAGGAGTTTAATTGTGGCATAAAGTGGAGAAAGAACAATGAGGTGCTCACTTTGTATACCATTGCTAAAATAAAACAACCAATGGTTTTACACATATGCAGTCCAGAAAGGCAAGTGCAATTGCACCCCTGTATCCGTGGGTTTTGCATCCATGGATTCAACCAACCATGCCTTTAAAATATTTTTTTGGGTGGTAGGGAAGTAATCCACAAAAGTAAACCTTGATTTTGCTATGTGCTTAGCATTACACTGATATGTAGGCATATCCTGCTGTAGCATACCATTCCACATATATGAGAGATGCTATATTATGATGCCATTGTATCTAATGGGACTTGAGTATCCAGATTTTGGTATCCAGAAACAAACTCCAGTGGATACCAAGGGCCAACTGTAGTGAGCCAAGCAAGTAAATTTCTACTGTGTACTTGTATGTGCTACAGAGCTAATGCTGGTATTAAAGTTGCTCTCATGTGTGATATGGATGGATGGTAACAGCTGACTGATGAGCAAATGTTGGCACCACCCGGATACGTGGTCTTCTGTGCTTTGGACGTACATCTGACATTTCAAACTACATTCCTAACTGTCGTAGACGCTCTCCCATAAACAGTGGTGCCAAGTGCATCATTGGAGTGGGGTTATGTCTGGGGCAATTCCAGAAAAAATGAGTGTATATATGAGTGGGGAGGAGGGGGAGGAAGAATGAAGGCTAGGATTTCATTTTCCTATAAATCCCATCCCTGAATACCACTTGGATGGGAGGCCACTAATGAATACCAGGTGCTATCAACCATTTTTTCAGAGGAAGGCAACAGAAAAACACGTCTGAATTTCCCAAGTAAACACCATGAAACTCACACATTGACAGCCAATTTGAAGGCCCATACACATACAGCTGTTATCAATATATCCATCTCCACTTGCGACATATCTGAAACAGTAACTACCACAGCTGTGATGGTGGCCAATTTCTTCCAGGGCACCAACATATTGGATTGATACTAGGTTACTTTACTGAGTGGCCTTCCCATACACCAACTTGCCTACTGCCCAAGACCAAGCAGAAAGTATCCATGAGATATTTATAGTGAAAGTAAGGCTGCATTTGAATTATCAAACAGTTGTGTTTCTGATCTTGGTGCAAAGGTATGGGAGAAGATTTCCTTCCTAAAATGTGTGGATGTGGATATATGTACTCGCATATTTTCTCCTCCAATCCCTCATGGAATGCTCCAGTTGAACTTCAGGGTTCAAAAGGTCGTGCACCTCTGTTTTAGATGGATGCTAAAAACTGTACTGCTCTGCTGAGTATTTATTAGTCAATGCTTTTTTTTAATTTAAAAGGTCTATGTTAGAGGAAGAAACTGTCAAAACTACCTCTGAGGACTTGTCCACAGTGACAAAAAATCTGCATTTTCCCTGTCCACATTGGCTCTGCAGTGACCCCATTAATGCCATACACATACTATATAGTGAGATTGCCATAACTAGGCACACATTTCCCCCGGCAAATTCATTTTGCTGTTATAGGGACAGTCTGCATTTCCAATGCTTTGCATTGTTTTCAGTTACACAGCCATGGACACTCCAATTTTCCCCTGTCATGCATGCAAATAAAGCAGAGGTGATCTTATGCTAATACATAAACAAATATCTGCAGACATGAACCTTCTTTTAAAAAGATAGCCTCCCAATGACACAGTGAAGCAATGTTGCCTGGAGGGACAGCGCTATGTCTAAGAGTCTGTAAAACCGTGGGGTAAAAGGCAAGGTTTTCTGAAACAGATTAAAGTCCAAAGAAATGTTTTGCAAATGAATTGTCATGGATGTCATATGTCAGAATCAGAACCCCATGAGGTGGGTACGATTTTTTTAGTCCATGTAAACAAATCCTGAGTTTTCACTGCCTGAGAAAACTCCATGAAATTCATGGGTTTTCCAGATGTCAACAGGTAACCTGCAGGTATGTGCATATACACACACACTTTTACAGCACAGTTATAGCAATTACGAGTTTAATTTAAATTTAATTTTGTTGGAATTATTGCCTTTCCTTGGTTTTATGGTTATAATGTAAATTGGTCCTCAGTGGAGGGATTACTTAGAAATATATAAAATTACACACCCACATGATATGTGTATTTCAAACAAGTTTACAATCATTGCATTGCAGTTATAATCAAAGTGATTATCTATCTCAAAGAAAAAACTTACTATATAAACATGTTGATGACATTAATTTTTTTTATCAAAGAGGAATATGGGAATGATGGTGATAGGTTATTTTCACTCTAACACACTGTAAAAACCAACACATATTTTCAGGAAAAACATTTAGAGTTAACCATGCATCTATCTGATCTTAACTGTGTGTGCTTTAGGAAGCTGAAGTTTGGAAGAAGCTGAAAAATATAGATCAAATGATCAATTCCAATAAGAAGCCCAAATTTCACACACACTTTTTCCTTTTTATAGAATGATAGAGTTGGAAGAGACCTTCCATCCAGTCCAACCCCCTGCTGAGAAGCAGGGAAATCGCATTCAAAGCACCCCGGCAGATGGCCAGCCTCCTTTTAAAAGCCTCCAAAGAAGGAGTCTCCACCACATTCTGGGCGGAGAGTTTCACTGCTGAACAGCTCTCACAGTAAGGAAGTTCTTCCTAATTTTTGAGTGGAATCTCCTTTCCAGTAATTTGAAGCCATTGTTTCACGTCCTAGTCTCCAAGGCAGCAGAAAACAATGGCTTTCCCTCACATCTTGATACATAACCCTCATCATGTCTCCTCTCAGCCTTCTCCTCTGTAGGCTTAACATTCCCAGCTCTTTAAGCCACTCCTCATAGGGATTGTTATCCAGAACCTTGATCATTTTAGTCACCTTCCTCTGGACACATTCCATCTTAGAGTCAATATCTCCCTTCAATTGTGGGAGGGTATTCCAGGTGTGGTCTGACCAAGGCAGAATAGAGGGCTAGCATGACTTCCCTGGATCTAGACACTACACTCCTATTTTTTGCAGGCCAAAATCCCATTGGCTTTTTTTGCTGCCTCATGACATTGTTGTCTTATGTTCACCTTCCCATCCACGAAGACTTCATGATCTTTTCCACACATACTGCTGTCAAGTCAGGCATCGTCCCTCATTCTTTATCTTTGCATTTCTTTTTTTTTTTGCATTTGTCCCTGTTAATCTTCCTTTTGTTAATTTTGGCCCATCATCTCTCTAATCTGTTAAGATCATTTTGAATTCTGCTCCTGTCTTCTATTCCTCCCAATTTGATGTTGTCTGCAAACTTGATGATCCTGCCTTCTAACCATTAATAAAGATGTTGAACAGAACTGGGCCCAGAGTGGAACCCTGCTTAAGGCACTCCACTCCTCACGCCTTTCCAGGATGAAGAGGAAGCATTGGTGAGCACCCTTGCTTGTGTTATAATGGACAACTCTCACCTTTTGCTTCATTACTACCCTGCACATTAGATAATTTAAAACTAGGGTGATACATCCTACTTTCAGTGAGCTGAAACAGCAATGATCCAATCAAAGCAAAAAACAAATTCCCTGAACACCCTCATTTCATCACCTTTTGCTATTGACCTATGTGAAAATATGTCACCAGACAGAAAATGGATGGATGTCTTGATGTGTGTGTGTGCATACATATAAATGGCCCGTAACAGCAAATTGAACCGAAATCCACCACCACTGAAAGTAATAAAGTGGTTATGGTTTTTTAAAAAAATCACCACAGAACAGGTTGTAATGATTTAAATAAACAAATTATATGCCAATTCAAAGCATGCTAAACTTGAGCATCATTTCCTTCCAATCCCTACAAAATGAGAGTCTATTACTCTGTTTTTACTCTGTTGAATATTCAACTCACTGTAAGTCGCCCCGAGCCATCCGGGAGTGGCGACTCACAAGTTTGAATAAATAAATAAATAAATAAATAAACAGCAGATGGCCCACAGCCAGAAACAAATGAGACCAATGAAAGTTGCACATGGATATTCCAGAATTACTAAAATCACATGTCAGAATGCTACTGAATCAAACTTCATGGTCACCGCTGCCCTTTGTTGTTTCTGTGTAAAACCTCAGTTATTTCCACTACACATTTATCAGTGTGATATTAATTTAAATTTCATGGGTCCATTCAGTGGAAATTTGGGATTTGTAGTTTAGTGAGTTGCTCACAATGCTTTGCTGGGAGACCCTGTTGTACTCTCCTAACTGCAGTCTCAAGTTACCTGAAGCAGAGGGACTGAAGATTAAAGGCATTTTGAAAAATCTAGTGCACTAGAGCAGTGGTTCTGAAACTTTGGTCTACCCGGTGCTTTGGATCAGTTCCCGGAAGCTACATCCAGCACAATCAAGAACTACATGTTTGAGTACTGCAACACTTGCTGATCAATATCACTCAGATACTTTTAAATTACACAAATTAAAGTAGTAGTAGTTCTTGTTAATCAAGTTGGTTTCAACTTATGGTAACTCTATGAACCCACCACATCCATCTGCTCAAATCTTACATATTTAGAGCTTTTAATAATATAATAATAACACTTTATTTATATTCCACCCTTCTCACCCCGAAGGGGACTCAGGGCGGATCACAGTACACATACGGCAAACATTCAATGCCACTTTGTATAGACAATACACAGACAGACAGAACAGAAGGAGGTGCCATTGAAGGTTAGGCTCGAGTCCAGGTGGTGCTGTTGCTCTATCCTCCATGACAGAGAGCTGTCAGGACTTCCTCCTTCCTTTTGGTCACCCAGCATTTTCTGATCTTCTTTCTTTATGGCATCATAAAACACCTCCCCCACTTTTAGCAGTACTTAATTTCTCTAATCACAGCTAAAGCAGTTTTCAAATTGCTTAGGTAAACAATGAGCTAGGTTGACAGTTGGCAGCTCACGCCAACCTAGGGCTTTGAACTTGCAACCTTTTGGTTGATAGATCTTATAATTGCTGATGATTTACCAGATGTGCTAAACCTCTGTCCCTCTGTTATCCTCTTGATGGAACCAATCCACTTTGTCTTATCCTACTGCATTTTGTCACAAGTTATTTCATGATATGGCCAAAGTACAATAGCCACAACCAAATCATTTTGGCTTCAAGGGAGAGTTCCGGCTTGATTTGTACTAGGGCAAACCACATCTGAGGAAGCAAAGGTGAAAGAGGCAGAAAACAGAAATCTAAAAATGATAAATACAATCTTCCATGAAGAGTGAGTAGTACGGTATGTATGTGTATGATTGAGAGAAAGAGAGAGAGATGAAGGGAAAGAAGAAGTGTCCATTCCTCCACCACATCTGTGAGATCACTGTAGGGAGTCATGTACAGTCAGCGCCTTTGTTTTTACCTTCTCAGATAAACAGAAAAGAAAAACAAAATAAAATAGGAGCACTTACTTGCCCGAGGACAAGAGGAGAAAAAAAAAGGAATTACGATGCAACTTCAAGAGGTTATACATAATTTATAAAAATCATGTTTTGGGTCTGTAATGTTTCCCCCACTGTCAAGAGAGCTTAATACCTAATGTCATGAAGAGGCTGGATTTCTAAATTTAGATAATATACAAAAGGTAAACACAATTGCCTCTCATTGGTTCTTGTGTTTCCTGTTAACACACAGGTGGTGGTTTCATTTGTATTTTGCTCTTATTGTTAGTACTTGTGAACACTTGTGGTTCATTGACTCAGCCTCATTACCCCTGGAGATTGTTTGCTCATCTGTTTGCCGGAATTTAATTACTGGAGCACAACTGCTGAACTTCAGAACATTCCAACAGAGCTGCACATCCTTTCTATTCTGTCTTTTGTACGGTTTGGAGATTGCCCAATTTTCCTTACTGAAGACATGATTTCTGATGTCCAGTAGAACCCATGGTCACTACTGCATTAGAGACATGGGCTGGAATTCAGCTTGGGACATACATTTTCTTGAAATGAACTTAAGATGTGCAGGAAACAGAATCGAGTGGTTTCATAACATCCATATTCACCCAGGGCAGTGTGACGCAAATGTTGATCTTCCAGATGGTTTTGGACTTCAACTCCCAGAAGCTGATGTGTCCAGCAGTCAGGAATTATGGAAAATGAAGCCTAAAAAATTTGGAGGACCACAGTTTGAGACTGCTGTGATGTTAGAACATGCAGCATCTGTTTCATAATAATAGCAAATAGAGTGACAAATGGACCATGATCGAAATGTGCCATGGGCACCATGCAAAATGTGCATCAAAAGTGGCTGGTGTATATCAGAAATGTCCATTGAAATCTACAAGCATGTGGACAATTTCAACAGAAAGGAAGAAACCATGAAATTGATCAAAATCTGGCTACCAGTATTTAAAAAACTCCAAAACCAAAACAGTAAATAAAGAACAACACTCAAAAACAGGAGAACTCCAGAAAAGAAATAATCAGGAATGACTAATCACCTCTCAACAAAGGATTCCCCCAGGCAGTAAGAAGCCATACCTTGAAACTGCTAGGTCATTAAATGCTTATCAAGGTGGCCAATTGAAACATTCACACCTATCTCCAACAGGGAAGAGTTCTCCCCCCCCCCCCCCCCCGGGACAGATATATAAACCCCAACAGACCTCAAAACCTCTGAGGATGCCTGCCATAGATGCAGGCAAAATGTCAGGAGAGAATGCTTCTGGAACATGGCCATACAGCCTGGAAAACTTATAATAACCCACTGTCCAATGAGCATTCAGTGTTTGATGTGGAATGTAAGGGTCCAGTATGCACCACATCCACCTGATTCTCATTAGGAGTACCCGATGCTTCATGAGCACCTGTCATTGGCAAGAGCATTTTGATACATAATGTGTATCAAAATGCTCTTGCCAATGACAGGTTGCACATGTTCTCCAGAATTCACTAAAAAGGTTTCTTTGCATTGCTACAATGCAGCTATGAATGAAAAGTATACCTCATGATATAGAAGCTTGGCATTTGGTTTTTTCTGTTTTGTTATTTTAACTAGTAGAGATGGGCATCTTCCACATCAGTGGGATGGTGAAAACTGCTGCAGGTTTAACTCTGTACTTTAAAGGAACCATCTGAGGTGCTGCATCTATTATTTAGTTAGGGTTTGGCACTTTAGACAGCTCCTTGGAAGTTCAGACTAAAAGCCAACAAAGGATTCGTCACTCATCACCAGCGGCCACTGACTCCACCTGTCCAGAGAATTCTGGAAATAGTAGGAACAAAAATAAGCTGCTGTCTTCAGGAGACTTGTCCATTTGTTTATTGGGCTGCCTTTCTAACTGGGATTTCCAGGATCTGGGGCAAAAGTCTTTTGTAGTAGCGAACACCTAAGCTTCTCAAAAGGAGGTTTGAAAACCTGAATGATCAATTGATTTATTGATTACAGAAAACCACTGGGTGACCTTGGCAAGTCATGTTGTTTCAGTCTCAAAGGAAACCTCCTCTGAATCATCAAAACATTCTGTGATAGGTTTCCCTTAAAACCTCCATAATGACATAGAACAGTGTTTTTCAACCTTTTTTGAGCCGCGGCCCATTTTTTACATTTACAAAATCCTGGGGCACACCACCAACCAAAATGACACAAAATGACACTCTAACACAGTAATACATATAGTTAATATTTTTTAAAATGTATTTATACACTCAGTGTGAAATCTGGGCCTGTTTCGATGTACACAACATAGATATCCTGGCAGGAATGGCAGAAAGACACACACAAAGGTCTTGCTCAACAGCTGGGAGTTATATAGTTCACCCGCAGTCAAAGAGCAATGATGGAATGGAATCAAACTTCCCACACAGAACTACCATAACCAAGAGAAAATACTATAAGAATTTGGTGGGCATTGACCTTGAGTTTTGGAGTTGTAGTTCACCTATATCCAGAGAGCACTGTGGAGGGGAGGGAGGAAGACGTGGGGTGAGTCTGCACAGTAGCGCCCGCATGGGTCACGTCTTCCTCTCTCCCCCCTCCTGCAGAAGCGGCAGTGTGAGCAAAGCGAGGCAAAGCAAGCAGAGCGAGGCTGGGAAAAAAGGAGCCTGAGTGGAGAAGAAAAAGTGTTCGGTAGGAGGGGGAAGAAAGGGTATTGGAGGTTCCAATTTCCCACGGCACACCTGATGATCGCTCACAGCACACTAGTGTGCTACGGCACACTGGTTGGGAAACACTGACATAGAACATAACAATGACATCTGAATTTTGTGGATATGTGATGGTGGCTTGATGCCTTTATAGATAAGAGAGGGCAGACACCTGAGAAACTTTAGTTCTCCTATCTTCCATGTGCAGATGGGCACATTGTGATTTTGACTTCATGCTCAGAGACCATGGCTGATATCCCATTGGCATACACAGCATACATTCTGTATTTGCAGTGCAGCTTGTCAAAAACCTTGTGTGTTTCCTAAGGAGCAATGTAGTTTTAGATGAATCAGCACATTATGCCTCTGGACATATCATACTAAGAAATGAAGATAGCAGTTTTAAGAAGGCACAGTTTTGTATTATTCAGCCTTATTTTTATTGCAAGGATATTTTTGCATACCATCATCACTTTTTGGGATCTGCCTTCCCAGTTCTTGATTCAATGGGGTTTCTAGATAAATAAACACATGCTATTGTAGCTTGGACATATCACGAAAAGACATTTAGTAGAAAAGGTGATACTGCTGGAAAAAGCTGAAGGTGGCAGCAAAAGAGGAAGGACATAATTTGAGAGACTTGTGGTTCTCATGGGTGTTGAAATTGACTTGATAGTACAAAGCAACAGCAAACACACATTAATCCGCTTCTTCTGCTTCTAGGTTACTATTATAGGATATCCCATTAGTATTTCCCAGGTTCCAAAAGTATTTAATTTACCCTGATTATAACCCGTGATAATAATCACATTTCCCCATTTAATAGAAGGAAAGCTAAAACTGAAATCCACCAATATGGCCATGGCCAAATAATGACTTAACACCGGTTGAAGCAAATATTATATCCAAACCTCATCATTGATAATTTGAATCATGATTTAACCACCGGTGTAGAAATAATTGCGTAAGATGTTCGTCCTGGAGGCCTGGTCTTCTTATATATTTACTCCCCTTCTCTAATAGAGATTAAGGTCAATGATACTGAGATTGTGCATATCTGAAACTCTACCATTTAGTTTAAAGCTGACACCTGACATGTTAAAACTCACACACAAGAGCAGGCACATCTTTGGTTGGGATGAGTTATAACTCTTTGGAAAAGAGATCTGCAGCTGGTCTAATAATGGGGCATGCTATGCAATTTGTTGTTGTGTACCTTCAAGTCATTTGGGAGACTATTCCAAGGTCAATTTAGACCCCAAAACCTGGAGGGTTGAATATAATTGCAGTTACACAATGTTAAGAAAAGCGAATGTAATGCTTGTAGGACAGAACTAGTGTGGTTTAGAGGTTCCAGTGTGGAACTGAGGCTCTGGGATAGCAGATTGTCAATCTCCTCTTGGCCACAGAAACCCACTGGCCGACCTTGGTGCACTCTCTCAGCTTCAGTGGAAGACAATAGCAAAGTACCTTTGAAGAATTCTTCTCAAGTATTTGCTGTAATGGGGTCTAGAAATGATTTGATGGCACACAACAACATAGAACCATAGAATCATAGAGTTGGAAGAGACCTGGTGGGCCATCCAGCCCAACCTCATTCTGCCAAGAAGCAGCAAAGTCGCATTCAAAGTACCCCCGGCAGATGTACATCCAGGCTCTATTAAAAAACCTCCAAAGAAGGAGCCTTCATACACTCCAGGGTAGAGAGTTCCACTCCTGAACAGCTCCCACAGTTAGGAAGTTCTTCTTCATGTTCAAGTGGAATCACTTTTCCTGTAGTTTGAAGCCATTATTCCGTGTACTAATTTCCTGGGCAGCAGAAAACAAGGCTGCTCTCTCCTCCTTATGACATCCCCTCACATATTTATACATGGCCATCATGTCTCCTCTCCACATTCTCTTCTGTAGGCTAAACATGCCCAGCTCTTTAAGCCGCTCCTCATTGGGATTGTTTTCCAGACCCTTGATCATTTTAGTCATCCTCCTCTGGACACATTCCAGCTTGTCAATATCTCCCTTCAATTGTGGTGGCCAGAACTGGACACAGTATTCCAGGCGTGGTCTGTCCAAGGCAGAATAGAGGTGTAGCATGACTCCCCTGGATCTAGACACTATACTCCCATTTGTGCAGGCCACAATCACATTGGCGCTTTTTTTTTTTGCAATCGCATGACATTGTTGGCTCATGTTTAACTTGTTGTCCACAAGGACTCCAAGATCTTTTCCACACGTACAGCTGTCGAGCCAGCCATTGTCCTCCATTCTGTATCTTTGCAGAACAACAACAACTGTTTTCGAGAGGAGGAAAGGTCGATCGGAAAGAGTTCTTAATTCTTTCAGGAAATGGTTTATCTCTCTAAATACTCCCCTACAATTTATGATTGTTTCCCTCCCTTATGCACTGCAAAAACTGAAGCAAGTCTAGCAGAAAAGAAAACTGTTTTCCTCCCATGTGTGTTTGCTGCAGTGGTTAAAAAATGAGATAAAAGGAAATAAGGTATAATTCCTGCGAGCTGTCATTCTTCTTGTCCTGTTCTCTCTCTACATTAAGTACATTTCAAATTTAAATAGTTTTATTGTACAAGCCCAAGGCTATGACAAAAAAGCACAAAATGCACAGAATCTGTAAGTAAATTCATAAAATTGTGACCATTGGAAACATGCTTGTCAAGCCCCATTCCCTCCCAACCTCATCTCGTCTGCAGTTTCCTATATCTACAGAAATTCTGGCAATAATTATGATAGTAATAAGACAGAATAACAATATATTTACAGAAAGAAAAGTTGCCTTCAGGCACATTTGCAGAATTATGTCTACAAAATCTGGGTTTAGCTAAACAACAACAACAAAAATAGCACCCATACCCACAAACGTTCCTTGAATACATTCTCAATACTGAGCACCATTCGTCCAGAGAAGAATCTGTGGCTGTCATAATACTGCTGTTAAATGCAGCGTATCTGAAAAAGGGGGTGATTTGTTGGCAATTAAAAAGTAGGCTTTGGCAATGATTTGAAAGCTCTGCCATAAGGCAAGACGGGAGAAGGAAAGAGAGGAGGGCGGAGGGAGGGAGACAGGGATGGCAAGGCTTCATTTTAAAGAGAGAGAAAGACAGTTTGGTGAACATAGGTCAGGTGGTAACCAAGCTGAAACAATTCAATGCCGTCAGTGTAAGTGGGAGCTTTCTGGGCATGCAAAGAGGATGCCAAGGCTAGTAGTGCAGAAATTATTCAGGGGGGGATATCTGCTATGATAAGCTGGAGTGAATATGTAGTTGGAGTGATTTAGAAACTGATCATATTCTATTATTACTCTGGCAGAAAATATAATTATGCACTTGTCACACATCATTATTTACCACCTTATGGAATTAATCGAGACGACAAACATCGCATCAAAAGCATTCCTTGTACACTCCAGTATTTCTGTGATGAAGGAAGAGGCTGCCTTTTGAATTTGTGATGCCTCATGCCAAGCACCCATCCATACCCTCTGACGAAGGAGTTGCAATGGATGCATTTCTGCTGTAGAACGAATGCAGTTTGACACTACTTTAAATGCCATGGCTCAATGTTATGGACTCATAGGAGTCGGCACCCGGGAAAGGCACGGCGCCCAGGAAAGAGGAGGAGGAGGGAGAGCAGAAGGTGGCACCAAGGGCAGCGCGTCACAGGCCTGGCGTGATGCGCTGCCCTTGGCGCCGCCTACTCCTTTTCGGCGGCCCCCGCCCTTCCTAGGGCGGGGGAGCGGCCAAAAAAGGGCAGAAGGCAGCGCCAAGGGCAGCGCGTCACAGGCCTGGCGTGACGCGCTGCCCTTGGCGCCGCCTACTCCTCCTTTCGGTGCGGAGAGAGGCTAGCTCTCTTCCTCCTCCCTGCCCCGCCTCCCCTCCCCCGCCGCCATTTTTTAAAAAAAAATTAGAATTTTTTTTTTAAAATTTAAAAATGGCGGCCGGGGGGCATAGCTGGGGCCGTGCCCAACAGGCTGGGGGGCCGGATCCGGACCCAGGGCCGCCAGTTGGACAGCCCTGGTTTAGGACATAAATACTAGGCTCACAGCCTGCATTTCACACAGAGCTTTTACAGTCCCACCAACTTCACAGTTTTGTTTGGTGGGAACACACGAGAGGACCTTCTCAATGGGTGCTCATGGATTTTGGGTGCACCTACAACTGTCAAATTAATGCAGATTGACATGGACGATTACTGATGGGACTCAATACTATAGATTCCTGGGAGTTGTAGTTTGATAAGGCTTTGGCAGAGAAACCAAAGACCTTGAGAAAACAAAGAAGGTCCTCCTCCTTGTTTTTCCCACGCCGTGGCGCCCGGAAAAACTGGAGGAGAATGACAGCTTGGTGGAGGGTGGGGCCTAGGGGCGGGGCCTGTGGGCGAAATGCAGGTCATCAGTGACCTCTATTCCGGCCCTGGACCCGGTAGAAGTTGGACAGCCCTGTCCTAAACTATTAAAATACCAAGACCCCCTTCTCAGGGCTATCTGTCCTAGTATCATAGAATACTAGAGTTGGATGGAGTCACAAATGCCATGCTTGAATACACGAAGAAAATACTCCTGGGAGTGCCCACACAACCTCTAACTACCTCCAACAAATACTGGGCCCTTCTGCACAGCCATATAATCCAGACTATCAAGGCAGATAATCCACAATATCTGCTTTGAACTGGATTATTTGAGTCCACACTGCCATATAATCCAGTTCAATGTGGATTTTATACAGCTGTGTGGAAGGGGTCACCAAGTGCCGTATGAAGAAAATTGGGAAAAAAAACACCACTGAGTACTCCTTGCCTAAGAAAACCCTAGGAAAATCATGGGGTCGCCATAAGTAGGGGACTGGAATGCAAATATAACACTTAAGAATGAGCCACAGAGAGTGCTTTCCACTGTCAAACAGTTCTCAGAGTAAATAAATAACTTGTTCCTAATGTTTTGGTGGAATATTTTTTCTTGTGATCTGAACTTACTGGATCATGTTCCAGCCTTTGGAGCTGCAGGGAAAATGCTTGCCCCATCTTCTACAGAACATTTATTTAGATATTTAAAGATGTCAATCATAGCGCCTTTCAGTCTTGTGTTCTCTGAGCTAATTCTGCAGCCAACTTAGTACACACACTCATAGATAAGAATAGAAATTTTAGTTTTTAAAAATCCTCCTCCCCACAAAAAAACCTGGGCTGGCTTATTAACGGATCAGTATACTTAAATTCTGTACCATAACTTTTCTCAAAAAAGGAACCATCCCCATTATCTGAGTAGAGTACCAAAAGGCAAGAGCATAGTCAATCCTAGGAGAACCTAAAAGAAGCAGCAACCTCTCTATTCTCTCTCCATCATGGTGCTGCTTCTGGCCCTTTTTAATGCCTGAGTGGGAAAATGCCAGGAGTCAGTTCTCTGGTATCATTTTCCCTTGCTTCATATTTTAAATCCTTTATTACATTTCCCTTAATTTTACCCTTGACTTATTCATGGGTCACAGTCTGTGTTGGATGGGGTTTTACTCCCCCTGAAGATGCAGCTTTGCAGCTTGGGTGTTTCCTGGAGTCATTGCTGAGCCTGGAACCCCAGATCTCAGCGATGGCCGGGGGAACATTCGCACAATTAAAACTTGTGCAACAGTTGGACCTGTACCTTGGGAAGTTGGACTTGGCCACAGTAGTCCATGCTCTGGTTACATCCCATATAGACTACTGCAAAATGCTCAATGTGGAGATGCCTTTGAAGACTGTTTGGAAGCTTCAAATGGTCCAATGAATGGCAGCCAGATTGCTCACCAGAGAGGCATACAGGGAGCATACAAACCCCCTGCTACATCGGTTCCACTGGCTGCCAGTCTGCTACCAAGCACAATTCAAAGTGCTGGCTTTAGCCTACAAAGCCCTAAAGGGTCTGTCTGAATGGATCTCTCCTTATGAACCATCTTGGAAATTAAGATTGTCTGGGGAGGCCCTGTTCTCAGTCCTGTCTCCTTCCCAGGTGCAACTGGTGGAGACGAGAGACGGGGCCTTCTCAGTGGTGGCCTCTCAGCTGTGGAATTTCCTTCCTAGGGATATTAGATCAGCCCCCTACCTCCTGACCTTCTGTAAAAAAAAGTGAAAGGTGACTTTTTGATCTAGCCTTTGGAGATCTTATGCAATAGATAAATATGGAATTATGTGCAATGACTATTGGAATGGCCCAGACTATGACTTTGGATAATGTGGTTAACAGTGAAGGTATTGTTTTATATGTTTTAATGTATTTCATAATTCTATTTTAAATGTTTATTTTAATTGTACATTGTTTTTGAAGGCATCGAATGGTTGCTTAAGTGTAAGTCGCCTTGAGTCCCTTCCATGGTGGAGAAAGGAAAGGTAGAAATGTTGTAAATAAATAAATAAAAGGTAATGGCACTTAACTCCACAAAATTTAGGAAAAAACAATAAAAATATTCAAAAGAAAGATGGAAATGTGAAATTCAAGAAGGCACTTTCTACCATATGTGGTGGATGTGCTGTAAAACAAAAGAGTATTGGAAGGGAATTCACTAAATAGTTCAAAATGTTCTGAATATGAAGTTGGAACTGAAAGCAGAATATTTCTTATTGGGAATATTGGATATTAGTATAGAAGAAAACAAAGATAGACTCTCTAATTATTTGAAGACATCAGCAAGAATTGTATTTGTTAGAAGCTGGAGAGAAAAAGAAACATCGCTAATGCATCTATGGTTTGAGAAAATCCTAGATATTATGAACATGGACAAATTAACACAATTGATAATGAGACACGAGCGGAAAGTGAACAGTAAAACCACACATTGGCAACTTTTTTAAAGACTGTATGATTCATGAAATTAAAAAGTTAAAGAATTTAGGATAATCTATTCTATCTTAATGGAAAGCGATTATCCCAAAAAGGATAGAAGAAAAGGAGAAGCAAAGAGTGAAGAGAAGAAAAAACTGAAATGGGAAAATACAACCACCATCAAGGAGATCGGAAGTCAACAAACTCTACCCCCTCCCATCCTATTTTTTCCATATACAACTCCCCTCCCCCTCATTTAATTTTATTTTCCCCATTTTATTCAAATACTTAAAATAGTGTAATAAAAATTATTGGGGAAAAAGAAAAAAAGGATAAATATTAAAATCCATAATTTTGGCACCAGACCCCGCCCTTGGGTTTTGTGACACCCAAATCTGTGGATGAGGCAGGAAGCTTTCCGAGACAAACCAGGAAAGGGATCTTGGGGTTTTGGTGGACAGCTCAATGAAGATGTCAACCCAGTGCGCTGCAGCAGTGAAAAAGCAAATTCTATGCTTGGCATGATCAGGAAGGGAATCGAAAATAGGTCAGCAAATGTTGTATTACCTCTCTACAAATCGATGGTAAGGCCACATTTGGAGTACTGTGTACAATTCTGGTCTCCGCACCTTAAGAAGGATATAACGGAACTGGAAAAGGTACAGAAAAGGGCAACAAGAATGATCCAAGGGATGGAGCGGCTCCCTTATGAAACCAGGTTGCAAGGCCTTGGTCTTTTCAGCCTTGAAAGACGGCGTTTAAGAGGTGACTTGATCGAAGTGTATAAAATCATGCATGGGATAGAAAAGGTGAATAAAGAAAAACTATTTTCTTTGTCACAAAACACTAGGACTAGAGGGCACTCCTGAAGCTCCAAGGTAGGAAAATTAGGACTAATAAAGGGAAATATTTCTTCACCCAGAGGGTCATTGGGTTATGGAATTTACTTCCAGAAGAGGTTGTGACAGCTGTCAGCCTGGACAGCTTCAAGGAAGGATTAGACAGATTCATGGATACCAAGTGTATCGGTAGTTACTGAAAAGGACATTCAAGTGCCACCTCGGAGTTGGTTGAGGTAGGCAGGATTTCCCTGGGTACTGGTTGTGGGGGTCGGGAGCAGGTCAGGGTTTTGCCTCCCTTCTGCTCGAGATCCCCGTGTACAACTGGTGGGCCACTGTGTGATACAGAATGCTGGACTAGATGGGCTGAGGTCCAATTCAGCATGGCTCTTCTTATGTTCTTATGTTCTTAAGATTTTGTTTTTTAAAAATCTCTTCCAGCTTCCAATGGATTGCTTGTTTCCTTCCCTCTAATGAAAAGGGGGAATGGGAGCCCTTTCTATGCTATTACTGCATTTTTTTAATAAAAAAAACAGCATTTTTTTACCCCGCCCCTCTCAACCCCCAAGGGGTTTCCCGCCCCAATGCACTGTCAAGGCAAGAGCCAAATCCTCCGCAAGCTAATCTGCCACGAAGTCGTGTTTTATATACAAAACTACAAATTGAGTTTTACACTTTATGAAAAACAAATCTCTCTTTCTTTAAGGGCCATCCCGAGACACAAAATTAGATCTCATTCCACACAATCAAACAGATGAAGCATAATTTTTTGACGTGCGAATACTATTCTAAACCTTGGGAAATGAACCAGTGAGAATATTTATAGCAATGATAACTTGCTTGCCGGCCTGATGCCAAATGCATTTTTTTGGCAAGTATGTTGGTTGGGAGGGTTGGAATTAGTCTAGATTTACAGAGATGACACAGCCTTACACAAACTCCCCACCTTCCTCCTAGTCGCTTTTTTCAATTTAATATTTATTGACAACAGTTCCAAAAGAGGAAAAAAAGAATGAAAATCCATTCTCCAATTAGGCAATTGAGATGGAGCATATGTTGAACACCCCAAGATAGCTCTAACACAATCTGTGTGAAGCTATTATAATACTTTGCATAGTGTTGTAAATTCATATAATGATCTAGTTCGGATGCTGCTATAATTTAGAATTAAACTTTATTAAAACTAAATTGAGCCTCATCAAACACTACCACCACCCACAGATGAATTGCTAGATTCCAATCTTTGCAAGAAACACGCATTTTCATTCTGTCATATTCCATAAAATGTGTTAGAAAGGGACAGGATAATATTTATAGAAGCCATGGCCCAGCTGTCTCAGCTTTTGGGGAGATGCAAATATGTAGATGCCATTTCTATATATTTGCATCTCTCCATATCTAGATCACATCTATGGGATCCTCCTGACAGGTCCAAAGTCTTGGGAGGTTATGAGATTTGTAGTTGTAGCTCACAAGGTGTGTGTGTGTTTTTTTTTAAAAAACCCTATTAAAATGACATTTCTGTTATGTTGGGACCTGACCTGAAGATTAGCAGTTTAAAGCCGCAGGTCAGGGTGAGCTCCCGCTGTTAGCCCTAGTTCCTGCCAACCTAGTAGTTCAAAAACAGGCAAATGTGAGTAGATCAATAGGTACCGCTTCGGTGGGAAGGTCATAAAGCCACCCATGCAGCCATGCTGGTAATGCAACCAGAAAAGTGTCTACGGAAAACAGGATCCTTGATGGAAATGGAAAAAGAGCACCTCCCCATGGACAGAGTGAGCACCACCTCCAGAATTTGGAGACGAAAGGGGAAGCCTTTGCCTTTGTTCTGTGTATTTGTGTATCATCTTTATTTCATTGTATTAATGCATTAAATGTTTGCCTATCTGTGTATGTTGTAATCCCATCTGAATCCACTCAGGGAGATAGTGCAGAATATAAATAAAGTATTGTTCTTGTTGTTATTATTATTAATAGTATTCCACGCAACCCTATATCTCACAATATAAAGGCAGAAAATCGACAATATCTGCTTTGAACTGGGTTATCTCAGTCCTCACTGCCATATATCCCAGTTCAAAGCAGATAATGTGGGATTTTATTCAGTTGTGTGGAAGGGGCCCTGGACTATTTTCCGGCAATTACTGATAATGAATAGTCCTATTCATTGATATGGTTTCAGCATATGGAATTTCCAGATTTGTAGACTAGTTAAGCACTAGAGCTCTGTAGCTGATAATTTTAAATGCTCCTCTTAAAACTTTGAATCCCAGAACCATGGCAATTTAAACTGGGATAACAGTACTAGCTACAAAACTTTCACCATGGATTACCCAGACCTAATTACTTGGTATAGGATAAAGTCTTAGTTAGGCCTATTTTAAATAGTAACTCTCAAGCAACCAGAAACTACATTTATTTGGCATCTGCGAATCCCCTTGACTATTTATTTATTTATTTACTTTATTTATATTGCACTCTTCTCACCCCGAAGGGAACTCAGAGCAGATTACAGGTACACAGACAATCCCTGCCGTTTCCAACATACACACATATAGACAAACAGAGGCAAACTCTGGCCACCAGGGGAAGCTGACACACTCCTCATCTCTCAGCGTTCCCAGCGTCCCTTGTTGTTCCTTCCGCATTCCTCAGCGTTCCTGGAGTTCTTTAATGGCTTCATAATTCAGTCAAAATTTGCCTCCTCACTTAATGTGGTACCTTTATCTCCTACTTGACAGACGCAACTGTCTTTCGGGCTGCAAAGGTCGACAGCAGGCTACACTTAAAGGTCGAGCACCCACCTCGACCCGGGCAGGCCTCAAACTCATGACCTACTGGTCAGAGAGATCTTATGCAGCTGACACTTAGCCAGCTGCACCACATTCCCGGTGCCTAAGTGTCTACTGTAATTACAATCCAGACAAAAGGGACTCATGTACGTGGTGTCCCCTAAAAATGTACGCACAGTACACACTTTAACAGCTACTGTAATACTAGCTATAGGGATTATTTGAAGGATACATAAATACATTTATGTTGAAGAATAAATATTATAAAAATGCTTTAAACTAAATTGCAAAATCAATTTCAAATCATAACTTTATGCAAGGTGTTCAATTGTCAATGCACTGCTTGTGTTGTCAGAGGACAGCAATGCGAACTTCGGTTCAAGTTTGTCTTGAAATCTTGCAGTTCCTTTCCATCATCTTTAAGTCTGTTAAGACTGCATGCGAGGTTTTTTTGGGGGGGGAATGATAAGAAAACAGAACTACAAGCTGTTATAGGCGTATTGGCACACCTTAAACATTCACACACAGACACCTAGATCTTGCTCTAGATTTATAGACACATACACACATTATCTTTGTGTGAATGATTGGAGATAATGGATGATTTGTGACGTTATCTATTATGGGAAATAATCAAGATTAATGAGCCCTGTGGCAGTTGTGGATTGTCTCCAGAGATTTATTACACAGGTTGTTCGTTTTTCTTCTTGCACTGGTGCCGTCAAGAGGCCGGTAACAAATGCAAATAGAGACGTGGATTAATTGCAAATGCAGAGCAAAGCCAGGATGGGTCTGTGCCATTTGTGGGGGGAAGGAAGCAAACTCGAAATTGACAGTCTGTTAAGGAACTTGGGAAATGCCTAGGTCAAAGGCAATCCATTGCAAGATTATTAATTAATTTAATTAATTTTAGGCACTGAATTAGTGTTACTTCAGCAAACCACTGACCACCTAGAAGTGATGTAAAGATGCTTATACAATATTAAACAAATAAAAACTCATGCTAAACATTGGAGACCTTTTTTTATAATAGTCCTAGCAATGGACACCCCAAATTTAACCTGCTGTAATTGTTCCGTAAGGTTGTAAGCCTGGGAACAATCTCTCTCACATTCCCAATAATGGGCCTATGAGGTTGGTGGGACAGAGGGTGTATCTATCTACACTGATCATTTAATGCAGATTCAAACAAATGCTGAAGAAAGTGGTTTTTCTGTGCCGATAATTACATAGGAAATCCTGGAACCAGGTTGGGAACCGGATGGTGATTACACAAACCGTGGAGCACTGATGTGCATTAAGGGCATTCGTGGACATTCATTGTCTCGCTGCCAGAGTTTGAAGCTAATCTACCTTCAAACTGCATTAAATGGCCAATGTAGCAGAGCCTGAGAAAAATTCTATGGGCTGTCATTTTGGGGAAGATGTATGTAACAGAGATCAATTTTTCTAGGAACAATAAACAACATTATTACACACTAGCTGAGGACCCGGCGATGCCCGGGTTATTTGAGGAAGGCAAGGTTGGTTCCTATTAGATGTTTATGTGGCTTGCAGTGGTTTCAGGAAATTAGTGAAGGTACTGTGAGTTCCTGGGGCCTAGTCAGGAAAATCAAGTTAAGGAAGCCTAACAATATCCCATGAGCTGAGGCCTAGTAAGGAAAATCAAGTTAAGGAAGCCTTTCCGTCAATTTTGGGCCTGGTTTGTGATTTATAGGGGCTATAGTGTTGTTTGGGAATTGAATGACGTGAAGGTACTGAAAATCCCATCATTCGTGCCCCCTCCTGCCCTAAACCACACCAGGTAGTGAAGTGGGCCATTGGTCGCCTGTTTGCCCAGTTTGGTCCTGATCTGTCATTGCTGTGGGCCTCAGTGGCTGACTGCCTGAGGCCTTTCCCTTTCCCTCTGAGTCACTTTAGAATGTTTGAATGTGGTTGGCCATTTGGAGTCAGTTATGCAAATTCAATTTCAGTGGCAACCAATCCCCTCTGTCTGGGGCCGTAGAATGTTGGATTTCTGAGGCTGGCCAGTTCGAGCCCGTTATGCAAATAATCCCACAATGGCAGCCAATCAAAACGCTGGCACATATTCCTCCCGTCGCTCGCTTGGTCGCTCGGTCGCTCGACCGCAAACACTGACTTTTATTATATGTAATAGATGAATAAGGAAGAGATTAAGAATAATAACATGGTGTCCACACGCCTTGCCAGCAAGACAATTGTAAAATCAATAACCTTGGTCATCAACAACTATCCAATGTTGCTTGACCATGTGTATCCTGCAAATGTCAAAGCGAACAACACCATGGCCTCTTCTTGCCTTTTAAAAAATCCTCGCAAAACCCAAACACATTCTTTCCAAACGTTTCTCATTCCCATTCCTCTACAAAGAGATGGGTTGAAAATAGCAATATTATGTTGATATTTATTTACTCAGAATAAACTGCATCGTGGTGGAGAAGGATTTTCTCCTACCAAAAGTCACAGGAAGATGGAGCAACATGGAGAAGTTTTTCCCTAAGTAATATGAGGACTCTTTTTTTTCCTTTTGAAAGGGTGTTTGAAGCCTGCCATGGCCGACCACAATGAGCAGCTGTCAAGGCTGATAATGGTGCTTTTAAGCAAGCCACATTTTTCTTCTCCCACTGTGGTGTCAGCTGTCAGCGGATTAAATGTTAGGAACAGAAGGGTCACAATGACCCTTGACCCCCCTCTAGCAGGCAGATTAGAATAAAGTCATATACCATCGACAAAAAAGGGAGGGGACTTCAGCAAAACTCTTCTGGAATGAATATAATTCGTCACTCACACACATGCACCCTGCAGCTCCTTCACGGACATATATGGGCATTTGACAGCAAATATGCTAGCGATATTTTTTTTCAGGTTTCTATCCACGTACATTTTGTTTGGACAGCTTTTGAAACAGCCTTGTTTTCTTTTTCTTCTTCTTAATAGAAATCCTCTACTGATTTGTATGTGTCCTTTTTGCTGTGATAATAAACCCCAAGACCTAGGGCAGGCGTACCTTTAGGCTTTACAAGATAATGGACTGCAACTACAAGTAGAAGCAACACTTTAAAAATAGGATAACCAAGTAGGAATTAGGGGTTTTTTTTCTACACAGAAAATAGAGGTAGAAATATTGGACATATTTCTAACCCTTTTATAGGGTGCTTACTTTACTTTACTTAGGCGATCCCTTGTAGCCCGAGGATGATGGTCCTCCAAGTGTAATGTCTTGGCTGTGGGTCCGTAGGTGACTGTGAAACCCTATTCTTGATCAGCATGTTCTCTCACAGTGAGGACATCGGTTTCCGGGTGCAAGGCAGTCCCAGTCAGGGATGGCTTGATGTGCCTTTCTCTTGGCATGTTTCTCCCTTTCGCCCTCCATTCGTGCTTCGTTGAATTCTGCAGCATGGCTGGTCACAGCTGACCTCCAGTTAGAGCACTCAAGGGCCAGGGCTTCCCAGTTCTCAGTGTCAATGCCACAGTTTTTAAGGCTGACTTTTCTGGCACACCAACATTATGTTTCCTGTTCTTGAGTTGGGAGTATAGTAACTTGCTTTGGGATCGGGCATTCAGACAATGGTGATCAGGCATTCAGACAACGTGGCCAGTGCAGCAGAATTGATATGTAGGAGCATCACTTCAATGCTGGTGGGCTTTGCTTCTTCCAGCATACTGGCATTTGTCCACCTGTCTACCCAAGAGATTTGCAGGATTTTTTGGAGGCAATGCTTATGGAATCTTCATAGGGTGCATGTACATAGTAGAATTAATGCAGCTTGGCACCACTACAGCTACCATGGCTTGATGCGATGGAATAATGGGAGGTGTCATTTTGGGAGACACATGCACTCTTTGGCAGAGAAGACTGTATAAAACTGAGATTCCTTAGCATTGAACCATGACATGTAAAATGGTATCAACTGCTTTGTGTCCCCCCCCCCAAGGGTGAGAAAGGCGGTATATAAATACTGTAAATAAAATAAATAAATAAACCAGTATTTATCATGCAGTATACTTGCATCCTTAATTTGTTTAGTGTTGTGTAGGTAGCTGCAGATGTCGTTAAATGTATTTAGTTATTAAGGTATGTGCTTATCCAGTACTGAGAGGATGATACAAAGTCATGGTGAGGAAAAAATCAGTCCTTCCTTTCTGACTACTTTGCTTAAAGAGAAAAGCTCAGAAAATGTTATATGGGAGACTAGCCCTCTTTCTCTTATTTCACATTTGCAAATACAGGTATTCCAAAATCTAAAAGATACCCAGATTCCAAAAAAATTCCATTTCTAAACATTTCGAGTAAGACATCCTCAACCTATACTACGAAGTGTGGTCAAAAGGGCTGATTTAACCCGGCTGTGAAGAAGAGAAGCCGAGACATAATAGGGGTAACATATAAAGGGCAGTCAGACAGAAGATGGAACAGACTTGTACTCTGTTGCAGGAGAACAGGATTAGAACCAATCAGTGGAACTGGCAGGGAATCAGCTAAAGTCCAGGGGAAAAAATGTCCTGATGGTAAGGGCTGCTCAACAATGGAACAGACTGCTTCTGGAGGTAGTGAGCTCCCTTTGCTGGAAGTATTTAATCAAAGCCCGGACAGACCATCTGTCAGGGAAGCTTTTGTTGCATCTTGGATTTCTCCCTTCCCATTCAAAATTTCTGTGACACTACAATCACAACAAGCATTGAAAAGGACATTATTTAAATATCCCTACCATGAAAACTTAAGCCTAAGTGTAAAGCACAGTGAGAAAAGAGGAGGGCTGACTTAACAGCCAAGCAGTTGGGGCATGCATGCCAACTGGATACATAGCACCTACTAACGCCACATGGAGCTGGAATATTCTGACACTTGGCATCAGAAGAGCTTCCATCTTGGATTTCTCCTACTGTATGTCACCAAATGTTGCTATTTGAGGACTAGCGAACCTGTTCCTAGGGAATGTCGGCACGTAAGCAGGACTCAAGTCATAATGGGAGAAGTATGTCGTTGCTTTTGAACCCACAGGCTGGAGCCAAAGGAGTGCTGACATAGCTCAAATGTCTGGCATGTGTGAAAGTACTTTTGCCTCTCTAAATGATTTATTGCCTGATGTAAAAGATTTGCACCCAGTGCCAAAGTTGTGAGGCACTAGGCTTTTCTTAGTCTCTCTAAGCCACCCAGCATGGTGAAAATAATGTAGGATATTAGGGTTTAAAAATAAACAAACGCACAAAGGAAATAGAATATAGGTGAGAAGAGGCATTACAAGAGATTATGCTCGACATTTCATGGACTTTACTATGCTTTCAGGTTTGATCAAGAGGACTTGGGGGAATATAATCAGACCTAGGGTCCATCTACCTTGTAGAATTTACACAAAATTAAAGTAGTTTGACAGTACCTGCTAAATGCTATGAAATCATGGCTGTTGTAGAATTCATACAAAACTAAAATACTCATATTTACTCAACTCTAATGTACCATCAATTTTCAAAACCCTGAAACAAAAGAAAGGATTAGTTGGCGAATGTAATGCAGAGACACAAATAATGGCCTCCTTATAATTTGGCCAAAAAGGTGTGTATTATAGTGGCTGTCTGTCTATAATTCTTTCTTTAAAAACAAAAAGTATTAGAACCCAAAGCTTTCAACAATGGAAAATAAAACCTTAGGGTGCATCTATGCTGTTGAATGAATATACTTTAGCTGCCCTGGCTCAGTACTATAGGGTCATAGGGGCTGTAGTTTGGGATCAGGGGGCTGCCAAAGAATGCTGGTGCCCTACTGAACTAAAAATTCCAGCATTCATAACACTGAGAAATGGCAATTTAATTAGAAATTACATCCCTCAAATAGGAGGTCCAGGTACTCCTGAAGTAGCTTCCCCATTTGCTTTGGTGCAGCACTAAGATATTATGTGAATCTAATGTGTACCCTAATTTTGGGACAGTAACTTAGCATTAGATTGGAGCATTAAATTTTAGTAAATACAGTAGTTTTACATCACTTGGTAAATACTATGAAATCATGGCAGCTGTAGTTTTACAAGGTATTTTAAAGGCCTTGCAAAAAGTGTTGGTGCTTGGTCAAGCTACCATCCCCATGATTCCATACCATTGAGTCATGGTAGTTAAAGTGGTATAAGACTGCATTAATTTGGTGTACGTATGTAAGGCATTGAATTTTGCCACTATTTCTGTGTAAACCACTTTGAGTTCCCCCAGGGGTGAGAAAAGCAGTATATAAATACTATAAATAAATAAACAAAGAAATACCTTCTGCAGTGTAGATGTGCTCCCACTGATTCAATAAACTGTACTCAAACTAATAGAAACACAATAAGGGCAGACAACTCGGAGTTGGTTATATACATGCTGGAGAAGAGAATTTCCAACAATAACTGATCTCACTGACCCTGCAAAATGATTCTTCCACTTAGCCTAATCTCTTTCAAAAGTATCACATTCAAAGAGCATGTGAAAAGTCTAATTTGTGCCTACAAACAGAAAAGAAAACCCAACTAAAACATTGGGAAAGATAGCAAATATTTTACAAATAGTTCTGTTGGCTAGAAATTTTGTGTTTTCAGAATCAGGCACGCAGAATCATAGAGTTGGAAGAGATCATATGGACCATCTAGTCCAACTCCCTGACATGCAGGAAAAGCACAATCAATGTACCCCCAATAGATGGCCACTCATACTGCCACTTTTATGGTGTTTCTTGACGCAAAATATGAGTAGTGCAAATTATGTGTTATCTATTATAAACTAATGTACAGAATCCCAATGTATATTATAATTTTTGTATGATTCATTTTAGCTATTTACATTTGTGAACCTTCTCAAGTCATGAAATGAGAAAAAGGCAGGATAATTGCTATTTCTACTGCTACTAGGTCTTGCAATGACCACCAACTGTGTCAACTAGATAAATAGGATTTAAGAAAACAAGTTGTGAAATCAGTGAGACTGAGTAATGCTTCCCAACCCATCTTTCTTTTTACATGGCTCCAATAACCTAGCTATATACAGCGTATCCACTGAAGAGCCTAACTTGGTTGATACTGCAATCAAACTAGGTTAAGATGCAACAACTGATACAGACATGTAGCCAGGGGGGGGGCTTAGGGGGCTTCACCCCCCCCCAATTCTCAGGGTGGTCCACGAGAAGGCCTTACTGGTACATTATTTAAACTGTTATGTTTATTCATTTCATGATCGGATCACCATGCTCATTATATCCCACATTCATGGGGTTATTGGGATAACAATACAAAAGTTTTGCTAGGGTAGATCCTCTTCCACCCAGTCTCAGCCCCTCCGAACCAAACTCAGCCCTCCCCCCGAATCAAAATCCTGGCTACGGCCCTGAACTGATAGCAATCTGGGTACTGTATCAAATCTCCCTTAAAATGGAGGAGGAAGCAACCAAAGCAAAGTCAGCTGTGAACATGGACAGGTCTGCTTGTGTCCATGACTTGGCAAGTACAAAAGGTCATCATTAAGGTCATTCAGGTGCCACAGCTTGTGATGATGAGATGCAACTTAAGTGGTGACCTGCAATCTGAGAGCCCAAATTCGATACCACATGTGACAGAGGACGCCCACCCAAAATAGATGTGGTGAGCTGAAGAGTTCCAAAACAGAAGAGCGGTTCAAACTACCCAACTAAAGTCCTTTGCTTAAACTTTATCCAACCCAATACAATTTGTTGCGTTGACTCCATGTTTGAAAATTAGTCAGAAGTTTCTAGGAGTTCTGATCTGGAAAAGTAACTTCTCCAAGCTACATGAGACACTAGTCTTACTGTAGCTTACTGTGAGCTGCTGCTTCATAATTGTTGTGTGCCTTCAAGTCATTTCCAACTTATGATGACCCTACAATGAACCAATCCCAGGGTTTTCTTGGCAAGATCGATTAAGAGTGGGTTTGCCATTGCTTTCTTCTAAGGCTGGTAGAACGTGACTTGGACAAGGTCATCCATGGCTGAGCAGGGGTTAGAACTCTGATCTCTAGAGTCATAATCCAACACTCAAACCACTATATAGCTGTTTCCCCATATCTTCTTCTAAAACCAGCAGTTATAGCAAGTTTGATAAATTCTCTCGGATATGAAGACTATTTGTAAACATTCTTGTCTTTGAATATAGGCTATCTTGACATATTGAAACATCCCATCGAAAAATGGTCAACTATAATGTGATATAATTTCCTCCTGGGATTTTTTTTTGCAAAAATGTTACTTGCACAAAACTTTTTCCAGCATTTTTTTTGTAAAGAAAGATGGGGATTTGATGGTGTTACATACACCACGCCCTGTACATTTTAATTGCAAAATTTTAATTTTATACAAATGTATCCAAATGAGTGTGCATGTAGAGGAGCACCAAAATTGTCACCATATTCTCTGGCAGATTTTGCTAGCAGAAATAGAAGAAGATATTTACATTCCTACCAGAAAGCAGTAGCAAATAAAGTGTATCATTCCAAAGATAGTGCTGGCCTGATTATTAGAAAAAATGAGGTTGTTTGCTTCAAGAGAAAAATTCCGAAGCACAAACAAAAGTGAAGAATTCCTGGTTGTTTAGCTGATTATTATATTTTAGCCACACAAAAGGCAAACACAGCTTTGATTTCCTATCTCAGGCATCAAATCGTCTTGGTCTGTCTATGGCTCGAGGTGCTTACAGACAAGCTATCATCCCCCGGTTCTCCCAATTACCTAATAATGTTCAATAAATCCAACGTTCCTCTTTTCTCATTTGCCCTTTGGGCAAATGAGAAAAAAGTGTGGAAGGAAACCTTACTGAAAGGCACCATCATCGAAAAGGAATTATATATGCAGCTCAAAAGGCAAGCAGTTACAACCATTATGCCTTCCTCCCTGTCCCCTCCCTTCCCTCTTACCAGAGTGTATTAAAATAAAAGAGAAAGTATTTGCACAAGGTTAACTAAAAGCATTTACACATCCTCTGGAATTGTTATCGCTATAAAATAATTTTTTTCTTTAAGAAAGAGAAAACTATTACTAATGTCGGGAGTTATTTTGGTCTATTACTTTTCTACAGTGCATTGTGAATAAAGCAATTTTAAAGATCACATGCTGCACTTATCATAATCTGACTTTTCTTTACAGTATGTTAGAATGAGGCAGAATTCTCTCAGGAGATTTACAAACCATCCGCATTGAAGAATTATAGCAGTTTGACACTACTCCAACTGCCATTGCTTTATCTAATGGAATCCTGGGATCTGTAGTTTGCTATGGCACTGGAGATCTCTGACAGAGGAGGGTAAATATATCTCGCAAAACTCCAAATCAGACCATTAGTTGAGCCATGGCAATTAATGTGGTGTCAAACCAATATAATTCTGTAGTGTAGATATACTCCTCAGGGAGTTGTATATGGAGAAATAAACTCCTTATTTTCTAGTCCAGTTTTAAATTGTCATTTTAGGGCCAAGATCTCATCAGAAATGTGATGTCCAAGCCCCTGACTTCTCCAAAGTCTGTCAATATAGATAGGACTCATGGAAGTTCTGGCCCCATACATGTGCACATGGATATAATTATTGTGCAATTTGTCCTTCAAGAAAGTATGGAATAATTTCAGTATGCTTCTTCCCACTGCAAAAATCTTTTGGGCCATCTCACCCCCTACCAATCCCAGAGATCGCTTCGTTCTGAAGACCAGAACCTACTCGAGGTGCCTAGTTCTAAAGTCATCCGTTTAACATCAACTCGGCGCAGAGCCTTTTCTGTTGTGGTTCCATCCATCTGGAATACCTTGCCAATCGAAGTTCATGTCCTGCGAGATTTTCTATCCTTCCGCAGGGTGTGTAAAACCTACCTATTTCGGCAAGCATTTCACTGCTGAAATCTGAAATTTTAAATTGTTTTAATGATCTTTTATTCCTGTGTTATGTTTATTATATGTACTGTAAATTGTGAGCCGCTCTGAGCTTTCAGGGAGTGGCGGCACACAAGATCGAATAACAAATAAATTAATTAATTAATAAATCTCAGAAAAATTTTCTAGTTTTGAAGGCTATGTGTAGTTTTGGACTTTGTTTGTACAAAATCGAAACATGGAGTATTTGCACAGGAAACCCCATTTTCAATATGCGAATTCATCTTTACAGTAAATGCTGTAATCTTTCTACACAAAATTCACATGTGGCACAAAATTCACATTTTGTACAAAATAATATTGTACACAAAAATGCTAAACTGGATGGCTACGAGCTAGCCGGTTGAGGGTGAATCCATCGAAGACGATCCTATGGCTGGGTCACCTGGGTGGGGAAGAATGCTGGCTACCTACTCTGGACGGCGAGGCATTACGCCGTCATCTTCAGTAAAAAGTATGGGAGTCCAGTTGGACTCACTGCTGACAATGGAGGCCCAGGTCTCCACTGTGAGCAGATCCGCATTTTTCTATCTGCGACAGGCTAGGCACTTGGCACCTTACCTATTCAGGAGCGACCTAGCTACGGTGATCCAGGTGACGGTCATCTCGAGATTAGACTACTGTAATGCCCTCTATATTGGCCTTCTTTTGTCTGTGATCCAGAAACTTAAGCTAGTGAACATGCTGCAGCTCGACTGCTCGCCGGAGTGCCGGTGAGATGCCATATCACCCCCATTTTGCAGCAGTTGCACTGGCTCTCAATAGAGTACCGGATTGCATTCAAAGTGCTGGTTCTAACCTTTAAGGCCTTGTATGGTCTAGGGCCAGTGTACCTGAAGGCCCGCCTTACCCCATATATTCCCCAGAGATCACTATGGTTGAAGGAACAAAACCTCCTTGATGTCCCTACTATCTGAACTTTCCACTCATCAGCTACTAGGCAAAGAGCCTTCTCAGTGGTGGCTCCAACTTTATGGAATGCTTTACCGGATGAAGTTCGATCAATTAGACAACTGGCCCCTTTTCGGAGAGCTTATAAGACTACCCTTTTCCGGCAAGCATTCAATCTTAGCGGCTCCTCTTAAAACTTGTAGAAACTTGGTTTTTATATGTATTTCTTTTTAATGTATATGCTTTTAGCTTTTGTGAACCGCCCTGAGCCTACGGGGAGGAGCGGTATAGAAACTGAAATAATAAATAAATAAATAATAAACAGTTGCAAAGAGTAAACACCACAATGAGAAGATTCTCCACAGTCCATGATTTTCTAGTCAATGTTTCCTGATCCTTTCCTCAATATTTTCAACAAATATACTTCCCATCTCTAAGGTGGTTGGGGAAAGGCTATTGTTTGCCACAGTAGTGAATTGGATTTCTTTGGGAAAGCAACAAAACATTAAAGATGATAGTTTTCTTTTACTATTCCTCTCCCAAGTGATATTTTCGGGAATATAATTTCTGAACATTGAGGATCTATAAACCATAGTATCAACTTCCTATAAACCATAATATAATCTACCTGTTTTCCATGAATGAAAACTTTTGCGAATATTTTTTATAATCTTCCCTTGAATCTGCAATGCAAAAATGAAAGTACAAAATAATGTTGTTTTGGGAAGGAATAAAAAAACAGCGGATGCCAGAATTGCTGCAATCCTTAAGCCCTGGGGGGACTAGGAAAAGAGCAGGTGGTCAAGCATGAGGCAGATGTTACTTTAGGATGGGTGGGAAATGCTGACATTTGGGCCAGGTTGTCTCAAGAGAGGCTGTAGGAAAGTATTTGGGAGTGGGAAGAAGACAAGACTCTATTGTTAAGGAAGAAAAGAAGGGAAGTTGCTTGTAGTCTGGAATTTCTTCACCCCAGTAAGGAGAAAAAGAATTAGAACAGTTTCCAGTTGATGTTCACACTATGAAAGTGCTTGTAACCCCCCCCCACACACCCCACCCCACAATGTACCTTCTACATGTGGAATTAAAAAAAACCTGTTTGGTAGTGGGGCAAAAAGATAACTTAACGTGTCAGTTATGTTTGAGAAGACATCCGTTTGTTACAGTATGCGGCTTTCCTCACCTTCTTGTCATGCATTTATCTTGTGTCTCGTTATTGGGGGGGAAAGGCACAGGTCTAAGGCTTAGCCCCCAAGTAGTGCAGTGGATTAAACTGCTGAGCTGCTGAACTTGCTGATCGAAAGTTTGGCAGTTTGAATATGGAGAGTGGGGTGAGCTCCCGCTGTTAACCCCATTTCGAAAACATGCAAGTGTGGAGTAGATCAACACTAGTCCCAGATTCTGCACAAGCTAGATCCAAGGCTGTTCTAGAGTAGATTTACACCAGAGTAACCCACCAAGTGATTATGTGACCTTAATTTGCAAGTTTGGATCTTGAAACACATTTAACTGAGGAAATCCGACTATGGGCGGGAATCGGGCTAATAGTAGTAGAGCTACATAAATATGTATTCTCCTTAGTATCTAGTTTGACCCTGTATTTCTCCTGTCTTCTTTATATAGTCATTTTACTGTCAGTCTGATAAGAAAAACCCAAGGGAAGATGTTGAAAGATAACTCCTCCCATGGCACTTTTTGAAATAAGGAAGTGTAGTCAACCAAGGAGTAGCAGAGAGATATGCAACAGGAAAACACACCTACAACACCCAGTATACAATGTAATGATAAGATAAGGTAAAAAAATACACCATCAAAAGAAATTCAACAAGATTTCCAAAGCACTTTCAGAACAACATAGCAGAAGTTTCTTATGCAAGGAAAACAACTGTTAGAAGCTTAGAGGAGATGCTTATTTGGTACAGCCCTATCTATTATTTGATTTCCAGATTTTATTCTTATTGTAGCCACAGATATTATGCCTCAGCAGAAGTGCATGTCTGTGTAACGTTAATCCACATGGTTATAGGACAAGGTAGCCAAGCCATACATAAAGTTAGGAACTTTGCCTGTTGCCTTCATTTGCTTGAAACTTCTTCAAACCATGCCAAGAAACAGGAAAAACACAGTCCTCATGACAACCTTCAGATATGGCCACCCACAGATCTGACTGATTTGATAATCCAGCTAAAGACATAAATCTGTTTATAATTCTGTTTATCCCAGATTATGTGGCAGGGTGGAATCATATAATCCAGTTTAAAGCAGAAAATCTGGGATATAGGGCCTGTCTGGAAGGGCCCAAAGAGGACACTGGCTTGATCCTTCTAGTCCAGTGGTTCTCAACCTGTGGTTCCCCAGATGTTTTGGCCTTCAGCTCCCAGAAATCCTAATAGCAGGTAAACTGGCTGGGATTTCTGGGAGTTGTAGGCCAAAACACCTGGGGACCCACAGGTTGTGATTCTAGTCCATTATTCAGTTACCAACAGTGGCTTACCAGATGCCTCGGACAAACTTTATGTGATAGCATGGACATGTGTCCTATTTTTATCTAGATAATACTAATTCTCTCTTCCAACTTTCATCAACTTTCACATTCTTTCCATATTTTAAACAGCCCATCACCTCTCGACTGCTAAGGAATGCTTTCACTCTCACAATGATTGTGCTACATTTCCAATTGAATTGCCATGGACCCGTCCTTTGTGATCCTGAGATGTTAAATTTTGGGTAGGGTATGAAGAATCCGAGAGATAGTGATTGCTTCTCCTAACTACAAACTCCAGAAATCCAGGAAGCAGAAGAGTCAACAGAGCATGGATTGGCCATTTGCTTTTTATGGCCACTTGGCTGAGACTCATGAGGCGCACAAGGATCATAAACATATCTGGTCATTTTTTGGCCTTTCCCTCTGGAAGCAATATCTCTTAAACCTGGCCTGCTACTCATGCTAGTACCTTACTGTACACACAAAACCCTTTGGAATATCCCCCTAGGCTGAAATGAAGAGTGAATACACATTTAAGAATACGAGAAGGAAGGCAGCAATAAAATGCAGGAAATATTAAAACCAATAAACCCACGATAAAATATTTCACCATTTGACACATGTATTATTTAAGTGGCTCTTTCCTGCTGCGTTGCTTTTTATCATCTACAAAAATGAAAGGGGCTTGTAACACGATGTTACCCGGTTGAAATGAAAGAGATACTTTAAAAATGTTCCTCGCACCCACCCCTCGGCCACTTTCTGTGCTGCCAAAATCCCTCCAGACTGTCATTAGGAATTTCTGTAAAGTGAGCACTCTCAAACACAGGAGCCCTTAGAGTTATTGAAAATGTACAGCCCACTGCTTTCCCCAGCTTTTTGCACTTTCAGAGTTGTTGCTGAGGCTTTTGCTATGTTACATCAAGATAACAGAGGAACTGGCTGCCTTTCGGTTTGAGCAGACAGTAAGTAATGGAACTTCCTATTATTTTTTAAAGCTCTCAGTGAGATCTTGCAGCTTGCTTAGAGAAGTTTTTCCTTCACATTGCATAATTATTCACATTGCATAATTAATGCAGTTTGACACCACCTAAGAACATAAGAACATAAGAAGAGCCATGCTGAATCGGGCCTCAGCCCATCTAGTCCAGCATTCTGTGTCACACAGTGGCCCACTAGTTGTACACAGGGATCTCTAGCAGAAAGGAGGGCAAAACCCTCACCTGCTCCCGACCCCCACAACCAGTACCGGGAAAATCCTGCCTGCCTCCATCAACACAGAGGTGGCACTTGGATGTCCATTTCAGTAGCTACTGATTCCCTTGGTATCCATGAATCTGTCTAATCCTGCCTTGAAGCTGTCCAGGCTGACAGCTGTCACAACCTCCTCTGGAAGTGAGTTCCATAACCCAATGACCCTCTGGGTGAAGAAATATTTCCTTTATTAGTCCTAACTTTCCTACCTTGGAGCTTTAGGGAGTGCCCCTAGTCCTAGTATTGTGTGACAGAGAAAATAATTTTTCTTTATTCACCTTTTCTATCCCATGCATGATTTTATACACTTCGATCAAGTCACCTCTTAAACGCCGTCTTTCAAGGCTGAAAAGACCAAGGCGTTGCAACCTGGTTTCATAAGGGGAGCTGCTCCATCCCTTGGATCATATTTGTTGCCCTTCTTTGTACCTTCCAGATGTGGCCTCACCATAGATTTGTAGAGAGGCAATACAACATTTGCCGACCTATTTTCGATTCCCTTCCTGATCATGCCAAGCATAGAATTTGCTTTTTTCACTGCTGCAGCGCACTGGGTTGACACCTTCATTGAGCTGTCCACCAAAACCCCAAGATCCCTTTCCTGGTTTGTCTCAGAAAGCTTTGATCCCATCAGTTGATAAGTGTATTTGGGGTTCTTTTCCCCGATGTGCATGACTTTACACTTGTTTAGGTTAAAATGCATTTGCCACTTTGTTGCCCATTCACTCAATTTCGAGAGATCTTTCTGGAGCTCTTTACAGTCAGTTTCATTTTTAACTACCCTGAACAGTTTAGTGTCATCTGCAAACTTTGCTACCTCACAATTTACATCTACATCCAGATCGTTTATGAATAAATTAAAAAGTAACGGTCCTAAAACTGAACCTTGGGGTACGCCACTTCTCACCTCTTTCCACCCAGAGAAGTGTCCATTTATTACCACCCTTTTGTTTCCTACAGTTTAGCCAGGTTCCAATCCAGGACAAGACCTGTCCCCTGATTCCATGGCTGAAGAGCTTATTTAGGAGCCTTTGGTGAGGGACTTTGTCAAAAGCCTTTTGAAAGTCAAGGTAAACAATATCGACTGGGTCCCCTTTATCTATGTGTTTATTTACACCCTCAAAGAATTCTATCAAGTTAGTAAGACATGATTTGCCTTTGCAGAAACCATGTTGATTTTCCTTCAGCAATGCCTGTTCTTCTATGTGCTTAGTAATTTTTTCTTTAATAATGGTTTCCATCACTTTGCCTGGAACTGAGGTTAGACTAACTGGCCTATAATTTCCTGGATCACCCCTGGATCCTTTCTTTAAGATCGGAGTTACATTTGCCTCCACCTTAACTGTCAAAACTCAATGCTATAAAATCATGAGAGTTGTAGTTTTACAAAGTATTTCACAGATGAATACCAGCTTTTGAAATTTACCTGTTTCTCACCCCTTCTCCCACTCCCTATTACTTTGTCCTCAGCTTACTTCAGCTACCGCAAACTGAATTAAAAATGCAAAAAGTGTTAGTACTCAGTTAACCCACCAGGAGAGATGAGGGGACAAACTGTTGCATCATTCAGAGTACCTGTTTCTTCTTCCACAGAAACATATGCGTATTTCATGCAATGTAATTCCTCAGAACTCTTTGGGATATTTCAGTATCAGGAGAAAATTCTGCAGAAGTCTTGCTGTTTCCCTTTTTCTTCCCAATGGAATTTTCCAGCTGTTGATAAACTTTTTGGGTTTTTTTGTCCAAAAACAGAACAATGGAGAATTTTATTTCCACCCCTAGTGAGAACATTGCTTACATATCCCTTCCCATATGCCCATTGTCGAGATAAGAATCCACTGTAAAGGCAGTCAGAGGAAGCAACGAGTACGTAAAAAATGTATAACATCCCCATAAAATTATCATTGTGTGCATCACACCAAAAACCTGCAGAGCACTCAGCAGCACCCTACTCTAGACCTGGAGTAGTTTGCAATCTAGAATCCTAGAATCATTGAGTTGGAAGATATCTCGTGGGCCATTCAGTCCAATCCCTTGCCAAGAAGCAGGAAAATGGCATACAAAGCACCCCCAACAGATGTCCATCCAGTCTCTGTTTAAAAGCCTCCAAAGAAAGAGTCTCCACCACATTCTGGGGCAGAGAGTTCCACTGTTGAAAAGCTCTCACAGTTAGGAGATTCTATACTTTTATTTATGCAAGCCAAAATCCAATTGACCTTGTTTTGCTGCCGCATGACACTGTTGGCTCATGTTTAACTTGTTGTCCATGAGGACTCCAAGATCATTTTCACACTGCTGTCAAGCCAGCCAGGCATCCCCCATTCCGTATCTTTGCATCTAAAATTTAACTCAAGACAATGAAAGCTACAGAACACAGTGATTAGCAGAGATCCCCAAGCAAAATCCTTCTAGGCATTGTAATTTTTCCCTTATACAAATAGTTGTAAAATGATACCACCATTCCTCTACATCTCTTAGCATTGATAAGTTTATTTTCTGTTGAAGGGTTTTAAAGGAAGGGCTTTTATAAAAGTGTGCCATATTGTTCTAAGTGTACTGTTTCTGACAGTTTCAAAAAAACATTTTAATTGTGTGTTTATTTGTGTTGTTAATAGTTTAATAATTTTTATTGTAATTATACATGTTTGCATAAGTTGCCCATCAACATATTTATTTATTTATTATTAATTATATTTCTATGCCACTCTTCTCGCCCTGCAGGGGACTCAGAGCAGTTTATAATTTGGCCACTTCAGTGCCACATTGCAAATACACAATATAATACAATGCAAATCAAAGCATGTTTAACATAAGATACAAGACAAAAATCACACAAAACATATTAACGTCCAGAAATAAGATATAAATATTGAGCATTTAAAACATTACAAATACTGGGGAGACTCATCAAATAAATCGAAATAATAAATAAATACATAAAATTAAATTAAATAGTATGTTTTGCTAAGATCAGTCATCAGTGATAAACATGAGCCAGTGAGAAAATTAAGACAAGTCTTATGGCAGCCCCATTAATTTCATAGGGTGTGTGTGTGTTTGCGTACACACACACATACACACACACTGAGATGGTTTTGCCAGATGCCTCCTCTAAAATAGCACCAGGTATTCCGTGGCCATCTTCCATCCAAGTACGAATCAAGCCTGACCCTGCTTAGTTTACTAAATCAGACATGATCTGGTGCCTCTAGGGCAGGCGTGGGCAATCCAGGGGTTTGAAGTCCAGGGGTTTTGGACTTCAACTCCCAGAAATCCTAGCCAGTTTACCGGCTGTTAGGATTGCTGGGATTTGAAGTCCAAAAACACCTGGAGGGCCGGCAATTGCCCATGCCTGCTCTAGGGCATTTCAATGTAATTCATTTTAATAAGTAATCCACTTTCATTCCAGATTGTGGTAAAAAAAATGAGATGATGATTAGGATGATGACAACAACAGCAGCAGTATGCACCAACATAATTAGAATTCTGTAGATGTCTCCATAGAATATGACACAACAACACCCTAAATCTTCTCTAAAGTTGATCAGAAGCTGACTCTTTCCACTGGAACAAAATTAGGGGACAAACTGAGAACTTTCTACACACAAGAACTTTCTACACACCTTAAGAAGACGAAACAGTACAATACCTCCAAAAGACACAAAAGCAGCAGTGTTTGAAAAAAGGGGAGGAGGAGGAAAGAGGAAAGAAAGGAAGAGAAGGACATCCCAGCAAGCTATGAACCTGTAGACTCTTTTTTGTAGGTTTTAAACCTTTTTTCAGTATCAGGATATTTCAGTATCAGGAGAAAATTCTGCAGAAGTCTTGCTGTTTCCCTTTTTCTTCCCAATGGAATTTTCCAGCTGTTGATAAACTTTTTGTTTTGTTTTGTCCAAAAACTGAACAATGGAGAATTTTATTTCCACCCCTAGTGAGAACATTGCTTACATATCCCTTCCCATATGCCTATTGTCGAGATAAGAATCCACTGTAAAGGCAGTCAGAGGAGGCAACGAGTACGTAAAAAATGTATAACATCCCCATAAAATTATCATTGTGTGCATCACACCAAAAACCTGCAGAGCACTCAGCAGCACCCTACTCTAGACCTGGAGTAGTTTGCAATCTAGAATCCTATAATCATTGAGTTGGAAGATATCTTGTGGGCCATTCAGTCCAATCCCTTGCCAAGAAGCAGGAAAATGGCATACAAAGCACCCCCAACAGATGTCCATCCAGTCTCTGTTTAAAAGCCTCCAAAGAAAGAGTCTCCACCACATTCTGGGGCAGAGAGTTCCACTGTTGAAAAGCTCTCACAGTTAGGAGATTCTATACTTCTATTTATGCAAGCCAAAATCCAATTGACCTTGTTTTGCTGCCGCATGACACTGTTGGCTCATGTTTAACTTGTTGTCCATGAGGACTCCAAGATCATTTTCACACTGCTGTCAAGCCAGCCAGGCATCCCCCATTCCGTATCTTTGCATCTAAAATTTAACTCAAGACAATGAAAGCTACAGAACACAGTGATTAGCAGAGATCCCAAGCAAAATCCTTCTAGGCATTGTAATTTTTCCCTTATACAAATAGTTGTAAAATGATACCACCATTCCTCTACATCTCTTAGCATTGATAAGTTTATTTTCTGTTGAAGGGTTTTAAAGGAAGGGCTTTTATAAAAGTGTGCCATATTGTTCTAAGTGTACTGTTTCTGACAGTTTCAAAAAACATTTTAATTGTGTGTTTAGTTGTGTTGTTAATAGTTTAATAATTTTTTATTGTAATTATACATGTTTGCATAAGTCACCCATCAACTTATTTATTTATTAATTATTAATTATATTTCTATGCCACTCTTCTCACCCTGCAGGGGACTCAGAGCGGCTTACAATTTGGCCACTTCAGTGCCACATTGCAAATACACTGTGTATCAATATAATACAATACAAATCAAAGCATGTTTAACATAAAATACAAGACAATAATCACACAAAACATATTAACGTCCAGAAATAAGATATAAATATTGAGCATTTAAAACATTACAAATACTGGGGAGACTCATCAAATAAATCGAAATAATAAATAAATACATAAAATTAAATTAAATAGTATGTTTTGCTAAGATCAGTCATCAGTGATAAACATGAGCCAGTGAGAAAATTAAGACAAGTCTTATGGCAGCCCCATTAATTTCATAGGGTGTGTGTGTGTTTGTGTACACACACACATACACACACACTGAGATGGTTTTGCCAGATGCCTCCTCTAAAATAGCACCAGGTATTCCTTGGCCATCTTCCACCCAAGTACTAATCAAGCCTGACCCTGCTTAGTTTACTAAATCAGACATGATCTGGTGCCTCTAGGGCAGGTGTGGGCAATTGCTGGCCTTCCAGGGGTTTTGGACTTCAACTCCCAGAAATCCTAGCCAGTTTACCAGCTGTTAGGATTGCTGGGATTTGAAGTCCAAAAACACCTGGAGGGCTGGCAATTGCCCACGCCTGCTCTAGGGCATTTCAATGTAATTCATTTTAATAAGTAATCCACTTTCATTCCAGATTGTGGTAAAGAAAATGAGATGATGATTAGGATGATGACAACAACAGCAGCAGTATGCACCAACATAATTAGAATTCTGTAGATGTCTCCATAGAATATAACACAACAACACCCTAAATCTTCTCTAAAGTTGATCAGAAGCTGACTCTTTCCACTGGAACAAAAGTAGGGGACAAACTGAGAACTTTTTACACACAAGAACTTTCTACACACCTTAAGAAGAGGAAACAGTACAATACCTCCAAAAGACACAAAAGCAGCAGTGTTTGAAAAGAGGGGAGGAGGAGGAAAGAGGAAAGAAAGGAAGAGAAGGACATCCCAGCAAGCTATGAACCTGTAGACTCTTTTCTGTAGGTTTTAAACCTCCTTTCTGTGGACATTTCAAATATCCCCACCACACTGTGTACAAGGAGGTTCTGTTTGTCCTCTGGACTTCTGTTCCTGCACTGACCTCCTTTCCTGACAAGAGCCACGTTTACAAAAGGATCTGGTTTTGCAAAACCACATCTGCTCTCAACTCGACACGCAAAGGTCACCCAGCACCTTAGCGTCACTCAGGCCTCTGGTTGAAGTTTCTCTTAGGACATCTTAACAACACAAAAAGTTTGAAAGAATACCTCATGGTTCCAAGTAGATCTGGATGCAATGGCTGATATTCCGAACCAGTTCCTGCTTTGCAACTCGTTGTGAAGTTTTCTTTTTTTGAAACAGAGACTTCAAGCCTACTTCTCAATTTCCTTTGTGGTTTGGAAACATGCTAATACATCCGTTTACCAGCAAACTCTCTCTTCCCTCCTGCAAACTGTCGTTTCTGCACTAAGAAAATGCTTTTGACTTTGAGCAGTTAATAAATAAATTTAAGGTATCATCGGGGGAGACGGGGGTGGAAGACACTGTCCCATAATTCATTACAGCACTATGATGCAACAGATTTTCATGAAAAGAAAGCCATTTAATGCTCCAAACATTAAGTTTTAGTTTACACTTGGTAGATCTCAAAGGAAGTGGTTGATGCAATAGTTTTACATTTCGCAACTCCATAATTTGTGTAAAAATGTCTTCTGTATCAGACTATCTATCTAACATCTATGTCCCTACCTATCCTGTCCTCTGTTCAGATAAGGCCACCAAACTAACCTGTGAGACAGTAAAACACTAGGATGTAAACAAATCTTTTCCAGGTTATGATGACCACCAAGATCTATTCAAAGAAATAGCTTACTTAAGATGTATCACTATGCAAAGATATCTTGAAGCCGCTTTGGTATTAATTCAGACAAAGGATTTTGTATTAGTTGAGTATCCCTTATCCAAAATATTTGGAACCAAAAGAGTTCTATATTTGGGGTTGTTTTTTGTTTGTGTCTATAATCAGTCTCAGCCTTCATCTAGGAATGCTTCGTTCCAAAGCCAGGTTTTTGCTAGCCTCCTGAAGGACAAGAGGGAGGAGGAAGAGCTGATCTCACTTTGGAGAGAGTTCCATAGCTGAGGGGCCACCACGGAGAAGGCCCTGTCTCTCCCCACCAGACACGCTTGCGAAGGTGGCAGGACCAAGAGCAGGGCCTCCCCGGAGGATCTTAGCATCCTTGATGGTTCATAGGGGATAATGCGTTCGGACAGGTAAACTGGGCCGGAACTGTATAGGGTTTTGTAGGTTAAGACCAGCACTTTGAATTGTGCTCGGAAGCTAATTGGCAGCCAGTGGAGCTGGCGCAACAAGGGAGTTGTGCGCTCCCTGTACCCTGCTCCTATTAGTAACCTGGCTCCCAAGCGTTGGACTAATTGCAGCTGCCGAGCAGTCTTCAGAGGCAACCCCACCAACCGCATGTGTGGGAGTGGGGGGATCGAGAGCAGGGCCTCTCCTGACGATCTTAAGTTTCATGATGGTTCATAGCAGGAGATACGTTCGGACAAGTAAACTGGGCCAGAACCATTCAGGTTTAAAGGTTAAAACCAGCACTTCAAATTGTGCCCGGAAGCTGATCAGCAGCCAGTGGACCTGGCGCAACAAAGGAGTGGTACGCTCCCTGTACGCCGCTCCAATCAATAACCTGGCTGCTGACCATTGGTGTAACTGAAGCTTCCAAAACGTTTTCAAAGGCAGCCCCATGTAGAGAGCATTGTAGTAGTCTATTCGGGATGTAACAAGAGCTTGGACCACCGTGGCCAAGTCAGACTTCCCAAGGAACGGGCGCAGCTGGCACACAAGTTTTAATTGTGCAAAAGCTCTCCTGGCCACTGCCTAGACCTGGGGTTCCAGGCTCAGCAATGAGTCCAGGATCACTCCCAAACTGCGAATTGAGTTTCAATCTCTTTGCCCTCATCCGGGCCAACACAGCAGCCAAGCACCGGTTCAGGACCTGCACAGCCTCCTTAGTGACAGGTGGAAAGGAGTGATAGAGCTGAACATCATCCACGTACAGATGACATCTGACCCCAAAACTCTGGATGATCTCTCCCAGCGGCTTCATGTAAATGTTAAACAACATGAATCTATCGTGTGGAAAAGGTGTCTCCACTAAAGCTTTATCCCCAATCCTTGTTTCCACAACAAATTTTCCAAAATCCAATTATCACAGGGACAGAAAGTAAGGTGACATCTTCTGAACAGGGGCACAAACAGTCCATGAGTATTAACTATTCCCTATGCTGTCCAAAGATAGATAGATAGATCAATTTTGATGTTTTATACTGTTTTTTATTGCTAACACTGTGAACTGCCCTGAGTCCCCTTCAGAGTTAAGAAGAGCATTATACAAATATCACAAATAATAAATAAATGAATAAGATAGATAGACACTGGAGTTACACTTTGAAATGTACCTATTTCAATTTATATACACATTCAACTTAAGAACAAACCTCCAGATCTTTATCTTGTTCATAACTTGGGGACTGACTATATTTTGGAGTCCCGAATTCCACATAAGGGATGATTGACTTGCAACATAAGATTCTATAGACTCCTTCACTGGATAAAGAATAGACTTCATAAAGATCGATGTTCAATTCCTCGTTCATCCATGAATCTTGCCAATGAGATGACACTGGGTCAGTCACTTTTTCTTTCTGACCTTCCTCAAAGGTCTATTATGAAAATATGGGGCAGGGGTCACTGTATGCATCAGAAGAATAAATGAAATATGCAATCATGGAAAAGAATTAAGAGGGAATCTTGGGTCTGTAACTTCTTCTACCCATTTTGTGTAACTCTCTCCAAACTATGTTCACTTTCATTTTGAGTTTAAAAATGGTTCTGAAGTAATACAGCAACCAGAAACTTCTTCAGTGCTATTTTTTTCTCTTCTGAGGAATTTAAACTGAGAGACAGACATACAGGCAGAAAAGCATATAACACTTGAAATTTCTGCCAGCCAAATAAGTCGAACATTATACTGATGGAAATTGGGAATTCTTGCAAAGGACAATTGGGAGGCAGGTGACAAAGTGGTGGCAAACTTTGTCAGTTCTACTCTGTAGCTGCACACCTAGTCTATTTGCATCATTCACAATCCACGTAGTTACATCTTTTGCAGCTGGACATCATTGCAAGGCAAATGCAAGTCTAAGCCTCACCATTTAGGAAATAAACATTGCCCTCCCTCTTTTTAAAGTACTCTGGAAGTAGAGTCCAAAATATTTCAAGAATCCTCTGAATGCAGCTGCCTCATTATCCCTCTTCACAGAAACAACTTGTATAGAAGCACGTGAGATAAGAGTGGGACCATGCTGCCAATCCATTTCCCTGATGTCAACACATCCTCTCTGCCTCCCTATGCTGTGCAAGTGTGCATCTCCATGTTTGGCTGAATGTGTGAAAGCTGCCCTTACTAAACGCTTGGAACATTTAGCTGTCAATGAATGTAAGCAGAGCACGTCCTTGTATCTTCTGGGCTTCCCATAAATATTTCTTGGCCTCTGTGGAAAATTTAAGTATTGGACTAGCTCAGCCATTATAGTCTTTTTGTGTCCATGTGATAAGGCCCATGAGGAGACTTATTTATTTATTTATTTGTCACGTTTCTATACCGCCTCTCTCAGCCCGAAGGCGACTCGGGACGGTTTACACAGGCAGTCTCTGCCCTCAATACAACACAGCAACAAGTCACCCCCCCAGAAAAAAACATATAATAACAATTTAACAATTAAAAACATACAACTACAGCCTCAGCGTCATGTTGAAATCAGTTTCCATCACTTCCTGTGATCAGCAATTAAGAGTGAAATAATATTTGAAGGCATATTTGAAAAACAGTCAGGCATGCATTTCTTGGGCTGGCAAGAATCTTTGTAATTCATGACTTTTTCTGTGTAAATTTTGCATATGATTTATTTATTTATTTACCTTTTTTATCTCCCACCTTTCTCTACCCTGAGGGGGATTTAAGGCGGCTTACATGTGGCACCTACACAATATCTCAAAACATACGATGTTGACTTAAAATAAATTGGATTACATTTAATATATATTAAACATAATTAAAATACATGTCAATGTTAAAACACACATGATTTGTGTGTGTGTGTGCTGGAAACACAAAGAAGATTCCAGTTTGTTCTCTTTGTTAATTTTTTTTACTGTTTTCTGTGTGTGTGTGTGTGGGGGGGAACTAACATGATTTTTTTACACACAATAAGCCCTGAGCTGTGAATTGTCTGCACAATTTCTGAAGACTTTAACAGAAGCTTAAAATTACTCATTGTGCCTTTGGAGAATGAGATTATCCAAGTAGTAAATCCCTATCCAAATTTTTGATCATAGAGGCTTGTTGACTGGACTAGTCCTAAAAAGCAGCTTCTGATAACAGAGACCATCAAATTCCAAGTTCCTTATTTTGCTATTATAGTGGGCCTTTGGTATCTGTGAGGTTTTGATTACAGGATCCTCTGTGGATAATGGAAAACAAATAATTATTAGAGAGAGACCTAAAGATTTGCAAAATGGAGGAGGGCTACACCAAAGTATGGTGACACATCAGTGTAGTGCAGAGTATGCAGCAAACTCAAGCTTGCTTTTTGAACCCCCCGCCTCACCCCAAATATTTTGAAGTTGTTAGTTGGATCCATGGTTGCGGAACCCATGTAAACATTGGCCTGGCTGTATTATATATTTTATTTGTCAGTGACAGAGAAAGGTGCTTTGATGAACTAAAATCAACTGGATCCTTGTGTATGCTATGAACTATGATTTGATTATCACGATCATCTCCTTTATTGCTCTGCCTTTTTTAGGATAGTCCTGGTTTATGATTGTGTATGGCTTTCTGTGCATTTTTTCAGAGTTGAGAATGAGATGTTCTTGGACAACAAATGCTATCTGCTTTAACCAAAGGAACCAATGGTGAGGGAGGCCATGGATATCCATCCTTGATTTCCCCAAACATATATTATTTATTTTTGTATTATACTGTCTTTCTACTGATATTGTTGCTGTTATTCTTAGTATTAGTATTACTTATATGCTGCTTTTTCTCTCTTAACAGAGACTGATATAGGGACTCAAGGGGACTGACAAGAAATATAAAACAATTCTAATAAAAATGTGAATCAATTAAAATAAAAATATAAAATGTAAAAAAAAATTAAAACAATTAAGCATAAAAATATTAAAATGTATTAAAAATTAAAAATCTGTATTGCACAGCTCTGAAAAGTCCCATTCTCCTCAGATTATACATTCCTGATGACAGAGACCTGTTTTTATCTGCTGGCAAAAGGTGAGCAGAGACAGGAACATCCTGGCATCTCTAGGGAGGAAATTCCAGAGTCTGGGAGCAACCACTGAAAAGGCCCTCTTCCTTGTTCCAAGTAAATAAGCTTGAGAGGATCGTGAGATAGAAAGAAGACCCTCTCCAGATGATAACACACACTGGGGGACATGTCATATGCTATGCAAATTCGATTCACCATTCATACATTCTGTGACAACACAAAGGGGTTGTGTGACTCTACTGAGTGTGGCCATTTATTCTCTGACTCGCTTGGCTCTAAAAAAATGACAACTTTGCAAAGATACTAGAACTTCTATACATGCAGCAGGTGACCATTGCTACTCCTGTACAGTTGTTAAACCTTTAGCTTGGCATTCTCTTCTTGACGGTGCGTACTTGCTCCCTTTCACCACGGATGACAGGCTGCTAAACCTTAATGGTAAAGCACGTAATTGCTCATCTTGTTGGCTACCTAAGTGCATCCTGCTAATGAAAGTTAAGCCTTTAAGGATTACAGGGAGAAGCAAAGTGACAAATTATTATGCCCATTTCATAAAAGAAATATCATTGCAAAGAAGAAACTTAAGTGCTGAAAGCCCCTCTCTGTAATGCGTAGCACGCTCTAATTTTAGACGATTCGCTGGTCACCAGAGAGTTTGCAGCGCGTACGGCCAAGCCCAGCTCAATCAACCCACTCTTTCTCTCTCTCCCTCTATAGCTGCAGGTCATATTATCTCATGAATGAACTGTTATGTAGGTCAGTTAAGAACTGTCTCCTAATTGAATGCACATTTCAGCACTGGCATCCGTGCCCTAGATATCAACATTTATGATAAAAAGGAAAGGGAAGGGGGGAGAGAAGCATTGCTCCTAACAGCAAGGGGGTGGGGAGGATTGTAGTGAAAAAGGAGTATGTGGGTGGAATACTGTATCTATTGACTCATTTTAAGAGTGTCTTCATGTCTGAAATTATTGGAAGGGAGTGGGGGCTACGGATGGAAAGAATACTAAGAAATACTTGAAAAATCACAATTGTTTGGGAGACCCTCACAAAAGAATCCTACACTGACAAGAATATTCATAGTGTGGGATTAATTCTGTGCAACATTTGTACTTTTTTCAACACAAAAGCAGCATTTTCTGCTAAGGAGACATTATTTTTTTGCACAAAATTACAATTCCCTGCAACCACATGCACATACAAGCATAACCCAGTAAAAACTTTGGACAGAATTGCTACTGAATTTGCAATAGGAAGAAATTTGCTTGCTGTTTCTTTTGAGAATAAAATGAGTGAATAATTAAGTTCTCATGAGGTACAAACCTAACACACAAACCTATACAAACCCAGGCCCTATCTACACTGACCATTTAGTGCATTGTGAAATTAGCTAGATAATGAATACCCACAAAAGCATGTGAAAGAAAGCCCTCAATGCACATCAATGCTCTGCATCTTGTGTAATCTAATCACCGATCAGGCCTCAAACTGGTTCCAGGATTTCCTATGAAACCATCTGCTATCATGTCCTTTTATCAGAAGCTGGCCACTTGGAGTGCCTCTGGTTTCGCTGTGAGAAAGTCCTCCATTGTGCATGTGGCAGGGTTCAGGTTGCATTGTAGTAGGTGGACTGTGGTTTACTCATTTAGCATAATGCCACATTTTTAAAACTTTGTTTATGTTTCTAAATGCATTTTAATTGTACACTCAACTTGCTTCTGACACAATCTGGACAGAAAAACCATTTTCTTCAATATCTGATTTAAGTGGTCAGTGTAGATACGCCCTTAGTGTCAGAGGTAAATATCACTGTATTTGAAGAGCCTTACTCTCTAATAAGTGTTGGGGAGGCCCTGCTCTCAATCCCAGCACCTTTACAGGTGGATTTGGTGGAGATGAGGGACAGGACCTTCTCGGTGGTGGCTCTCCTTCTGTGGAACACACTCTAACAAAATCAGGTCAGCCCCCTCTCTCCTGTCTTTCAGGAAGAAACTGAAATCATGGCTGTGGGACCAAGCTTTCAAGCAGCAATTGCAGCAGCCACAACTATAAAAGAATCATGAGATTGACAATGGATGGATTTTGAATTATGACCCCGGTACTTGGACTTGGCTTTGTCTCTTTTAAATTGTATTTTTATGTTATGGTGATGTTTAAATTAATGTTAAATTAAATTAAATTAAATTTCCCATTGCAATCTTGTTCATGTGACATTGTATCTTGTTTATTTTAAAATATTGTTTTGAAATATAGTGTGGATATTGAGAAAAGAGCCCAAGTGGTGCAATGTGGTCTAATCCTGGGGAATCAGGGTTTGAATCCCTGCTTGGCCATGACATTCACTGGGAGATCTTGGACAAGTCACATTCTCTCAGCCTCAGAAGAGAGCAATGGCAAGCTTCTTTCGAAAAACCGTGGCCAAGAAAAATGGGATAAAATTGCTATTAGAGTGGACTTGAAGACACGTAACAACAGAGTTATGAACCACGGTGCAGAAACCTTCCTATTTTCAAGCAGTTGTGTGACAGGGGGGGAGACCTCTTGGAATTATTTATTCTCACAAACAAGAATGAAATACCATAAATGAAGTTTCACATCCCTAATCCATGATATGAACTGTGAACATGGATCTTAAAAAGCAGCAACCACAGGATATTGAAGTCAATGACAGTGAATCAATCTCATTTCCAATATGTCTAGGTTTTACTTTCATACCATTATTGTCTGCAAGCTTAATTATATTAACAATGCTCAAACATGGTGGCTTTTGTCCACAGTATAATAGACTGGATAGACATGGTCAGCTTTCCCCTGGCCCGGATCTAAAATAGCAGCGATGACAAAGGCTTAGCTTCTCTCTCTTTCTCAAAGTGACTGAGTCATGTTTGTATTTATATGATGTTACAGAGCTGAGCCTTTAGGGAGTGTTCCACATATAGTTTGCAAAATGCTTAACTAGCCATTTGTTGATTTAATGCCACAATCGCAAGAGAGAAGCAAAACATGCAACTGCTTTTATGCTTAATATACCCGCAGAAGTTGAGGAGCAGTGCAAGTGGACTTGAGTGAAGCAAGGATATAACTTCTCATGCAAAGCAGGACTCACATTATTAGCAATAGATTTTTCTAATACTTATTCCAGTTTCCTTGTGTTCATTGCCTATCTTCTAATTCAGGAAAATGGAATGTTGCCTTATATTTGTCTGTCTAGCCCAGAAGGGGCTACTCAGAATTGTCATTGATCTCCAGCAAATCTCCTACTATCTGAACCTCTCTAGATAGTTTAAGAATTAAATTCAGGACTGTCATGTGCTAGACCAGGGCTGCCCAGGAAGTCGATCGCGATCGACCAGTCGATCCCGGGACCGAAGGAGGTCGATTCCAGCCAGATGTGGTGCTTCTCAGAGGGGGCAGAGCCAGGTCGCACCAAGCCCCGCTCCCTCCCCCCGGCTTCGGCACTCCCAGCAGCTTCTCCAGGCTTGAGGACAGCAATGCCAAGCCAGCCTTGTGCTAGCTATGCCACCACTGGCTTGGCATTGCCATCCTCAAGCCTGAAGAAGCTGCTGGGAGCTCCAAAGCCAAAGGGGAGGGGGAGGGGCTTGGCGCTGCCTGGCTCCGCCCTCCCTCTGGCTTCTGCTCTACCAGCAGCTTCTCCAGGCTTAAGGATGGCAGTGCCAAGCCAGCCTTGTGCTAGCTATGTCACCACTGGCTTGGCATTGCCATCCTCAAGCCTGGAGAAGCTGCTGGGAGCTCCAAAGCCAGAGGGAGGGGGCAGGGCTTGGCACAGCCTGGCTCCTCCCCCCTCTGGCTTCCGCTCTACCAGCAGCTTCTCCAGGCTTGAGGAAGGCAATGCCAAGCCAGTGGTGGCATAGCTACCACAAGGCTGGCTTGGCACTGCCATCCTCAAGCCTGGAGAAGCTACTGGTAGAGCTGAAGCCAGAGGGGGGCGGGGCCAGTCTGCACCAAGCCCCACCACAGCCCCCCCCCCCAGCCGTGAGGAGGTAGGTAGATCTTTCTGACTTGGTTTTATTATAAGTAGCTCGCGTGCTGAAAAATTGTGGGCACCCCTGTGCTAGACCATACGGGTTGCCAGTCCAGATCATGCCAGGCCCTGAGGTTTCCGAACCAAAATTTGAGATCAAGGGATAGCCCCAAGTGTATTCATTCAACATTATGCATTAAGTACTAAACCTCAGATGTCCATAGCTTTTCCTTAAAACACACACATAATCACATATAAAGAACATATTTTCCCATTTGGAAATTAAGATAAAAACCTTAGCTAAAGGGGTTCTTTCTAGATTGAGGTAAAATAATAGGATCACTTATTTCGGAACTGTTCCTAGCAAATTAGGATAGTTGAAAGGCAGCATTTGAGGGACTGATACAAATGATCCAATATAATCTCAGTTTCCAGATTTTACTGTTGCTATCTGAGAAACAAACCAACACAACTGAACATTTGTTTACATGAATAATTTCCAGAGTGGCTTGAGCATTGGGCTACGACTACAGGGATGAGCTTTCAAATCCCCGCTAAATTATGAAAATGCACTCGGTCCTATTCTCAGCCTCAGAGGAAGGCAAGGCAAACTCTCTATGTACAAATCTTGCAAATAAAACATCAAGATATGAGGCATATGTTAGCATTGACATAAGTCAGAAACAAGTTGAAGACACAAAATATCAACAAAGAAAGCTGAACTATAAACTATATTGGACTATACCATTTCAGATCCAGGAAATACAATTTTTCACCTGATAAGGGATACTGATGAGATAAAAGCCTAGCCCAGTGCTTATCAACCTGGGGTCAGGACCCCTGGTGGGATTGGGAGGGGGTGTCAGAGGGTCGCCAAAGACCATCAGAAAACACAATATTTTCTTTTGGTCATGGGGGTTCTGTGTGGGTAGTTTGGCCCAATTCTATCATTGGTGGGGTTCAGAATGCTCTTTGATTGTAGGTGAACTATAAATCCCAGCAAGTACAACTCCCAAATTTCAAGGTCTATTTTCCCCAAAATCCACCAGTCTTCACATCTGGACATATTGAGTATTTGTGTCAAGTTTGGTCCAGATCCATCATTGTTTGAGTTCACAGTACTCTCTGGATGTAGGTGAACTGCAACTCCAAAACTGAAGGTCAATGCCTACCAAACCATTTTAGTACTTTCTATTGGTCATGGGAATTCTATGCGCCAAGTCAGGTTCAATTCCATCATTGGTGAAGTTCAGAATGCTCTTTGATTGTAGGTTAACTATAAATCCCAGCAACTACAACTCCCAAATGACAAAATCAATGACCCCCCCAGCACCAGTATTCAAATTTGGGCATATCGGGTGCTTGTGCCAAATTTGGTCCAGTGAATGAAAATAAATCCTGCATATCAGATATTTACATTATGATTCATAACAGTAGCAACATGAGAGTTATGAAGTAGCAGCAAAAATAATGTTATGGTTGGGGATCACCACAACATGAGGAACTGCGTTAAGGGGTCGCAGCATTAGGAAGGTTGAGAACCACAGGCCTAGCCTGTTTAGTAGAAGGTGTTTTTTTTAAATGTAGACGAACTTCTAGATGGTGCAGTATTTTTTATGCATCAATCATCTAAAGCAGTAGAGTTAAAGAACAGTGTTACTTTATGTTTGTTTGTTTGATTTACTGGTATGTGTTTTTCTGTTTTAGTTGCAAGAACTAGGTCTCTGAAGCAAAAAAAAAACCCCTGATGAAATAAGCCAAAAAATCAAGGAAAAAGCCACCAAACATTCAGAGGAAAGCATCAGTTCAGAGTATAGCTAAGAAAACAACTGTTGATACAGCCGGTAATATATGTTATTGTGAAAGGAAGATTATATGGAAATAGGATTTCTGCTACATGACACAAATTTTAGAAGGGCTAGGCTAAAGTATGTTCAAGATTCTCACACGTGAAAAATACTGTCTTTGTCTGTGTGGCGTCTACACTTTTCATTTATGTGCATACATGCCATTATTTCAGATTCCCTCTTCTTGAAAAGGAAGCATCTGCATCTAAAAGCACTAAGAAAACTACGCTGGATCAAGATTATAGGTATAGACCTGGGATTAAATTGGAGTCATTTGGCTTGATTGCATGTGTGCATCTGTGAGTGTGTGTATGTGATGGTGCAGCTGAGATGCTCCCCAGTGGAAAGCAAACACATCGCGAATTAAATTAGCTTCACTTGGCAAGAAGGAAGCCCCACAATGACTGCCTAGATTACTTTAAAAGCTAAGATTTTCAATTCCTCGAGGCAATCAAATTCCACCAACTCAGAGACTTGTGTGTGTATGTGTGAGTATCCCCCTTTAAGCTTAGTCCATTTCCAGCAGTTGGCTGACTGCATATTAAGCTTGTCCCAAATTTGCTAGAATGACAGACATTTCAAGAGGAAATTGGCACAACTGAGTGTCCATAGTGAAAGGAAACATCATCTTAGATCGGAATAGAAGGGAGCTGACTAATAGCAACAAGTTCACTGCAGTACTTGAGTGCTAGGAAAGCTACTTTTCAGGATGGATGAATTAAATCCTCTGCTGAAGACATCCAGAATCCAACTGTGGTAGACCAATGTTCTGGGTCTGCAGCATCATTTCCATCTCAATTCCCATTTCTTATTATGCTGCTCTTTCCAACAAACATATTTACATTGTCTCTATAAAAGAAAAAGTGTAGGAAGAGGCAAATATATTTAGTCAGTGGGCTAATAATATATTTATAAGACTCTTATTTGCTTGGAACACTATTTCTTGGAGCCAAGATCCAACAGTGTATTCCGTTGAGTTAGATGAGTTCACCCCATGGTCCTTAAAATAACGTTGAGGCTGAGGAAGACTGTAGTGCCATGAAAGGTTTCAGGAGGCATTGGTAATGGAAGAACACTGCAGGATGCAGAAGCACACCATTATATCTTGACTGACCCACAACCAATGACAATTCCCAGGATTCCATACCATTAAGCCAGGGAAGTTCAAGTGGCGTCAAACTGCATTAATTGGACAGTGTAGAAATGCATATGTAGTATATACCTGGATGTGCAGCTTACAGTACATAATGCATCCAGCCATTAATGCAAGACAGGAAAACATGGGATTTACTCTGGAGCTTCCAGAAAGTTCTGGAATTATCCTGGAGTTTGGGAGGTGTGATCAGCTGCATCAGTTAGATCTGACCCGATCCACTGTCCACACTTCCAATGGCAGAAGCAACTTCAAGTCGTTCTCAAGTCGCTCCTGACACAAAAAAGAAAAACACACAATCCAACAGAGCTACTGCTTCTTTGCTGATCACCAGTATGAGGGTTGAATGACAAGTAATGCCTCCACCTTTGTAACTCAACAGATGGCAGTACGAAGTGCGAAGAATGGAACCCTGCGCAGGCGGTCAGTCAATGCGACTTAAGAGCTTGCAGTCATTGCATTCTTGACAGCAGAAGGTTTCACCCCAAAGGAGATTCATCAGAGAATGCAAGCTGTTTATGGTGATTGATGAGAGCACTGTGCGTCACTGGGTGAGTAAGTTTAAAGATGTTGAGGTGGGAACATCTGACTTGTGTGACAAACAAAAGGTTGGACGTCCTGTGACAGCAACCACCGAGTTTCAAAAGCAAAAGGTTGACAGATTGATTCAGGACAATTGTCATAACACACAGAGAGAAATTTCAAGCATATTCTAAGTATTATTTCTGTGTTTGATTTATTAAACTATTCCCATCCAAACCCAAGTAACGAAGGGGGAGGCATTACTTTTCATTCAACCCTTGTAGTTCCTTTACAGCCCATGTTGCATTTGGTGAGATGCAGTCATATGACTGGAAATACAATGTTGTCAGCAAGCATCTCTCTGGGATTTGCTTGTTGGTAGTGATGCAGTGGAAGCAATGATGGCCCTATTGCACTGTTGGCCTGACTGGTCATGTTGATAGCTAAAGAGCTCTGAGGATAATCCTGGGTTGCACTGGAACAGTTCTGGAGCACATTAACCTGGATTACGCAGGTAAGTGTAGACTCAGCCCTTACAGATGCTCTAGAAGCTTGGTATAGGATGCAGAACAAAGAAGGAAACCACACCCTATTTATGGAACAACACAATGGAGGTTGCAAAAGATCATGAAGCTTGCATAAAACCGCCATGGTGAAATGAATAGGGAAGGGGAGAATACACTTGCAATATTTACCACCCATGTATTAAGATTTCATGCCCTTGTCTCTCCGCATCATTCCTTCCATCCCACCCACCCACCGCAAAGCTCTTGGCTGGATTTAAGGAATTAACACCACCAAAGAGAAAACATATTGCCCAGGGGTGAGCTTTCCTTCCGTCCTTCACCCTTTCCAGAATTTCCATCTCCTTTATGTTGGNAACAGCTGTTATCTTGAANTGTAGGGCAACAGCATTCCTGTCATTGCTGCAGTGGCAAAAGCGTCTCTGTTTAGTTAATTCTGCGCCTGCTTGGCTTTCTCCCATTCCTCAAGGCTTTAAAAATCCACACTGCACAAGAAAGTGGGGAAGAGGGTGGGAAGAGAAAGAGACAACCTTTGGAAAATGACCCCTTCCCCAAAGTGGCTAGATGCCCCTCCGCTTTCAGCCATGCCAATCGTTCAAAGGCACTCTTACTCTACTGAAAGATTCACAGCTTCTCCCAAAAAGAGGCCAATTCATTCTCTCCTCTGGCACGCACCCACAGCTCTCATACATAAAAACACACTTTTGCAGCATTATCGCTCCTCATTCCTGAGAGATCTGAAACATCTGCTCTAGAAGCTTGGTATAGGATGCAGAACAAAGAAGGAAACCACACCCTATTTATGGAACAACACAATGGAGGTTGCAAAAGATCATGAAGCTTGCATAAAACCGCCATGGTGAAATGAATAGGGAAGGGGAGAGAATACACTTGCAATATTTACCACCCATGTATTAAGGGATTTCATGCCCTTGTCTCTCCGCATCATTCCTTCCATCCCACCCACCCACCGCAAAGCTCTTGGCTGGATTTAAGGAATTAACACCACCAAAGAGAAAGCATATTGCCCAGGGGTGAGCTTTCCTTCCGTCCTTCACCCTTTCCAGAATTTCCATCTCCTTTATGTTGGAAACAGCTGTTATCTTGAAGTGTAGGGCAACAGCATTCCTGTCATTGCTGCAGTGGCAGAAGCGTCTCTGTTTAGTTAATTCTGCGCCTGCTTGGCTTTCTCTCCCCCATTCCTCAAGGCTTTAAAAATCCACACTGCACAAGAAAGTGGGGAAGAGGGTGGGAAGAGAAAGAGACAACCTTTGGAAAATGACCCCTTCCCCAAAGTGGCTAGATGCCCCTCCGCTTTCAGCCATGCCAATCGTTCAAAGGCACTCTTACTCTACTGAAAGATTCACAGCTTCTCCCAAAAAGAGGCCAATTCATTCTCTCCTCTGGCACGCACCCACAGCTCTCATACATAAAAAAAACACACTTTGCAGCATTATCGCTCCTCATTCCTGAGAGATCTGAAACATCCACAGTCAGTGGCTTAATTAAGAATCCATGCTGACGTGAGGAGGGTAAATAAACTCAATACTCCAGCACTGACAAAATGGGTTAAGTCACTAGATGGACATGGGTTTAGAGGGGAAGTCCAAGAGAGAGACCACAGTATCCTGCATAGTATCCTGTATAGTGGAATATAAAACAATAGGAGCAACAACAAGCAATGACAACAACCATGCAAAACCCAACCCAGCGCTAAAAGCAAAGCTTAGGTGATGCCACTGTATGCTGTGGATGTTCAGCAACTCAAAAAGCTTTTAGAGGCAGCCTATTAACTTTCCAGGGAAATATACGTATAAAAATAGCCATTATTGCCGAATAAATTACAGACAAAGGGGGCCAATTTGCAGGAAACAGAACATTAATGTATTTTTAATGGCTGAGCTAAGGGTATGGCAGCATTCAGTGTCTTAATTCTAGTACATTAGCATTGCCTGTATACATTAGGCGTGAATATTATACGTCGAATGTGGTTTCAGAATGGAAATAAGAGGGTACAGTAATGTTAGCTATTATTGCTGTTGTTTTTAAAGCGAAGGTACAGGGAAGTCTCTTTCATTACCACCCCAAATCATTTTGGAGAATCCTGCCATTGTTTCCCTTTGGTTGCATGGCGAATCAATTGAAAGGGGAAGGAAGAAGTTGGGGTGCTTGTTTGTTTTTAAATGGCATTTAGGTTATATTCTTTTCTTTTTAATGACTAGGATGTTTGCATATATTTTAATGTTTATTCAAATATATCAATATATATAGTAAATAATACAGTATATGTATCACACACACAACACACACACATATAACATACTAGCTGTACCCGGCACGCGTTGCTGTGCCCTATTTAGGAGATGCGAGAAAGTCTGAGTATGTAAGGGTTGGAATTGATGTTACTTATGGTCTTGGTGGGGTCATGGCTGTGTCATTGTGGGTTGTTCTGGTGGGTGGGATGTTGAAGTCCTGTGGAGTTGTCGGTGTGTGGTGTTCCTGGCGTTCTGCAGAGCTTGTGGATATACAATGTTTTTTGTCTTTCCGTCTGCTGTGTTGATGTAGAGGTTCTGTGGTTTCCCAACTCTGGAGCACGCTACGTAGAGTTGTCCGTGGGAGAAGCATTCTGTGTCAAGGTCTATGCCACAGATTTGTAGTGTTTGTCCTTGAACCTTGTTTATGGTGATGGCAAAAGCTAGTGTAGTGCAGTGTCTTTCTGTTCTGCCGTTTGTTCTGCCCTTTTTGTGTGATGTATGTAGCGTTGTGAGTGTGTTGTCCGATGCTGTTCTTTTTAGGAGGCATGGCTTGTCTTTTGGGTCAGCTTATGCCTGTGTGGAAGGAAGGAATGGCACACAAATGGGTTGAGCAGTAGATGCAAGTTTGTGTTATGTGCATATTGTGTTGTGTGTAGGTATTACTTTTGTGTTATTCTGGGGGTATGTGTTTGTCAGTGGTGCCTGTGTCCCTGGTGCCCTATTTGTCTCTATCCTAGATCTTGGCCTTGACAGTTTAACCCTCAAACACCAACTGTCTAAACTGAAATCACTCAGCATTCTAATCTAGCCTTGGCTGGCTTTGGCCACCGTTACTATGGTAACTGATGTTGGCCAATGGGTTTCACTGGCGGCCGCAGAGGATGCTGGGAAATGTAGGTTTTTTAATTGTTGTTTTGGGGGCCTTCTAGGTTTTGGGGGGGGAGGTTTTTTTGCTAAAAACCTTCCTTGCCTGAGGCCTATTTTTGTTGCCAAATTTGGTGTCTCTGCCTTGTAAGGTTTCTCTGCCTAGGACGGTCGTTCGATGACGACTCTTCCTTTATATATATAGATATAATAATAAATAAAATGCCCATATGTATGTTTATCTGTAAATACTGTGTGTGTGTGTGTTGAGACATTTTATTTATTAAGGTGTCACAAATTATTATTTTAAAGTAAATTAATTCTCCATTATCCCAATTTATTATTTATTATTTATTAAGTTCGGCTTAATATACCGCTCTCTCTGACGCTCAGAGCGGTTCACAAGAATTGTACAAGTAAAAACACATTTACCAGATGTGTCTATAAACAGGTTTTTTATATACCCCCCTCCCCAATATATGTGATTCCTCTGGCAACATCAAGTGAACTGAATTGCTGTTGCAAGTCTTTCTAGGTTATAAAGAACATATTTTAAAACCACAGTGATATATGGAGATTGATTATCTCTTATCCAAAATGCTTGGGACCAGAAGTGTTCTGTAATTCATTTCCCCCCCAGAATTTGGAATAGTTGCATAAACATAATGAGACATGGTGCCGAGGTCTAACCACAAAATTCATATATGTTTCATATATACCTTATATACATAGGTGAAAGGTAATGTTATAACCATATTTTATAACCTGTATTTGTTTGGGCATGTTCCTTTGTAAGTCACCCTGAGTCCCTTCGGGGAGATGGAGGCGGGGTATAAAAGTAAAGTTGTTGTTGTTGTTGTTGTTATATTTGTCATTACCATTACAACTTATACTAGTATGTATACCTTATCTACCACACACCTTTTATCTACTTATACATGTTTTATTTCTTTATAATTAATATTATACCATTTCCCCTCTTAAAAATTATAAGAAATATGCTTAAATATATTTCTGATATATTTATCAGAAACTGTTGCCAGACAATCTGCAATTGTTGTCTGGCAACACGAGCAGTTAAAGGGACTGTCCAGCAGGACTGATGTGGTCTCATACCAATTGGACAACCTGGACACTGCCCTACTGTTGCTGTGGGATGAGGGGCAGGGTATGTGACAGCCTCCAGCGCATTTCTGCTCCAGACTGGTCCTGGATTTACCAGCTAATGCAGATGAGGTTGTGTCTCCCATCTTGTGGTTACTTAGCAACATCAGCCTGATATTCTCTGGAGGTCTCCCATCCAAATACTAATGGCTTGACCTTGATTAGCTTCTGAAATTGGATGTGTTCAGGAGTGTAAAGTAAGATATTATCACTAGTTCAGAAGCGCTGTGAGCTTGGAATGTTGGCCATATAACAAATACCTACTATAGTAAGTAGGCCCTTGATGTCCATTGAGGTTTGGTTCCAGAACATCCTGTGGATACCAATATCCATGGCTGCTCAAGTCCCATTATAGACAATGATATAGCAAAATGATGTTTCTTATATAAAATGGCAATTCAAACAAGTGCTAGAGAGAGCCCGAGGATCTGTGAAATAGTGGGATGCTACAACAGGATATGGGTAAACTACACAGCATTGTAGGTTTGATTTTTGGAGAAAAATAGAATTTTGGGGGGACTGTTTTACTAATTTACTGTTATTTTAAAAAGAAAGCAAGAGCTGTATATCATGTCAGACCAAAACACACCATTCCCTTTATTTTCAGGAAAAACAGATGAATCTCCTGTTTTAACCATCTTAGATTTCTCCTTCAAACCAGTATTCTTACATATGTGTTTTCCAAGGTGTTTTCCACCTTAGTTGGGTTTCTGTTGATTGATAGTTTCTGTTGATTGATAGTTGATTGATAGCTTCTCAATCAATCTAGGACCACCATCTCCCAAAGATACTACTCTATGGTGAACTCGCCATGAGTCAGCGCAAGAGAGGCGCCCCCAAAAAAGAGATATAAGGACTCCCTGAAACAACATCTCAGGCTTGGCCAGATTGATCACCAACAATGGCCCACCCTGGCCTCACATCGAAAGGCATGGAGACGCACTATCCACAATGCTGTGGTCTCTTTCGAGAAGACACACCGAATGGGTCTCGAAGAGAAACGACAACGCAGAAAGAATTGCAACTTGGAAACAACATCACCCAAGGAGACTTTCTGCTGTGCTTTCTGCAACCGAACTTGCCTATCTCAAATAGGCCTTTTTAGTCATCAACGTGCTTGTAAAAAGCGTGGGATGAGTCCTTCCTAAGAATCTTCATTCACAAAGTAATGCCGAGAGAGAGAGAGAGATACTTGTATCTAAGCCACTGGGAGTGGTGACGAACAAGTTTGAATAAAATAAATAAATAAATGTACCGTTTAAAATTAATGGTTTATGTATTTTATGTATTTTAATGTTTTTTGTAATTAACAGTTATTGTATTTTATTGTTTTTAATGTTTTTGATTGTTAATGTTGCCTTATGTAAATTACCCTGAGCCTGTTGGGATGGAGCAGTATATAAAATTGAAGTAATAAATAAATAATAAATAATAAATAATAAGTCTAGAATTGTTAGTAAAAAAACCTCCCCAAACCTGGCTTGATTTATCCATGGGTGAATACTGTACCTTAATTTTTTCAAAGGGGAAACCATTCTCTGAGCAGAGTGCCGAAATGAGAGACTGTCAATCTCCGGAGAACCTAAGTAAAACAGTGACCTGCAGTGTGATACAACTTCTGCCCTTTTTGAATACCTGGTTGGAGAAATGGTGGTGGTGGCCAGGGGCAACTGGCCTCCCAAGGTATTTTTGATGCAGCGTCTCTCTGTGGAATGGTTCTAGCATCCATGAATCATATCAAAATCCATAATTTTGGCCCCCAAACCTTATACATGAAGTCGACTTATACATGCCTATATATTTTTAGTTGTATGAGGACTATGTATTTGTCATAACCTTCCTCTGCTATTGTACCTCTCACAAAATTTGAGGCTGGCCTCTAGCTGTGGTCATTTCCTTCCTCTCACCTCTGTGAGGTCACCTCCAGCTTTGATTAGCATGTAGTTACTCTCGGACGGACGAGGCATGGCTTTAAGCCTCTCGACCCAGGCTCAACTGCAGTCAGCGTAAAATCTTCCTTAAAGATCCATCTCTGAGTGTTCACAGGGGGTGGAGAGGGGGGGGAAATGACAAGATCAGTTCACAGCCTCTTGATACTCAAAGTGGAGGCCTGCTGCTTGCTCCTTTCAACCTCACTGATCAGTTTACTTCAATTTATTGTCTTAAAGCCAGCTGTGAGCAGAAAATGCCTGGAAAGTTATTCTCACTCTCCTGATATTAATCTATCTCCACTGTACCAAGTGTCTAGAAACTGGCTGCTTTTATACAGGCATGTAGATATACGCAGACATGCAGGTTGTGGGAAAAACTGTTTTGCACGACGGCTCTCAGAATGCCCCTTTAAACTAGTAAAAGAATGCCTATGGATTTTGGGAGATGTCATCCAACATCTGACTTTTCCAAGCTACATGCACACACATAGGGTCTCTGTTGGGAGTATTCAATTTATCCTATCTGGAAACAATGAAGATTAAATGTACAGGTAGATGTGCATTTCCCTTAATCTCAACTCCAAGCCCTCCCAACACTCTACAAAACTAATTAAGGTTGAAGAATAGGACTGGTCTCTCTCCTTAAACAATTTATTTTTATCCCACTACAATTAATAAGAGCAAAAAAAAAACCCAAGTCCAAATGTTATTGGCTCTTTCTTCAATGATTGTGACAGCTAACATGAAATACGCACTTACAAAGCAGGGCTTAAGAGTAATAAAAAAGGGTGTTTGTTGCTGAAATCCTTTTCTGAATTAACTTTGTTGCTTTTTAGGGTTTTTTTTAAAAGGATGACTCAAATCATTAAAAAAAAGTTTCACAGCGTAAGCTTTGGGATTCCACCCCTCCCACCTTTGATTGGCTTTCAATTTGGTATAATTAAGGAGTCAGAGAGAAGAAAAGTGACACTTATTCATTTGTATATTTTAATTGAAATGTGTCATACACAAACTAATGCCTGCTGTTCACGTTGTTCAGTCACTCTCTGATACTAATCAGATCTCTCTCTTCTTCCTCCCTTCCAATTGCTTACAAAGAGATAACCAGATAGTCTCAGTTAATCCTCTGTCAGCCCGTTTTTTCAGCTGCTTTTAAAATGTTCCAGTTTTTTTCTACTCCTCCCATTTTCCTCCTTCATCCAAAGTTTATTTTAATTGATGTAAACTGCATTCAAAGTGTCAAAACAATTTGCATTCAATTAACTCAGCCCTTCCATACAGTCATATAACTCAGAATATCAAGGCAGATAATCCACAATACCTGCTTTGAACTGGATTATCTGAGTCCACATTGCCATATAATCCAGTTCAATTTGGGTTTTATACAGCTGTCATTAAGAAAGGACAGGGCAAAGAGTTAGTTCCTGCTCATCCCCATTAAATATGTTAAATTATTGTTCTTTTGTTTACATATATTTGTTTGTTGTTGTGTGCCTTCAAGTAATTTCCATTTTATGGTGACCTTAAGAGGAATCTATCATGGAGTTTTCTAGGGCTAAAATTGTTTGCTCTGCCCAAGGTTACCCAGTCGATCTCTATAATGAAGCAGGGAATTGAACCTTTGGTTTCCAGAGTTATAGTCCAGTGCTCAAAATACTACACTATGCTGTGTTTGTATCTCAGCTATTTCCTACTCTGGATCTCAATGAAGCTTACAAAAGTTAAAACAAATATAGCTTAACACACATACAAGTTTGAAATATAATTAAACTAATAATAAAATTAAAACACAGTATAGCACATGGAAAACAGCTTGGGAGGAGAATGTGGCGCAACCTTGAGTTGTTCCACTGTCCCTGCCTCCCACCACCTTGATTAAAAAATATTGTTATACTTCTTCTGTTTTTTCTGTCAGAGAGCGAGAGAGCAAATAAGAGAAACATCACCTCCAGTAAACATACTCAGCTGTGTTTCTGTTCAGTTAATGGTACTTCCTGTGTAAAGGTCACTGCTCACATGGCGTGTAGAAGCTGTAATGGCTCAATTTAACATCCTGCGTACTGAAGTGAAACTCTTCCCTTTCTCTCTCCAAAACCTCTCCGTCAGCTGTTTTCCAATTTGTCTGTCCTGTGCTCTGAGCTGCCAGCCTTTGGTGTATTGTAAAACGTATAATCGCAACAAAACAACAAGAACGTTCTTATCTTTATTTCCTTTTAAAAATATGTTAACAACACTCCACCCATCCCACACACACCCCACCCCACCCCGCTATCCATAAAGGTTGCAAGACTCATGTGGATGCCTGGAACTGTGGATAGCACAGAACCTTATATTTTCAGACCCCAGTCGACCACTTAAATTTAACTCATGACAACAGAGTTACATTGCATTGGAAATAATATTTCCCATTGCTGCAGACGGGGCCCCCAACTCACTGGTGCATTACCAACTTTCTTGTTGCTTCCTCAATAGATGCTTGCACAACAAGTGGAAGGTGCCAGTGGAATTCTCTGCCACGTTTGGGACAAAAGTTATAATAATAATAATAATAATAATAATAATAATAATTTACTCCTTGAGAGATGGTCATCAAATACTTGTTTAAAGAAGAATCCATTACCTACTGAGAGAGTCTATTCCACTACTGTTTTCTAGGTGGCAGTGCTTATGGGTAACTGAAACCATGGAAAGCAGACCCATGGGTAAAGGGTTGTTACCCTTTACCTTTACTTTTAATCCTACCCTTTTGGTGGATCATCCTGGGTATCTTAAAATCATAACAACAATTATTATAGAATCACAGAGCTGGAAAAAAACCCTCAACTCTTACAGTACAGGAATCCATGGCTAAATTACCCCTGAGAAATGGACATCAAACACTGGTAAGTAAACTTCAAACTAAGGAAAGTAATATCTACTGAGTCTATTCCACTGTCTTACCATCAGAAAGTTGTTTCTACACCTTGGAGTAGAAGAAACCAAGCTCACTTCATCAGCCTATATAAGGTTTGCCAGTCTGAAAGCAAGAGTGGGTTCACTGTACCGTTAATGATTGTGAACAAAAGGCAACTTCAACAGGTGTTGCTTGTCATACAACCTATCAATACCTGTTGAAATTCTTTCTTCTATATAACTAATAGAAATACAGATGCTCCCTCCAGTTTTCACAGCAGCATCTGCTAATAAGTTACAACCCAAATCAATGATCTCAAATGAGAAAATAAGCTTAAATAAATTACAATAGTCTCATAATACTACCTAAGAAATAGAAGAAAAAATGTGCACTTAAAATGAAAAATGGCATTATGTAATATGAAAATGACACCAGAGTGGGCACCAGATGACTACTGCTTTCATGAACCTTTTATATATGCAGTCCCACCATCAAGGAGAAACTGACATCATTTTCCAACTATAGGACTTGTGGGGAGGGGACACCTAACATGGCAAGCTCAATTATACTCAGAAAGATTGTCATCCTCCTCATGACTTCAGTTGTGTTGTTATATGCCTTCAACTTATTTTCAATTTATGGTGGCTCATAGTCATGGCCCTGACATTTGTCCCATTTATTTTATTTGTATCTTCATTTTGTTTGTCTATTTGGATGGCATGAAATGGAAAGGCCCCTCCTGAAACAAAAATGCAATTGGTACAAAGGTTGGAGGGCCTCCCTTTCAGATGGATTGCATGGGGCCTGGCTGGGCCTGCAGCTGAGCACCGAGTAAGGCATGCTCTTTACTCATTGTTCAGCTGCAGGCCCTGCCAGGCCCGGGTACATAATCCAAAAGCTTGCACCCATAGGCCCGGTCACTTTGGACTTACGGGTGAAGCCCCCCAAGTAATGTACATTAAAACAAAATAAAAACAAATATCTGACCAACTGATTTTGGGTAGGTTCAGACGAAAACAAATTGGGGCCCCCACCGAAATGGATCCACATGAAATGGATTAAGGTAAGTCCCAAATGCACAAGTATAGTGACCTTATCATGGATTTTCTGGAGTTGAGGGTATCAGACTTGCCCAAGATCACCCAGTGAGTTTCCATGGCTAAGCAGGGAATCAAAGCCTGGTCTCCAGAGTCCTACTCCAATGCTCAAACCATTACACCATGCTGATTGGAGAATGGTAGCTCATTCTTTAAAGTTCCCTTCAAATACCCTTCACACACATGTTTAGGATGTTCATGGAAATACAGACATATGCAGGCTTGTAATTTTTTTCTCAAAATGTATTTCAAAGGGTTTCCCCCCCAGAAAAATACAACATTTTAGACCTACATCAATATTTTAGTTCCAACTAAAGTAGATCCAACAACACACTACTATTGACTTAATGTCCCTATTAATTTGATGGGTCTAACACTGGTGGAAATTAATAATTGGATTCAGGATTCAGAACCCATACAGAAAAACTTGAGCAGACACATTGTGTTGTGAAATGATGGGGGTTTTGGTCAACTTCCTTCCTATCTCTACTACTGGTAGTTCCCTGTTCCCATGGGAAAAAGTGGCAAATGTTGAAAGAACCTATACAGAAAGAGAAACCTGTATCAAACCTCATGATTATAAAATAAGCTTAACAATGAGTAAAGCCGTAACAGAATTGTATTGCTACCATATTAGACTTTTTTGCACTTTCGGCAATCAGCTGGATATAGAGTTCAAAAAGAAGTTCCAAACAACATTTATGCATTGCTATATTATCCAGCCAAGCCCTTCACAGCAATGAAGATACTTCCAGTGTGTATTAAAACATTTCTGCATGCCCATTTTATTGCTTTCTGTTGAGTGCATCTTTCAGATTCTAACAACCTTGTACTACCAATTTTTCATTTCATTTTAATACAGCAAAAGAACCCCCTTTGCCATAAAATAGCATAGTTTTAATGCCATTCTTCTGTCAACAGAAACTAGCTATAAATGCTAATTAAAATAAACTATTATTCCTTGCTGACTATCCAGGTGTGCACAACTGGAAACACGAAAATGGGCTGAACCTGGAAGCAAGAAACTTTTAATTAAATGCACAGAAATCCTTAATTGCCTCACTTGCAAGGACACTGAAGCTTCAACAAAGAATTTCCGGCCTTAATGAGCTACCTGGCCATCTGAGTTTTCAAACTTCATGCATATAAAGAAATGGGGATGCATAGCATCGCATCCTAGGGTTGACAAGCCATGTGAATTCTTTTGATTTGGAGTGTCAGACTGAAAAGTAGAGGTGGTTGTGTAATACAGGGAATCTCAGTAGGTGTTAGTTGTTGCCTGTTTCTTCTAATAATAGGGGGGAAAGACAAACTCCCATTCCAAGATAGTGTTTGCCATTGCAGCTTGTACAAGATGTAGTAAGGGCACTCATTTTGATGGCTTTTTAAAAGGACTAGGCATAAAACTATTTGCTAAGTTTGTTCCAGAAGAAAACAACAAGTAATTGCAACTGTCTTCTTTTCTCTCAACCCCAGAAATGAGATTAGGAAAGGAAAGGAAATATGGATGGGGTTTTCCATCTTTAATTTGGCAGGTTTTACAGTGTGGTGTTGTTGCAAATTAGTCAACAAGTTAGAATTAAGTGTAGTAAACATCCTCCTTCAATATAAACATAATATACTCTCCAACATTTCACAAATGAAAATCAAGACAGGTGAAATCCCACCCTCTCTACTCCTTTCCACTTTGTGCAAGCACATTGAAGTCTTGTTTTGCCACAATTGAAATAAAGTGAGGATATATGAAGAAGTGTGTGGAAGAGAAATAAACTGGCAACTGAAAAAGTGGGATGGTAGAGAAGTGATCTAACTGCCCCTATCACATTTGGACAGGTGAAGGATATGAGTTTTGGCTGTGTCATCTAAACACAAGATACCAACACTTTAAAACTAACTTTCCTGCCTCTGTATTCAGGTAGATAGGCCCTTGACCTGATCCAGCAAGGCTCTTTTGATGTCCTGCTATAGCCATTGGATTGGCTAGGCTCTACAGTGACATTTGATGGCCTGGTTTTTCTAGCAAACATGAAAAGAAGAATCATATTGCCATTGGATTAGACCAAGGACCTATCTACTCTAGCATGCTGTTCCATAGTTGCCAATTTTCTGTGGAGAGCCCCCCAGTGGAGTACAGCAGCACCCTCTATCTCATATCTCTCAACAACATGTATTCATAATCAGGGACTTTTACCTGATATTGTTTTAGGCTCCTAGATCTAGCTTTTGTAGTCAGCATCAAGAACACTGAATCTAAATGAGTCTAAAAAGTTTTCTATATGTAGCCCCTAAGTCTTCTGTGGCCCAAAGGATCAATCATTATTTTTGCAACTTATTTCCAAAATGACTTCTCTAGAACATGGAGGGCATGTCCACCATAACTGGACACCTTCCTTTTTTCCCAAAATAGTTTTTAACCCCCGAATGTGAAGGAATCCTTTAAACTTGGTGAGAATGTTTCCATTTCCCTTAGATAACATAACATTGATTTTTCTCTGTGATGGTGAGCCCTCCATAGTTTTCTAGAGGTTCATGTTCTCCAACCTTCCACAGTTGCTCATTCATGGTTAAAATACAGCGATTCAGACAATTGCTTCTGCCCTCAAATCTAAGCAAAACCATCTCTGATAAGTCCACCTGAGCAAGTCCACCAAAGGACTGTGTGTCTAATTGAGGAATGCTCCCACACTTGGCCTTCTGGGAGGGAGGGGCTCAGGAAGTAAAGGAAAGTGGGTGTTATCATCACTTTGCCCCCGCCCCAAATAGCAAGAGAGGGGAAATGGGGGGGGGGACTTCTGTGCTGCGGCCCTCCCAGGCGTCGGATGAGAGTCCACCAAAGAGAGCTTCTCAGACTACTAAGAGCTATGGTCAAGAGCTGCATAGGGGCAAAAATCTCTTATCCCTGCAATCAGAACTATCCCGCAGACAAGACATACTGCAAAGCTTCAACATCCAGCCACTTAAGATGAGCAGTGCTCAGTATGAGCTAATAAGTGTCCAAAATCCAGCTCCTTGAAAAACAAAGGGAATAACACTTAATCCCCAATGCACGAGCTTCTGGTCTAATGAAGGGAAGAGGAGGAAGGGGAAAAGAGAACCTTCAGCATCTTAGGAAAGGACAGTTTGTTCCGCATCACAGGCAAAACGGCAGGCAAAGTGAACAGGCTGCGTTCTATCATTGCCAGCAATGCAGGGTAATGGGGTTACACCCAAAGTTTTTCCTCAAGAGTTATGCAATTGGCAGGACCTTCTGCTCACTTATGTATTTATCTCATTCGCAAGACCCAGCTGGAGAAATGTTGCCTCATTTTGAAAGCTATGTGGAACCAGCTGCCAATCACCTTCCTCATCGTCTGTTCTCAATGCAAGATCTATAGTCTGTGCTATAAACTTTGAATGTGTTTGTTGTACATGTGCATGTCATATGTGAGGGGAAGGCTGCAAGTGCACACTGTTTGCTGAGTGATGAAAAATAACATGACTCAAGCCATGAAACACTGCCTGTTAAAGACATAATTTACATGTGGATTCCTACTCCTGCAGACATTAACATTTATTTTGGGGGATCTGTAGATGAGAGAATGGCTGGAATCATTATGATAGCATTCATTAAGTTTTATTATATTTTTATCTGACGCATCCTCTAAGAAGATCATCTTCATAGAAGATGAGTATTTAATATTTGACTATTACTGAATATTGCAAATACAGTGTGTGTGTGTGTAACAACAATACAACAGGTTGTATAGTTAGCCCTTTGTATCCACAGATTCAATTATCCACAGCTTGAAAATATTCAGAATTTCCCCCCAAAAAGTAGATCTTGATTTTACTATGCTATTGTATACAAAGGGATTTCAACATTCATAGATTTTGGTATTTACAGGGTCCTGTAATCCATTTTCGGACGATGCCAAGTACCCAGGCAGAATAGTTCACTGTCAAACAGCTCTTGCCATCAGTATGTTCATCAGTAAATACTTCTTACTATTAAGATGGAATCTATTTTCCTATAATTTTTGAATCCATTGTTCTCTGGAGCAACAGAAAAGAATCTGTCATCCTCTTCAATATGACATTATTTCAAATAATTTAACCTGAATATCATGTCCCCTCTTAACCTTCTTTTCTCCAGGTGAAACATACTCGGCTTCTTAAGTCAATTCTTATAGGGATTCATGCATAGACTCCAGACCCTTTACTATTTTGGCCACTCTTTTCTAGACACAACCTTGCTTATCAATATCCTTGTTGAATTATGGTGCTAAAAACTCAGCAGGTCATAGGTAAATCCAACTGATTCAATGGCTCTGCTCCAGATGGGATTGATAGAATTGATGTCATTGCTTGCATGACTTCAACAATTATATCTGCTTTCAAAGAATTGTGGGAATTTTAGTTTGGGGAGGATGTTCCTCTTGGAAGTCTAACCTTTCTAAAAGAAAACACAGTTTTCAGAGTTGCCTTCAGGTCAAGGAACAATCACAAAGTTGTCTTGTGCTGGTAGATTAGGTATGATTGTTGATCAAGATAGTTCTGGATACTAAACAATGTTTCTGAACAAAAGGGGAAAAGAGGGCAGGGAATGTCTTCTTGAAGTCAAATGGTTTAATGGTGCTGTTTATAGCTCAGCGGATCTGAACAGCCTCAACGTGCTGTCAAAAGAACACGCGCTAATTAGTCCCAGAAGTTAACATTGCCACTTCTAAACAATATGATATAGAGATTTATCTGGTTGACATACGCATGATGCCAGCACAACAAAAACGAAGAATCCATCAAAATCACAATACAAAAGCTACCCATAAGTGACTGAGCCCATTGTGGTTTCTTAGATCTGATCTTAAACACCGGGTTTCATCTATCACCATTTAGTTACATATAAGCCTGCCACAGAAACAGTTAAGAATTAAAGACGTTAACCTAATTAATCTTCTGGAAAAATTGCTAATGTATCTGTTTGTTGTTAAAATGAATTCCACACTATTACACTGGAGACTCAGGGTAAATGCTTGCTAAACTGAATTGTGAATATTCCCGAGTTTTGAACTATTTGTTGGGTAGCTTTTCCTTTTCCCCTCACTCTCTTTCCCCCCATAGATCTCTCCAAAGAAACAGGATGTGTTCAAACATAAGATGTGATTTTCTCTCCTATCCTGCAAAAGGAACCTGGAATAATACAGTCTGGGTAAAGCTCTACCAGATGGTTTTTCAGATTGCCTACACTAGCCACAACAGATCAAACTTAGGGTACAAAATACAGCAATGATAAAATAGTCGGATAGTCCTAGAAGAAAAGGAACAAGATGCTCTTTTTGTCCTTGTCCTTCAATCACGTTTGTTGGAATGCAAATATTCTTCAATTTGGGGGCTAATACTAAAAATAACCCCTAAATCCAAGAAATGGCTCAAAAGTTTACATTTAATTTTAAAAACTGTTCGGCAGTGCAGGGGAATGCTCAATATATTTTAAGGGTGCATTGCCACAACTGGAGGCTTCTAGGAGTCTAGTAACACTACACAATCCGCATTACAATTCCAGTTAAATTGCTATGACAACGTTCTCTTGAGCAGTGTTCTCAACCTGTGGGTATCCAGGTGTTTTGGCCTACAACTTCTAGAAATCCCAGATAGTTTACCAGCTGTTAGGATTTCTGGGAGTTAAAGGCCAAAACATCTGGGGATCCACAGGTTGAGAGCCACTGCTCTAGAATGTACAGTGTGTGCATTTACATGCATGTGTATGTCATTGAGTCACCTGTCAATTTATGGCAGTGCTGTGAATTTTGGAGTTTGGGGAAGTACCAGGGGCGGATCTTAGTGGAGGCAAAGTAAGCGGCTGCCTCAGGTCACCACGTGACCAAGGGCACATTCGGCTGAGGCCACCATGTTTGGCGCATCATGTCACGCCATTGCTGCAGGCGGCCGGCACGTGGGCGGGAGGCTCCGCCCCGGCTGCAAAATTTTCCCTGGCTTGTCCTTTTCATCCTCTTGGGAGTTTGTTTCACTACTCCCTCCACCAGAAGCGCTTGGTCCCAATAGTGCATGCACAAAACTAGCTGTTTGCGTGCATGCATGCTGTGGCATGCACGCGCCATCATCACCACACTGAAGACCCAGGGGGCACCAAAAAAGGTTGGCTTACTATAATTTTTTACCTTCGTCCGGTCCTGGGAAGTATACTTTGAATTCTTAGTCAGAGAGCTATAGTTCCTCCTTAAATCCCAAGATTCCATAGAATGCAACCAAAGGAGTTAACGTGGAACAATAGTGTTACCGTGGTGTAATAGTAATGTGTAAGATAAGTGGAACAGTAGTGTAGAGTAGGGCCCTGAGAAAGGCAATTGATCTTTTATTAATAGGAGAGAAGCAGTCTGCTGAATTAGGAGGGGCCCTGTTCCCAAATTAAAATTGAAAAAGTCATCCCTTATAACATTACAGAATCATGCCAAAAGCTGCCAATCTGAAGATGCAGAGTAACCACATCTGTTTCCATATGGAATAACGCTTCTTGAGCACGTGCCATGGCTCCTTTCTGCTCATCACAGAGAAATGGATCATGGGGCACACAGGCACTTAAATCATAGAGCACTCTTGGAGTGTCACATTAATAACAGATAGTGGGGCCACATTTCATAAACGACTGGCAGAAAGAGCATCATGCAAGCCATTAAGTCCTGCATTTATGGGCCACCTCGTGTCACATTTTATTGATGCAGGATGATGCTTATCTGAAAACCTCGAGTTTCCATGCAATGAATGCAAGAGGGTAGAAGGTTGAATATGTTGTAAACTAGAATCAAGATATATTTTCCAATGTATCCATTTTGCATTCTGCACACATAGATTTGGTTCATGTTCCCCCATAAAATCCATGCTCTCCCAATGTCAGGATAGTTCAATAATGAAGACAGGGAATTCGTTCACACTTGTTTGCAAGCAAATATGTAAACATCTCTGATTCCAGCATTTTTTTCCTAGAATATAGCCAAGATTCCACATCATGACTGTGTCGAGTAAATCTATACTCACTCTTCTTTTGAACACAGATGTTTTGCAACTATTTTGGAAACCTATAGAATACTTGCTAGTCTCTTGCTTAGTTCTCTGTCATCCTACTCTTTCAACTCCTTTTACAATGTTCCTGTTTTCCTTTCCCCCTCCTACTACCCGTCTTGTCTCATATGACTTCCATTGGCACAAATGAAGCACAAAAACAGTTTGATTCATTTAGCAGAGAGAAAGAATGGGTGGAGGAATCTCATCCTTCCCTATAGGTTCAGGAAAAAACAAACTGTTTCCGTTTCTCCTAGCTTATTTTGCTGTTTTGACCACACTGCACATGTCTAATCTGTGAAATTTTGAAAGGCATTCTGTAAGTTAGTCCTAACTGGAGCAGGCCCATCAATACATAGGTAAATACAATTGATTTACTTATTCGCCTCTAGTTGCAACTAACAAGAAGGCTGAAGCCCCTGAGAAAATGTTACACTCTGGCTGTGTGTATGCCCATTACATAAATCTGCCATAGAGAGATCTGGAACCGCTCTGACACACTCTGGGAACACTCCCGGAGCTCTTTGGCTTTCCACATGGCTGGATAGGCCACAGGTGCATTGAGGTTGCTGCAGTGTTTGGTCTATCTGCAGAATTATCTGGTGAAGACAGCAACAGGATCTCATATATATATTTCATATATTGGGACTTGAGCATCCATAGATTTTTATATCTATGGGGACAGGGGGTCATCCATACTCAAGTCAACTACACCGCACAGGTTCTTGTGCCATGCACAAGCCTTCAAACATATCCTGGATTGCTCAGTGAAACTCCCTCAATTCCAGAAATGGAACTAAAGGGTTTAATTTCATTTTTAATGACTTTGTCTCATAAAAAAGAAAGAAAAAGCTCTTAATGGACATTTTATGTGCACATCCTGCTAATTGTGTCCTATGGTACACTGATGAACTTTAAAAAATATGCAACATCTGGCAACCCTAGTCGACAAACAAATATGTATGTATCGGAACGTGCACATCTGCATGGAAGATTCACCTACATGCAAATACTTTGGAAAACTAAATGTCTGTGCCTTGCCTGTTTTTCCTTGCCTTCCAGCATCCAAAGCCAAGTGCCAAGGTTTCTCTAGCAACAATGAGATGGCTAACAACGGAAATGGGCGAAAGAAACCCAGGCTCCAAATTTCTCACATTGTCTCAGGTGTTTACAATGTCACTGCTACACTGGGGAAAATATGCAGAAGCTTTAACCCAAGGGCTTGGCAGACGATAAAGGCTACAAAGAAGGCTTGAGCCTTTCAGCATCTTCTGTTTGTAATTAGTAAGGGAGAGCGCGCAGCAAAAATTTCTGGCTCTGATGTGAGAAATAACCTGATTCACTTAAGAGAGAAAACAGAGCTGCTTTCTAATTGAAATGATTGAGAGAGGGAATTCAAAGCAGCAGACACTACAAAGGCTGAAGCTCAGTGGCAGAATATGGGGAAAATGCAATGTTTTGGAAATGTTCCTTTTGGATCTAGAATTCTCAATATACTTGGTAACTTTAGCAAGTTCTCGATATCTTTGGCATCTCTAGGAAAAAGCATCTCAGGATCTATGGTATGATGGCCACATGTCCGACGTATCCGATGTAAGAGCAGGATTGAATTTAAAATGCACTACATTTTCTACATATGGAAGTGAAAGTTGGGCAGTAAAGAAACATGACAGTGGGGAAAAAACAAATAATTTGAAATGTGTTGCTGGAAAAGAACTCCACGGATTCCATGGAATACCAAAAAGACCACTAAAGGGGATTGAAAATAAATCAAGCCTCAAGTTCGTCTGCAAGCAAAATGACTGAACATAATTTCTCATGTTTTGGGCACATCTTGAGATGACATGACTGGGTGGAAAAGAAGGCAATGTTTGGTAAAGTGTAAGGAAAAAGGAAAATAGGAAGACCACATTACACAGGGCCATAGCCAGGATTTTGATTCGGGGGGCTGAGTTTGGTTCGGGGGGGTTGAGACTGGGTGGAAGAGGGTTTACCCTAGCAAACCTTTTGTATTGTTATCCCAATAACCCCATTAATGTGGGATATAATGAGCATGGTGATCAGATCATGATATAAATAAACATAACAGTTTAAATAATGTACCAGTAAGGCCTTCTCGCGGACCACTCTGAGAATTTCGGGGGCTGAAGCCCCCTTAGCCCCCCCTGGCTACATGCCTGACATTACAAGTGAGTCAACTCAGTTAAGGACGCCAGAGCCCAGAGTTTGCAAAACTTGTGCAGGCATGTTTAAACCAGGGCGTCTTCAAGATCAATCAGACATGGGGCCACCATAAGCCAAAGCTGACTTGACAACAAATGACAACCACAACTTCTCCAAATCCTTTTATTTATGCTGATGAAGGGGGTTAGTTGTGTATCTTCTGGGGAAAACAGGACACTAGAGTAGACCATCCACATTTGCTAAACCTTTGTTTCTGTCTAAGAATCTAAATCCTCTAATGCAACTCTGAGTTAAGCATCAACTTGTGTTGGAAGACCTAGAGATTTCTAGAGAGATCTGTTCTCCCAATGAAATGGTTTTTCCACTTTTGTGGGGGTCCGGCACCCCTAACTGCAGTGAAAGTTGAGGGCCTTTTCTAGATTATACTGGAAGGGCATAGATGATTGTAAAACTACAGTGTATTATCTTAACTTAATTGAGTTAAGAATGAAAACTGAAACATCCCAATCCTCAGTGGCTTGAATATTTGCAGATGATAAATTATATTACTTAAGAAATAAATTGCTCTTTTAGAACTCACAGTGCTTAAAAAACTAGAAAACATTTTAAAGTAGGTTCTAAAGGCCAATTATTAAGAGCACCTAGTCTCAAGGCTGCCTATATTAGCTGCTTGGTATACTATTGGGAACATGCTGTTGGAGGACATTACTTAAAGGAAAACAAAACATATTGGGGACAATTAGTGGGTCAAAAATGATCGAAGATGAATGGAATTCAATATTCACTGGAAAGATGGCAAGTTCAATTTGTGCCAAGTTAAGAAAGAACTGCTATAAATTGATTTTGTGCTGGTGTTGGACAACTTTAAGAATAAATAAAAATACCAAAGTGCCTATTTGAATGAAGGTTAATCAAGTGAATATTTCTGGGAGACTGTTTGATGTGCTATGCTGCCATTAGTACACGAGAACAAGCAACGGTAGTAGTAGGAAGAATGGCATGGACACTGGGGGAACACATTGTTCATTCATATAATGTTTGTTGTGATACCACATTTTGTTCTACAGATTCATGTTAAGTGTATTCTTTATCCAAAATGCTTGGGACTACAATTGTTCCATACTTTGGATTTTTTTTCTTTAGATTTTGGAAAGCTTGCATATACCTAATGAAATATCTTGGAGATGGGACCCAGGTCTAAACATAAAATTCATGTATATTTCATGTACATCTTATATGCATAGCCTGGAAGTAAAAAAATGCATATGCAATAGTTTTAATAATTGTGTGCATGAAACAAAGTGTGAATACATTGAACCATTAGAATGTGAATTACTCATGCAGCCACACATGGGGACAATTTTGGATTTTGGACCCGTATATACTAAGACTGTGGATATTGTGCAACTAATGATGCATTTACCATTCTGTCAACCTGCTTATCCCATCTTTTGCTGCTCTTTAACAATTAAACAGGAAGAAAATATCTACAGTATCTCTTTTGACTGGAAGAACCAGGAGCCATCAATTTTGGAAACTCCCAAGATATTCTAGAAAAAAGTGAAAAGAATAATGGGACATAATTTTAACCTCTGTTTACAAACTTCATAGTTGGGACTTTCTGGCTCCTATGTACTCAAAATACACCATCTATTGAGCTTTAGTGTACGAAAAATACACAATAAAAGATACTGAAATGTGATATATATATATATATATATATATATATATATATATATAATATATATATGAGATAGAAGTTTTGGAAGTTTGTGCATTTATAGCAATTTCTAATTTAGAGTTTCTAAGGTAGTTTTTAGAAGTATCCTTTTTAGGAATTTTGTAGGTCTTCCAATGTAACTCAATGGTAACTTCAGTGGAAGCATACTGTGGAATCACCAAGTGCAACTAGAACATTCCTCGAGGACATATTATTTCTGAATGTGGATAGATAAAACCATGGCTACCAGTCCCATGGATATGGAGGTCACTCTGTAGTTTATAAATGTTAATATTGTGTAAATGCTTGTAGTCATATATCATTTTAAAAAGTTCCTTTGAAGCTCTTATTTGTATTGGGAAGAAATCTCCCTTTGATGTTGAACGTGTGCAGGAACATTAAATGTCACGTCTAATTGGCCCCCAGGTGACTACACGATCTGGATATGCTCTTTTTACATATTAGACAGTAAAAACCTATGTTTTTTCTGAATGTACACTAAAGAAGAGAATCACAGCTCCCTAATGAGGATGTATGATGCTGGTTGCTCCTGTCTACTTTTGGTGTTGACATTTTTGCATTTCCAACTGCACATTTCAAACAAGATTACAATTGTAATCATGAAGATCACAATCCTAGACCACATGTACACATGTAGGGTTGCCAGGTCAGGACTGTCCTAGTCCTGTGCCAAAAGCAAGAGACCTAGGGATGACCCCTTGTTATGTCACATAGGACAGCCCTGGCATGTTACAAGTGGGCAACCCCATGACGAGCTCATGAGCAGAAAACATTAAGCACCAATCATAGCTGCACAGAGTTTGCTATTCAAACCAAAACACTAAGCCTGACAAATGAGATAAATACCAAGCATTCAGACCTTTCCAAACAATGTTTTTGCTCTGAGATTCTGTACCTACTTCCTAAAAATCCATGTCAAGAAGGGAGATATTATGCAATTTGTATGTATATATCTGTTGTCTTATAACAACCCATGAATTCCATAGAGTTTTCTTAGGCAAGGAAGACTCAGAGGCAGTTTTGCTAGTTTGTTCCTCTGACATATAGCCTATGGCTTCCAATATTCATTGGTGGTCTTCCATCCAAGTTCTAACCAGGGCTGACCTTGCTTACTTTCAAGGATTGGAAGTGCAAATGGCCTTAGGAATGAGGAACACCACAGGAGGAACTTCATTGAGCTAGGAAAACCAAAGAACAAGGAATTAAGCATGTTTGCTTGCCATCCCTAACGATAGGGGTTGCTTTTTCTTCGGTCTGCCTCCAGGAAGCTTAGTAACCACCTACCATGTGATCCTTATGCCTTTACATGGTCTATAATTCTAGAATTACAACTCTCCAAATTAAATTAAACCTCTAGTTTGATTACATAAACCAAATGAAGTAGGTCACAACTGGATGAATTCGTTCCAGACTGCACAGGTAGCAGAAAACGATGAAAGAATAATAGTGAGATCGATTTGATATTCTTATTGTAGTGTAGTGAGAGTAGCTTGGCCCTAAAATTTTGCACTATAACAACCAGTTGGGCAGAGCCACATGCTCTTTCTTGCTACCTCACCTCTAGTTTTTTCCCCCTGCCATATTGATAATACAGGCCTATAGAAAAGGGATGGTCAGCTCTCTTTCCTGGTAAAGTGAATGATGCACTCACAATGCTTTTGGGTTTAGTGGATGGTGTCCACAGGCCTGAAGACCTGGTATGGGGAAAAAAAGGTTGCAGACATAGGGTCTGCATTAGCTATATGTTTATTGTTGAATGTAGAAAATGCTTGTTGTTGAATATAGAAAATGCAAGGCTAGGCAGATGTCAAGCTTACATTTATAGGAAAGGATGTGCACTGCTAAACACAGACTACTTAAATGAAACTAGGCTTTAGTCACATGACCAATAACACTATTTTTACCACTTTAAATGGTATGTTTTAGACCAATGGAGTCATGGGATTTGTAGTTTCGGGAAGAGCCTTAGAGTTCTCAGCTAGAGAGCTCCAGGATCTTACAATTCCCATGATTCCATGGGGTCACCACTTTAGATGGTGCTCTGTGCTCTGCAGGGAGCAGGCAGGATCACAGAAGTGTTTGGCAATATCCCCATAGCCAGTTGCAAAGATGAAGTCATTAGTACTAGGAAGACCCAGGATTATCTCAGGACTGATGACATCCTTCCACATTGGACTAATGAAATGTAGCAAGATGCTTCTAAGATCCTGTCTGCAGGGAATGAATTGTGCAGGGTAGCTCAAGGGACTTTCTAGTAAGTACAGAGGAGGAATTGTTGGAGGATACAGACAATGCCGTTGCTGTTGCCTGTTTTGGTCAAAATATATTTATCCACCTGCACACCTATTTTTATCACTTTTATACTAATTTGTGCAACGCTATTGGTACGAAATAAATAAGTCAGAGGAAGAGTATTTGTCTCAGCCTAGTGTACATCCCCATGTGGATCTTTACACTACACCGAGATGTCAGGTTGCAGCTGATGTATGCAAAACAATGCATTACGGCCGATGTGTTTCAACTCAGATGACTCTTCTTCAGGGCATCTGACCCAGTTTCATGGAGATAGCTAAAACAATTCTGTTTATGCTATCTGGTATAGTAACCCTTTGAGGTTATATCTTTATATATTCTCTACTCATGTCTGCTGGGAAAAAAAGATGTTGGATTATAATGATGATGCAATAAGGGAGGGACTTCTTCCTGTCCTTGATCTTAGAAAGAAACCCTCTGAAATCTCAGTTGCGAAAACAGACCCTCCGTGCGCCTACTCCAGAAGCGCCTATTTGTGCTGCTTGATTGGAGAGCTGCAATTAAAGCAAACATCTCCACAACACCTGTGCAGCAGAATGAATCAGCAGTTTGCACAACCGAGAAGAAAGCAGAGAGAATTTGGGAAAGCTCAGTAGCTTAGGTTGACTTGACCTAACTTGAGAAAATGGGTAGCATGGGGGCATGTGTGTGTGGTTAGTTTGGCTCAATTTACCAGTAGAGAAATGGCCAAACATTTAATAAATTAAGTTGATCCCAAAAAAGAGGGGAAGAAGAAGAAATGAATTCTCATTAGAAAACCCCCAGATATAGTTCTTCATAGTGCATTAGTCAGGATTATACAACATTTGAAATGATAAAGAACTCTAATGAGTTATTAGTCATAGTTAACAATGGAATGTTAGCCAGTGTGGTGCAGCAGTTTGAGTATTGGAACAAGACTCTTGGAGACGTGGTTGCCAGATTGAGAACTGTTTCCTGAATCTTGAAGAGTTGTGTTAGAAAGGGGAACTTTTTGCTTTTCACCTGGGCCAAGGAGTGATGTCAGTAAGGCTGGTGTCACCTAGCGCAGTAACACTATGGACCTCCTCCTGAACCAGACAATAACATTAGATTGTATTTAAAATACCACAAATTTTGAGAAGCAACGAAAAAAACCCAGCAGCAACTAAAACAGCACCCACTTGTGGCATATACAGACAAAACCGCATAATTCAAAGCATTGCTGTAACCAGATCATAATGATCAGAGACTAGGATGCAGAACAATGGCTTCAAACTACAAGAAAGAAGATTCCATCTGAACATTAGGAAGAACTTCCTGACTGTAAGAGCTGTTCAGCAGTGGAACACTCTGCCCCGGAGTGTGGTGGGGGCTCCTTCTTTGGAGGCGTTTAAGCAGAGGCTGGATGGACATCTGTTGGTGGTGCTTTGAATGTGATTTTCCTGCTTCTTGGCAGGGGGTTGGACTGGATGGCCCATGAGGTCTCTTCCAACTCTACGATGATTCTATGTTCTTATGAAAAACCTTTTTGTGGTTATATTTAATATTTGTATAAAACAATACATTTCTACTGAAACACTGCACAAAAGTTTTACAAGCAGTCATTTGTGTGTCATTCCACTGTGGTAGTGTCACCTAAGACCTCTTCACAAAGCTGTGCCGTTTCATTGGGAATCACTGGCAAAAGGGAAGGTGTATCAGGCAGCTCATGTTGCCTTACACTTTTTCCCTCTTTCCCCCATCATATGGTGGGGATGGGACAGGGTTTGTTAGCATCCTGTTCTTGTTCCTATCAGTTGCCCTGCCACGTGCATGTAACTCCAACAGAGGTACCCAGGAGATGAGTTCTGGCGCTTCCCCTCCACTTTAGGAGGAATGTGGGTGGGGCCTGCCATGCACCGTTTGATGGTACTCAGCAGGCCCCATCCAAGCTGCAAATAAAAGCAGCACAACTGAGCTATTTTGCCCAGTGTGAGGTTTCTAGTGTTGTTTGCATGTCCGCACCTACCGAGTGAGACTTCTGGGAGTAGATGGATCACTTGTACAAAGGAAGTGAATGCATATTGGCTGCAGTGTCTCTGAAGAACCTGCTTTGCATATCATCTTGGGATATATCCCTTAAAAAATTTTTTTGTTGTCCCCCATGTACAACCTTTCTAGCAAGTGTAAACACAACACTGGTTACATCACTGGGTTGGCACAAGAATAGCAATGCAAATCTGCTTGATTGTGCTCAATCGGATTTTGGCCTGATCATTTCTTCTATTAAGCATCACTTCAGTCTGTGTGTCTGATGAGCTTTCTGGGATATTCTGGGAACTGATTACTGGAAGAAGGAACTAAACATCAATGCTTTACAGTTCCATTTAAAAGTTGCACAGCAGCAGCATGGGAGTATCAAGGAAGCTAAGAACTATTTGCAAGGCACCCCAAGAGCAAACTTTGCTTGGGCATTGCAAGGCAGTTTTTAACTGATGACTCAAGGACACCACTGCTTATTTTATATTATTTTACTATTTTATTGTGCTGTTATTGTTATTTTAAGGCCAATTTTTAATGTCACTTGCCCAGGATGGCACCACTTGACTCTAAGCTTTAGTTTCTCTGGCTAAAACCAGAGTTGTTAATGAGTCATGCTGTCATGCAAATAAAGCAACCCCCTCAGGGCACCATATAAATTAACAGCGTTGTTAAAGAATGTGATTATTTTCTGAAGCACCAAAGGCTCCAGAAAGCAGCTTGATCATTGTTCAGCAGTAGCTCCTGGTCAAATCTCTGAGTAGCAGCCTATATTAATCTACAGACTCCTTCAACGCTCATACTGAGAAAGAATTTCACATTTTTTGCTTGCTTGAATGAATACAAAATGCTTATGAGGGATTTGAAATTGCTTCTGCTGTGACCGAGCCCAAAAAGAGTAGTTATTTTAAGACCACTTTTGAGAATATTGAACCTATGCAGATGGTGAGTTTCTCAAACCTGGTGTAGTTAAATCATCTCAAGAGAAGATGCTAACTACAGTCATTCATCCACATATGAGGATTTGAATCTTCTTGCACTGGATTCATAAATCTCTACATCCTCTAGCCATGGGTGCTCATTAGGTGGCTCGCGATCAACTGCTCGATCTTCGGCCCTCATCCAGTCGATCTTCGGGCCTCACTTCCCATGCGCGCGCTCCTGCACACCCCCGTCGCCGCGCTTCTTCCGCCGCCACAGCTCCTTCTCCACCTGCAGGAAGGAGGAAGCGGCGGCGGAGGCTGCGCAGCTGCCCCTGGAGGAGCGAGAGGCAGGGTGCTCCCTCCAAAGGCCCCGCCCTGCGCTCCCTCCTTCCCGCGATGCCTTGCGGGTGGAAGAAGCGCCGCCTGGGTGGAAGGCACACTCCTGCTCCTGCCTTCCTCCTGGATCGGCGCAGTGCAACTCTGCCGGTGATGAAAAGGCCTACCGGGGAGGGGATGAGGCCTGGCGCGGCTCCCGTTGCGATCCGGGCGGTGGGGGAAGGGAGCCACGCCAGGCCTTGCCTCCCCTGCAGGCCTCTCCATCGCCGCCAGAGCCCCACCCGGATCGGCGCGGGGCTCTTGCAGTGATGGAGAGGCTTGCAGGGGAGGCAAGGCCTGGCGCAGATCCCTTTCCGATCCGGGCAGCGAAGAGCCGCCAGAGCCGCACCGATCCGGACAGGGCTCCGGCGGCGATGGAGAGGCCTGCAGGGGAGGCAAGGCGCTCCTCCCACCTCTCTCTCGCCCGGATCTGCCATGGAGCCGGGCGAGAGAGGGGCAGGCGGCGAGGAAGCCTGGGCCTATGGAGCACAGTGTGTGTGTGCGCGCTTGCGCAAGGTGAACTGCGAGGAAGCCGCGTGCGGGTGCGAAACGCATGCGCGCATATGGTAGGCGATCTTTTTGACTTGCTTAATTGTAAGTAGCTCACATGCTAGAAAAGTGTGAGCACCCCTGCTCTAGGGTGACTCTATAGTCAACTTCAGCTGGCGTCTCGGCTTTTCTTAATGTGGTTCAAAGCAGCATTAAGTGGCTTTGGGCCACACTAACCAACTTCAGTTCCCTGTGTCATGTAGACATTGCAGAGCTGATTCACTCACTCTTCAGGGTTAAGTGTCCATGTAAATGTGCCCCTAGTCTCCCATGGGAAAGACTACTATAATCTGGGATCAGCCACCAGAAATCCTCTCTTTGTGCCATCACCAGTTGTGTTCATGAAGGTGGCGGAAATGATAGAAAGCCCCTTGGACAGTGACATTTAGGAATACGTGCTCTTTCAGAGAGTTTGGACTTTTGCAATGTTTTGGAATGCAAGCACATCCGGTTCATGTCCAGTCAGAGCTTGGGAGGCTGCATTAAGCCTACCTGAGTCAATTCCTTGCATGCCCCTCATGGCAGAATGCTGATTCAGAATACCACTGTTGACACATGTGCTTGCCAAGTGAATCCATCAGGACCTACCAAACATTGAAAGATCTTTACCATAAGCCTCTACTGCCAACTGGGAAGTAGTTTTGAACTTCAAGTCATAACAAGTGGGCTTTTTAAAAAAGCATTTAATAAAACACGCAGGACCTGCATATTTATTTATGTGTGGGTTTACAACTGCTTAAGATTATGAAAAAACCTTCCATTTTGCTATGCTGCAGACTAGCCAAACCACAAATAGCCTGTGTCAATGAAGGCTGTCATTCCACATTCCTCCAGGGATGAGTTGTCATTCCTCTTTCATGTCCATTCAATCCTTGGCCTTTCTAGTGAGACAAGACACTACCAAATGCCAGACAGCAATTGCAATGTGGGCTCATTTTCACTATGAGCTGGATGGAGGCCACCAAGTGGCTATTGTGCAGCTGTTGAGATATAACACACTGCCCCAGTTGTTATCATTATGATTTAGGCATGATAAACACATTTTCTACTCTTCAGAGTTCTTCAGTTGGGCCAAAATGCAGTTTAAAACACAGATTGCCATTACTCAAGCAAGGTGACAATGAAAACCAAACTAGCATGCATAAGAAAAGCAAGGGCCATAGCTGCAGCACTGAAATATAAAGAGCTGCAATATTTTAGATGCACCAATGTATTCAAATATTAGCCATTGAAACACACCTTCCAAAACAAGAACATTGAGCTTTGATAGTCACAGGAGCAGCCCAACCCCTTCAGACCATGGGTACATGTCCTCTCACATCCAGCTGCCTACAGTAATGTGTCAAAACACTTCTAGAAATCTGACACATGCCCATAATAGCTTCCAAGCATTGTTTCTACTCCTATTCTAGTATCTGCTATACACTCCGTATGACACAAAGTAGATTTATTTATTTATGGTTTTTGTACCCCGACGCTTCTCATCCCCGAAGGGGGACTCAGCACGGCTTACACTGCAGCACTACAGGCCGTTACACTACAATACAGAAATATAGTCGATACAACAATATAATCAATATCACATACCCCACTCTTGCGCGAACTGCACTGGCTTCCGATTGAATTCCGGGTTGTCTTCAAGGTGTTAGTTTTAACTTTCAAGGCCTTATATGGTTTGGGGCCAGTGTACCTGAGGGAGCGGCTTACCCCTTATGTACCCAGGAGATCACTGCGTTCAGAGGGGCTCAATCTTCTGGATGTGCCGGGCATTAGGGTTTATAGACTGGCCAGCACGCGGCAGAGGGCGTTCGCCGTAGCAGCGCCAACTCTGTGGAACTCTCTCCCCGAAGAGACAAGAGCTATCCGGGACTTAATGCCATTCCGCAGAGCTCTTTAGACAGGCATTTGCTGCCTAAACCAATGCCGCACCATCTACCATCTTGCTGCGTTGCTGCCAGTATGCTCCTGTTGCTGCTATAGTTCTGATGTTTGCATGTTTTAATTGGGGGGTTTTAAATCTGTTTTATTGCATTTTATGTGTTTTATGTGTTTTAACCCTGTGAACCGCTCTGGGCGCCAGAGAGAGCGGTATATTAAATTGAATAAATAAATAAATAAATATAAAAAGTAAAACCATTACATAATCATTAAAATCAGTATATACATCAGTAGTTAAAACCATAAATAAACACAGTGTCATCTACCGCTACGCCAATCCAGTCAATGTCCAGAAGTGCAAGTTATGTCTGCTGCCCAAAGGCCTCGTCCCAGAACCTTGATGGCGTTTATCTTTGTTTTCTGTCATGTTCTCAGCACTGGAACTCAAGGAAGTGTATGAAAACAAAAACTCATGCAGATGAAAGCAAATAAAGTCTGGATTTTCTTCTTCTACAAATTCAAAAAACTTCAAAATCCATAATTTTTGGTGCCCCTCCCCATATCTGCCTTTGAGGAAAGGGCGTAGTTACAACTCTTTCAGTTATTCTGTCAAAATCTAAAATTTGGGGAGCGGGGAGAACTCTGGTTTCCACTGCCAGACTCAGATTTGGGTTGTGCTTTCCTTCTGCCTAGCCAATAGTGGGGTAGGATGGGCAACTTGGACATGGTGGTCACAATTGTGTATATTACTCAAATAGGATCAGGCTACTAGCTTTACAGAAGTTGAAGGATTTAAAATGAGTTCACACACAAGTTCACATTTTATCCCACCGTCTATTGTATGCAGAGCAATATTGCGCAGGTGGGAACTGAGGCACATGTGGCCCAACCATTGTCAGAGGGTGATCTAGATGTCAAAAGTTATAAATGAAGAACACACAGGAAATAAAGAACTCCAAAGTAAATTGAGTGCAAACTACTTTTGCATTTTGAACTCAGTCTACAGTAATTAAAGTATGCTCAGGATTAAGGGGAGATGTAGAACGAGGTAAAACTTCGAAAGCAGATGAGAAGGTGGGACGATGGAGGGTTAATTGGGACTGTCCTGTGGCAAATCAGGACAGTCAGAGGGTATACTATTGTGATCTTAAATGCCTTTGCTACCACTCCTAAAATAACTGACACATGTAAACAAAGCGACCCATGTCTTGAGGACCATCTCAGGGTTCTCAATCACCTTAATTCATCCTTGACATAAAAGGGGGGGGGGGTGTTGCCTCAAGCTCACATTGGAGGTAGGAAATCTCAAAAGGTCTTGATGTGTCCTGTTGGGAATGAATAGATTACTGACGTTTCTTCACATCCATAGCCTGAATCCACACTGGTCCCATAGTAATCATCTTGGGACCAGAATGCATGTTCTTTCTCATCCAAGAGCAATGCTAGTGTATGATTTTTTTTCTCACTCCACCTCTTTTTTTTGGCATTTCCCAAACAAAGGAGTCACTGCTAAAATACTACAGCTGAAGAGTTTCCCCTGTGAACCTGTCATGATTTATATGTCTTGGGATGTTACTGTTCACAAAGTCCAGGATTAGCTGCGCCCTATGAAAGGCACTAGGCGGTCAAGACATTTTCAACTGCATGTTCTTTGGAAAAGCACAAATAGATTCTCAGGGCACAGCAACTGGCTTTTCATTTCAGAAGCACCTTCTTCTATTTCAAACAGAATAGGAGAAGGGCTTAAAAAGATGTTTTGATGCACGGAGAGAGATTTGCAACAATAACTATCTTTAGCAGATTGTCCTTTAGCTTCTAATGCTGTCAGCATTGGCTGAGATCTTGCCTGCATATGGGAAACATACACTGATATTTTGAACATAGTGGTTGCACTGTGCCATCATTCTGCTAATTACCTTGTTCAAAAAACTGTGTATCAGCTGTCACATGTGTCTCTTCTCCCACTTGCAATGTATATTCATTCTTCCTTTCCCCCAACATGGGACCCAAGATGACAAGGTGTTGTATTTATTGTGTGGATTCAAGATATTTCTTACAGCAATCCTAAGGAAAACCTATCATGGAGTTTTCTTAGTATGATTTCTCCAACCAGCAGGTTTCCATGGCCAAACAGCAATTTCAGGATAAGTGTGAATAGCTGGACTATTATCCAAAACAGTCTGTTGTCTACATGGCCAGCACTGTGATCTCATTTTTGTGCTTGACAATGCAGGGAAGTTCAGGCTCATGTCATGCTTCTATTGCTGTAGCAAATGCTCATAGAGCTCAAGAGAGCTCCAGGCCATTGCTGGATGCCTTTGTTGACATCAGCAAATGTGTCCACACAACCAGGGGAAAAGAAAATAAAAGCCAGAGATTTGAGGAGGCTTGGCAGTGGTCACTGAGACATCCAAAGTATGTTGACTATCCAGTGGGGCTGAAAACATTTTGTCCCTGCTTCATGGTTTGATTTCTGCCCTGCCACCATCGTAGGATGGAAATGAGCAGAGTAGCTACCCCTGGGTCTACTGCTACTCCAGCCCAGCCTCAGATCAAGGACATTTTCACACAGGGCAAAAATGCCCCGTTTTGTTGCTTGTGTGTGTGTGTGTGTTGGCGGGATCTGCCATGAGCCATCACAAAGTAGAGATGAAGTGCCAAAACGCACTTTGTTCTCCACCATGGGAAGAAAAGTGTTGTTTGGGTAGCTTTGACGGAGAGATCCACACTTTCCTCCCCAAATCTCCGTGATGGCAGAAAGGGCAGCAGGGCAAAGAGTGTTGTCGCCCCTTTTGGCCAACTGATGAGGGAAGGGAAAGGGTGCCAAAGCACCTTCTCCCACCCTTCTATGTGATGAGGGGAGGATGGAGGGCATGTGGGGTTGCCACGAGCCACCCCATGCATTTACCCTTTCTCTATGACATGTGTAGATGAGACCATAGTCCAATGCACACTGCTTTTAAAAAAATGCAGTACAACTAAAATGCGTTGTAAGATAGGATTTAGTATGAAAAAAAGACTGCATAACAGATGATTAGACTCAAATCAAGGAAACCATGGCCCTGAATCTGCAAGACCTGAGCTGGGTCGTTGATGATTGCATGACTTAGAGATCTCTTACCCATGGGGTTCCATAAATCAATGTCAACTTGATAGCAATTGACAACAAGGAGTCAGGGCTAGATCTGTTTGTGCGTGTGCATGTGCTTCAAGTTGCCTGTTGACTTGTGGTGACTTCATGAATTCATAACAGGAATATAAGACAATGTAACTATTTATTAAGAGAGGTGGGTCTTCCTTAAAGGAGATCTTCTGTTAGGGTTGACCTATCGCTAGATGTTTTGTTGTGACCCGAGACTTGCACTAGCTAGCCTTGAAGGTCCCTTCCAATTTTCTGATTCTATAATACTTGTTCCTCCCTTCACCCACCAAATACCTCCCTCTCTTTTTGTTGCTGCACTTATTACAGTGGGCAATGTCAAATTCAGGCAGGAATTAACTCTAATAGCTATTTAATACACCATTACAACAAGGGTTATAGGGAAACACTGAAATAATGTTATCTATAGCTGCTCCATTATGTGGCTCTCTTAAAATATAGTTATGCTGGATTGTAACATTTAAAGAGGATTTTATCATCACTGTTTACACAATTGCAAAGCCATTTCCTGCAAATTATTGTATAAAAAAGAACACGAAATATGCTGGAAAAAACAGCATGCATTCAAATTTCACTGTAATCCAGGACACATATCATTACCCTTACAATAGACGAAATCTAGTTATGTTCCTCTGTTTGCTATAAGGCAAATATAGATGCAGTTAAAATCATTCCTTCCTTATTTATGCCCCATCAAATCCTGAATTTGAATAAACTGAGAAACATTACAGAAGAAAAAAAAATAGGTGTGATGCAGTAGAAATGACTCTGGACTTGGGCAGTGAAGATCTGAGTTTGAATCACATGGAACTTAACTAGAATGCTTGAGGAACTTGTGTCTACCTACTCCCTCATTGCAATGAGTCCACCGGTTGCAGATCTGTGTTGATTATGTCCTATAAAGTTCTCTAATGCTTAGGAACAGTCTATCTGACATACTGTATCTCCATATTTATTCCTCCTTGAACACGGGATCTACAGGAGAGTCTCCACATACCATATGATATATCCAGTGGGAAGACAAGAATGTAAATTTTCATATTTGGGTGAATTATTATTATTATTATTATTATTATTATTTATTGCATTTCTAACCCGCCCTTCTCAACCCCCGAGTGGGGACTCAGGGTGGCTTACAAGGCACAATTAGATGCCGGCAACAAAACACAATATAAACATTAATACATCCAAATTAAAAACATCAACATTAAAACATTAGCTAACAGTCCATTTAAAATTCTATCTATACAAAGCACATTCAAACAATCAATCAATGGCAGGAGCCGTAATTCATGTCTGTTGTTAAAACAGTCCATTCCCATTAAAGTGCTGCAGTTACTGTGTGAAGGCCTGGTCCCACAATCATGATTTTATATTCTTCCTAAAAGCTAGGAGGGATGGGGTCAATCTTATTTCACTTGGAAGCACATTCCACAGGTGGGGGGCCACAGCCAAGAAGGCCCCGTCTCTCGTCCCCGCCAGCTGCAATTGAGTTGCTGGCGGAAGGGAGAGCTGGGCCTCCCCGGATGATCTTAAGCTATGAGGTGGGATGTAGCGGCAGATGTGTTTGGACAAGTAAGCTGGGCCAGAACCATATAGAGCTTTAAAGGTCAAAACCAGCACTTTGAATTGAGCCCGGAATTGGACAACAAGTATAATAACAAACACGAGGGTGCTGACTGATAAGTAACTAACACAAGAGGATATAACCATTATATTATACAAAATATCTATTTATCTGGGTGTGGGCTCAAAAAGCCTAATTTCTATATAGTGCAGTAATAAATACATACATAGTAGAATACTCATACAGACGGAATTGGACAGGCAGCCAGTGGAGCTGACACAACAGGGGAGTGGTGTGCTCCCTGTATGTCGCTCCAGTTAGTAGCCTGGCTGCCGCCCGTTGCACTAATGGAAGTTTCTGAACTGTTTTCAAAGACAGCCCCACGTAGAGTGTGTTGCAGTAATCTATTTGAGAATTCAGTTTTGGGCAAGAAATAAGCCCAGTGTCACCTAGCTGCATTGTGATCAAAGGCTTAATTGAGCTGTTGCTGCACCTAGCAAACAGCTCAATTCTCCAGGTAGTCTATACTGTATATTCACTTATTTAACGTTCCTATCACTCGTTGGGGCATCAGAGCTCACCCTCTATTCTGCTCTGGATTATTAGATCCCATTGTCATAAATAAGTGAGAAGGAATAATAGCCCCTCTTCCTAATTTTTATATTTAATTTGGGAATAGCACCTTTGGCTAAGATTTCTGTTTCCATTTCCAAATAGAAATCCAGAATCCACCCCCAATGCAAATAACTTGCTGCAGAACATCCTTTACACCACTCCCTGCTCCTACCAGGGGTTTCAGTTGGAAGACTTACTGCTTCAGCTGTCTGGTAAACTTACTATGGAGAAACAAGCTCCTAACTTCTGGTTGCTTATTGTTTGAGATAATCAGCCATCTACAAAGACGTTGCCCAGGGGATGCTCAGATGTGTTACAATCCTGCAGGGAGGATTCTCTCATGTCTCCATGCCAATGCATTAAACCAAGAAATAGTTTTCTAAAATCTACAGAGATATTTGCAGGAACACCTCAGCAAGCAAGTGTCCAAAAGTGGCAGGCTAAAACCTGGAACCTCAAGTAATGGCTGATACCAAATGAGAAACTCCCTCCTGGGCAAACAGAAGACTGAGCAACTTGGAAGGCAATGAACAGACTGTGCTCTGACACCACAAGATGCAGAGCAAATCTTAAGAAATGGGGCTATAAAGTGGAGTTCATGACATGCGAGTGTGAAGAAGAGCAAACCACAGACCTACCTATTACAATGCAGTTTGAGCTTTGCCACATGCACAATGGAGGACCTCCTTATAGCAACAATAGAGGCACTCCAAGTGGCCAGCTTCTGGTCAAATGCCATTTAATATAATGCCAAGTTTTGAAACTTTGTGTTTTTGAAATACGTTACAACTGCTAGTGAAATCCTGGCTTTGGAAGGAAGCATTCCCAGAATAAGGACCGAGACTGTTTTTAGACAATATGGATTGAGTTGAATTTGATTTTATTTGGCGATCTGGTTTCAATGTATTTTATTTATATGTATTTTAGCTTTGTATCTATTGCATTGAATTTTTGCTGTAAGGCCGGTCTGAGTCCCTCTTCAGAGGTGAGAAGATTGGGATATAAAAGTTTTAAATAAATAATAAATAAATAAACTGTATGCTTGGTTTGCTATTGATATGATAAATAAATAAATAACCCCTAAATTAATAGGAACATCTCTTCCAAAAGATATTTTAGGGATTCCCTCAGATCCCTCCCCTCACCCCCCAAAGTCAGATCTAGGTGTATCTTTTCTGAACTGTTTCCAGCTCTGGAATACATTACATTTTCTTATTTTCCAGCAGTCAGTCTCCATTTCAGATGATGGCAATATCACAATTAAGCCAACACGGGGGAAATTCAGCCTTAATTCACACAAATGAATTAAACTAGACATAAGCCAGTTATGAAACAATGACAGAGCTGGGAGGGGAAGAGGGAGAGGGAGAAGTAAAGAGTGAATTTAACCATTATTAAAATGATAAACCTTGGGACTGCTGACTGTAAACAATTTTTGCCACCCAATTAAGCAACCCATTAAGTATTACTCTTCCCCTCTAAAAGAGATGTTTGGTGCCGGCCAATTGGAAAACTGTCGAGTTTGCAATGGTTAAGGCTTGAAGTAAATGATGTTGACTTTAAAACTGCACAAAACCTTGCATCTCTCTTATATAATGTGTTGCAAGAGCAGCACTCCCCTCCCCACAAACCTTCTGTGTAACATGCCAACACTCAGCTGCCTTGTAGAAAAGTTACAGCCCTCCTACTTAGTGGACCATGTAAAATAAAAAGGGAAAGTATCACAGTACATTTTCTGCTAAACACTTTTAAAATGTGTGTTTGGTAAATAAACTCTGATGGATGGGTTACAACACTTGACTATATAATTCAAAGTGGGAGGGAGGGGGGAACTCTTAAATCCACAGAGTGATTTAACCTGTAAATCACACTTAAAAAGAAGAAAAGAAAGAAGTAAAGATTAAGAAATTAGAATAATAGAATCATAGAGTTGGAAGAGACCTCGTGGGCCATCCAGTCCAACCCCATTCTACTAAGAAGCAGGAAAATCGCATTCAAAGCACACTCAGCAGATGGCCAACCAGCCCCTGTTTTAAATCCTCCAAAGAAGGAGCCTCCACCACACTCCAGGGCAGAGAGTTCCACTGCTGAACAACTCCCACAGTCAGGAAGTTCTTTTGCATGTTCAGGTGGAATCTCATTTCCTGTAGTTTGAAGCCATTCTTCCACATCCTAGTTTCCAGGGCAGCAGAAAACAAGCTTGCTTCCCCTCACATCTTGATCCATAGTCATCATCATGTTTCCTCTCAGCCTTTTCTTCTATAGGCTAAACAGGCCCCACTCTTTAAGCCACTCCTCATAGGGCTTGTTCTCCAGACCATTGATCATTTTAGTCACTCTCCTCTGGACACATTCCAGCTTGTCAACATCTCCCTTCAATTGCAGTGTCGAGAATTGGACACAGTGTGATTCCAGATGTGGTCTAACCAAGGCAGAATAGAGGGGTAGCATGACTTCCCTGGATCTAAACACTGTACTCCTATTGATGCAGGCCAAAATCCCACTGCCCTTTTTTGCCACCACATGACATTGTTGGCTCATGTTTAACATGTTGTCCATGAGGACTCCAAGATGCTTTTCACACATACTGCTGTCAGGCCAGGCATTGTCCTGTCTCTTTGCATTTCTTTTTTTTTCTGCCTAAGTAGAGTATCTTACATTTGTCCCTCCCTGTTGAACTTCATTTTGTTAGTTTTGGCCCATCACCTCTCGGATCTGTTTATATTGTTTTGAATTATGCCCCTGTCTTCTGGGGTATTAGCTGTTCCTCCCAATTTGGTGTCGTCTGCAAACTTGATGATCATTTATTAAATTATTTATTTAATACACATGGGCATTTAACACATCGGGGCAGCATGGCGTAAATAACTGTCATCAAATTGTTTTTCACTTGCATTACACAATCCTGATACTGAATAGCAGCATAGGGCAATACATGTGAATTAGTGGGCAATGTATACGGCTCAAATCCCACTGTGCAGTGACAATGAGAGGCATATTGTGGAGGTTTATAAATGATGGGCACATATGGATAATTTTCATTCCAGGATCTCATAGATCAGTGATAGAACCATAGAATTGGAAAAGGGCCACGTAGACCAACTCATCCAACATCCTAAAGACCATGCAAGAACACCATGCAAGAACACACAAATTACACTTCACCCCCCAACAAGTTTGGGAGGTGGTGGAGCAATTTTATCTCCTCCCCATGGAGCAGAGATTGGTTGGTTTCGTAGAACTTTCCAATGGGAGAGGCGGGGCTGGCATGGTTGGATGCCAGCCCCTTCTCCCTCATTCTGCGGAAAACCATCGCCCACCACTCTCACCCATGGACAGTATAGTAATGGTCGCCATTCGGGACCGGGTAGGAATTTTTCTTTTCCCTCTTATATTCTTTGAGGGATTTTTATCGCCTAACTATAATGTTAATTAGGGGATAGATGGAATGGTCGGCTTATAACTAGCCTAGCGTAAATAGATTAGTAATACAAAGGTTGGTATATACTTAAGGCACCCCTTAAGGGTGTGGCCCATTATGCAAACACCCACCTAATGGTTAATTTTAGGGGTGAGGTGAATTAGAACGGGAAGAGTCTGGTCTCAAAAGTTGAGAGAGATTTCTCCTGACGTTTCCCTTACAGGTTGCCTGGGTTTAAATCTCCAGGGGACCCAGGTATTACTCCTGAATAGCTGAGGGGTAGACTTTAAAGACGCTATCTCAGCTTAGACACACCAAGTTGAACTGACACCTAAAGTTAGTTGAGTTAAAAGTTAAATATGAAACAATAAATAAAAGTTTCCCAAATTTTAAATCCATATTTTGTGTCTGTCTCGTTATTTCGGGGGGTTGGAAGACAAAAAGCACCCCCAAAAGCTGCCTATCTAACATATCCAGTAACCGATGAGGAACTCTATATATGTGCTACTTCTCTCTCTATGATTAACTGTGTCAAATGACAACAGTGCAGTCCCCAACACTTCTGTTTCTGTCTTTTGCTAAAGTCTGTGTTACAGATGCTATAGACAATCTGTAAATATCTGGCATTTTCCTGCCTGACCAGGCAGAAAATAACTCACCCTAACAAACATGTCTGCCATTCCTTTCCAACCTCTGCTCCAATTGGAAAGTGGGAGATGTAAACATCAGACAACAAGAAAAGAAAGGTTACTTCTCCAGGGACAACTAGCACACTTCTTTGGACCAAAGCTTGGAAATTGACTTTTCAAAAGTAATTAGTTGCAATAAGTGTTCCAGAGAGTACCAGATGTACAGGGGAAATCTATTTTAAAAGATAACTCTTTAGTATCACATTTCTCAAAATTAACAAATCTTGTTACTTTTGTGCTACTTTAAAAACTGTTTGAATGTTTTCCCCCCATTCAGGAGCATGAAGGAAAACATGAGCTACTGTACTTGCACCCTATGATCTACCTTCTTTACCATCTAATGTGCATCTACTCTGTAGAATTAATGCTGTTTGAAACTACTTTAACTGCCATGGCTTCATGCTATGGGATATTGGGAGTTGTAGCTTGGTGAGGCTGCAGCTCTCTTTGCCAGTTAATGTTGAAAGACTACAATTCCTGTGATTCCATAGCAATGAACCATGACAGTTAAAGTGGTGTCAAATTGCATTACTTCTACAGAGTAGATGCATCCTTCGTGAGGCCAAACCCTGGTAATCAGAAAAGCAACTCAAAGTTAGTTTTACGACAAAAGGTGTACACTTATATTTAGCGAACTGTTAATCAGAATGCAATATAAGCATCATGAAAATGAATTATGAGTAACTGGGTTGTGAGTTTTTTGGGCTGCATTTCAATGCTCCAGAAGCATTCTCTTTCGCAAACTCTGAGGATACTTGTCATAGATGCAGGTGAAATGGCAAATGCTTCTGGAACATGGCCATACAGCCCAAAAAAACTTACAACAACCCGGTGATTTTGGCCATGAAAGCCTTCGACAATACAAATTATGAGTAACTTGTTTGGAATGATTTATTTACAACCTCTGCACTACATATTTTCTCAAGTTTCAAGAAAAGCATGCCAGGCCCAGATCAGGCCCTTTTGCCGTCCAAGGCCAAAGGGTCTGCCTCTGCCCCTCCCCGCCCTGGCTCCGCCCCTCCCCCGGCTCCACCACTCCCCTCCCCCGGCTCAGCCCCTCCCCGCCCCCAGCTCCGCCCCCCTCCGCCCCTGCCTCCTCACCGGTGCGAGGAGGAGGAGGAGGAGGAAGGAAAGCCCCACCCCCGGAGCCGATGCGGGGCCTCCCCATGGCTGCTCCTTCCTCTCTCCTAAAGCCACCATGTGGCCGAAATCGCCCTTTTCAGGCCGGCTTTAGGAGGGAGGGAGGATCGGCTCCACGCCGACGAGGAGGCGGGGGCGGAGCCGGGCGTGAGGAGGGGCGGAGTCAGGGGCAGAGCCGATCCCCCCTCCCTCCTAAAGCAGAGCCAAGGAGAGCAGAGCAAAGGAAGGGGGTGGCGTGGATGACACTTGCACCGCCCCGCGCATGCGCCCTTTTTTTAAAAAAAAAAAAAAAAAAATTCAAATATTTTTTGAATTTTTTTGGGAATTTTCTTTTAATTTTTTTGGGGTCCGGATCTGCTGCCCCCCAAAAAGTGCCACCCGAGGCCATGGCCTAGGGTGGCCTTATGGGTAATCTGGGCCTGAAGTATGCATACGCATGCAGTAGCTTCAATTTCCCAGCCTTATGTGCCCCTTTCTCACAGATGGGCCACCCATATGCAAGCCTACACTGGTTTCCAGATGTTTTCTGTCACCAGGACAACCTTAGACAGAAGTTGTGGTGATGCTGGTGGTATGACCACATAAGTATGCTTTGCATCTTCACAAGGTATTGTTATCTTCTGCTTTCGCCTGCGTGCTTGCATGTCTCTCCCATCTGAGCATTATACTCACAATGTATTTGCTTATGTCGATTGTAATCCTCCCACTATTTGAACTGACAGTGTAACTGTATTGGTGCAGGCCTATGCTGGTGTATTTAATGTCAACATTTCTAATGTTGCTAGAGATGAGGGGAATATCACTTTGCTTGTTGGTCATAGAATATATTTACCAAACAGAATCAGCATAGCTCCAGAGTCAAAATTAGCCCAAGCAACTTAGTTATTGTGGTCGTCTTTCGCCTGCCACTCCGTGCTTCTCAAAGAAACACTCCGAAAGGGGAAGCGTTACATCTGGCTACAGCTGCACATTACATGGTCCATTGAGACTCGGATGCTGATGGCTGAACTGAATAACAAACAGCTGGGCAGAGATGCAAAGATCAGGAAATCACAAGGAAACGCTGGCGCAGTATCTCAGCAGCCTCCAAACACAATAAATGGTGTATCAGGAACCATTAACATTTCAGAACATAACCCGAGGAGCCGAGTTCAGCTTCCTGAGTAGAAAAAAAAAGAAACCAAGCCATATTGTAAGAGGGAGCACCTCTGGCATGCGCAAAACAGGCTGATCTTTCTGTACATACAGGATGCATTGACACTACATCATATACAAGCATACAAGCAATTGAGCTAAAGTGTGTTAGCTGCTTTTGCTGTGTATGCACTTTTGGTTTGGTGTGCAAGCAAAACTAGCAAACATGTAGCTTGTTGCAATGTCACAAATAAATAAATTTGGTCTTTATCCCATGTAAAGGAGACCTACTTCAATTAACGGGATCCACATGAATGGTGCACATTTTTGTATTAATTTTCCCATTGACAAACACGCATTTGTATACATTTTGCAAATGCAGATTTTCAGTAAACCAGCACCCATGAGGACTGGTAGATGCCAGGTTAATGTCATTTCTGATTGCTTGAGAGTTACTTTTAAAATAGAGTTAACTTATACTATACTATAAACTTGGCATTGAGTTGATGCTAACACTGGAATGAAACAATTAAAAGCGAATAAAGACAAACTTTAACTTAATGTAACACAGTTTTATTATAAAACTATATTAAACTCACATTTCTGGTAAAAATGATTTAATTTTAATTTAGAATATAATTTCTTCAAGTTTTGTGCTGGTTCCTTGAGTTAATATAATCTTTATTTGTACCCCACCACCATCTTCCCAAAGGGTCTCGGGGCGGTTCACAGAAGCACTCCACATGCAGACAACAATACAGAAGTATAAATACAATGATATGAGTATAGTAACAGTGCATAAAATCTCATTAAGAAAATTACAAAAAAATGAAAAATATAAAAATTTCTAAAATGCTGTGGGATCTGCTGGCTGGCTATCTGTTGTAACAATCAATCAAAGTGTGGGCCAGTACTATGAATGATTCATCACATTGGCCATGAATTACTCAGCATCAAAGGCCTGTCTGAAGAGCCATATTTTTAGACTCACCCGGAACGTCTGAAGAGAGGGGGCTAATCTAATTTCCTTAGGGAGGTTATTCCAGAGCTGGGGAGCCACCATTGAGAAGGCACCCTCTCTCGTCACCACCAACCATGCTTGAGATGGTGATGGGACCACGAGAAGGGCCTCTCCAGCAGATCTTAGTTCCCATTAAGTTACAATTAGCGAAGAGTCTACTATATCTCCAGGAGAGATGGAAAGTTTACATTTTGTGAGAAAAAGTTGAAAAGTCTGTGGGTGCCTGTCCTAGCTGTCAAAATCTAAAGCTGCCACAATCACTCGAAGGCTTCTCTTACATAAAGTTGTATTTATGGGCTCTTCTGTGTACCAACCATAGATCACGTGGCATGTCCCCATATCAGCACCACCCACTTCTAAGAATGTGCAAACGTGGTGTGAAGCAATGGCATGTGACTTGGGAAACTGCATGGCAAACCTCTCAAAATACTACAGCTCTCCCACTCAGCGTTCTGCTTTTTGGTGGACAAATATATCAAAGTTTTGGGGCATGTGGCAATCACTTGCCTTTGCTGAGTTCCACGTGACTTGGTGTGTCTTATTTAAAGGATTCGTCGCCTCTTCAATCATAACGTTCTCATGCCAAGCAAGCTCTGGCTAAAAAAACCCAGCTGCATTGGCATGCAAACAGAGCCCATCAGAAACCTGAACATGGGTTACGAATCCTTTCAGTGAGAAACCAGACTCTGCAAAACCCTGCTTGAGTAAGCTTTTCGTGCACCTGGCAGGTCGCATAAATCTTCCCCCATTTTCTGATTTTCTAAGCTCAGCATATTCTACCCCAGTTGTCAGACTTGTTACCAAAGCAGGGAAACTTATTCTATGAGACAGAGAATGCATTAGCAGTGCATGTGCCAGCTCTGAGTATTCAGAAAGAATCGGTACAACTGGCATCACTAAAGTTATTGGCAGCAAGCCTGCATCCAGCTGGGCTGCTCAAATCTCACTGAGGTCATTATTATGTAGGTGTGTACACCATCCTTGAGCATGGTTCTTCAAGGAGTAACATAAGCAAAAGAGATGCCTCTGCCACGAGGAACCTACCACCTCTTTTAGCCATTAGGAGAAGAGCTAATGCCACCACCATTGTAAATATAAACAATGCATTACTATCATTATCCTTGTAATTTGTATTCATCACAGAGAGCTGAACATATTTCAAGATATTTGTTTTATTGCCTGTTTCCTCCAAATTTGGGGGGGGGGGTGGCGGCGTGGTCCTAGTTATGTCTAGCTAAGGGCCATTCCTTGGAGGCCTTATATTCTACTTTTTGCAGTCTCTTTAATGAGTGTGGAAAGGATATACATTTCTTTCTTGAGCAGCAATTTTGTCCAACAAAAGGCTGCAATTTTCAGTCTCTCAAAAATGTAATTATACATAATGCTTGCATCAGTGGCACATACACAATGAACATGTGGGGCATAAAAATGCCACTCCAACCATGTTTTTCTTAGGTTATGAAACCTGCCTTCTGCCAAAAGCAATAAATTTTCAAACCTTTGGCACAAGTAAGCTAGGATGCCGACCTGGGCAGGCAGTTCTCTCATTCTCTCCTTTTTCAATTGATCTGTTTAAAATGTCCATGCATTAAACCACCACCACAACAAACTTTAGCCCACATTCAAAGAGTGATTTATTTATTTCTGCTTCCATTTCTGTTTTTTTAAAAAATAATATAATTATAATATAAATCAGTCTACATGGATTTTCAAGGAGCCTCCAGTGGCACAGTGGGTTAAACCACTGACCTTCTGAGCTTGTTGACTGAAAGGTCGCAGGTTCGAATCCGGGGAGCGGCGTGAGCTTCCGCTGTCAGCCCCAGCTTCTGCCAACCCAGCAGTTCCAAAACATGCAAATGTGAGTAGATCAATAGGTACCACTCTGGCAGGAAGGTAACAGCACTCCATGTAATCATGCCGGCCACATGACCTTGGAGGTGCGTACGAACAAGCCAGCTCTTCGGCTTAGAAACCTTTACCTTACATGCTACTTCATCATACTAGAGAATGAATCCACTTTAATTTTAGGTACTGCCACCTGAAGAATTCTGGGGTTTGTAGTTTAGTGAGGCTGTTAAAGGCTCCTCCCTAAACTACAAACCCCAGAATTCTGAAGAAGGCAGAAACCAGATTTAAAGTGAATTCATTCTCTAATGTGATGAGGTCCATGGATTTTCATACTTCCACTGTGGCTTTTACCTAAAGGATACATATGATTTGCAACACCTCTGTAGCAGTCCCAAATCACAAGACTGACCTAATGCTCCAAGTTCCCCTCCCCAACTGCAGTATTTTTGCAGGTGAAAAATCACACCCAAATTACACAAACTGCTTCTAAACTGCCTCCAAACACAGACAAGTCTTATGCATACCCTGTGATGCTCAACATCTTTAAAATGTCCCAAATTGGCTGAAAATTAAAATACAATTGAAGATTAGACCCTTTCAAAATGGAAGAAGCTGCAAGGACCATCGTCTGAAGGAAGATGCTAGAGACGTTTACTGACTCTGCTTTGCTCCTCTATTGCTTTTCTGCATAAGGATAGTTGAGAAAGAACAAAGCTGGTGCTTTTCACTGCTTGGGATTTCTATGGTTGGAGAAGTCCCTGGAAGAATAGGGCTGGCTCATGGCCCAGGAATGAGTGGAAGAAGTTCTGGTTCATTTGATGTGAGGCCCTTGCCTCTCCTGTAATCCAACCCATTATTGTGTTATCTGATACAGACCTCTCCTAGTTCCTCACTGCCACTGACATCTTCATTGATATCAACACATTATGAATAAAAGCAACCGAGCACTGCTAAATTGTTTTTAACTGTTTAAATGCTGTACACTGTAGTTTTAACGATGTTTTTATCTTTTGTTTTCTATGCTGTATTTGTTGTATATTGTTGCCTTTGAAGGTGAGCCGCCCGATGGTGTTTGGGAGTGGCGGCATAAAAGCCGAATCAATCAATCAATCAATCAATCAATCAATCAATATGCTTTAGGTGAGAATTTGAGAAAATAAGTAAAGTAGACATTTTGTGGAAGGTTTATTTAATGGTTTTTTAAAACTACTTTCAGACCATCAACCTTTTTTGGAAGGCCATGTTGTTTTATTCATGCACAAGCCAAGAGGCGAACATAGATGAAAACAGCTCCATCCTCTTAATCCAGCCAGGAAAAAGACAGTTGTTTTACCAAGCTTCTCAGATTCAAAAGACTTACTTCTCAAGTTGCCCCAACCCCCACTACCTTGCCCCAACCAGAGAAGTCAATATCTAAATTAATTAACCACTGGGCACAGAAGATTCTCAGAAGGAGCAGTGTCACTTGTCAGAAGGGCTGTGTCATTTGTTGATACAACAGCTCCCTTTCCAGGAGTTAAAGCTCTCAAGGTATCTATCCTAAAATGATCTGCTCAAGATTTGGACCATTTCTCTTCTGTGTAAGCCAATCCTTATATGCCATATGTCCTTTGCCAGAACATCACTTCTTCCATGCATTGACTCTCTACAGTGCTCTGCCCAAGGTCCTGGCTAGTTTGACCCTGCCTTAGTTCCACTGACTTTGAAAGAGCCTGCCATTCATCTTCTCTACAATCGAAGGCCAACATTTCCATCCATTTCTGCCTATAAGTTTAGAGTTGGGAAGAACCAGGATGCTTAGGACTTGAGAATCATAGAATCATAGAGTAGGAAGATATCTCATAGGTCATCCAGTCCAACCCCCTGCCAAGAAGCAGAAAAATCACATTCAAATCACCCCTGACAGATGGCCATCCAGCCTCTGCTTAAAAGCTTCCAAAGAAGGAGCCTCTACAACACTCCTGAGCAGAGAGTTCCACTGCTGAACAGCTCTCACAGTTAGGAAGTTCTTCCTCATGTTGAGGTGGAATCTCCTTTCCTGTAGTTTGAAACCATGGTTCCATGTCCTAGTCTCCAGGGCAGCAGAAAACAAGCTTGCTCCCTCCTCCCCATGACTTCTCCTCACATCTTGATACATGGCCCTCATCGTGTCTCCTCTCAGCCGTCTCTTCTGCAGGCTAAACATGCCCAGATCTTTAAGCCATTCCTCATAGGGCTTGTTCTCCAGACCCTTGATCATTTTAGACACCACTACATATAGAGACAGTCTCTGAAACAAAAGCCTAGTGAAAAACATTTCTACTTCTTTGCCCCTATTTGCCCCTTGTAAAGTCTGTCCAGTTGCCAGAAGGAAAAGCTGTTGATTGAGCATCTGTGAGAGGAATCTATGGTGATAGGAGAGTTCAGTGTCCTCTGACCTACATGTAAATGCTCAGTTCTGCATTTGTCACGTATGGTTTTGCCTTTGGTGGTTTCCAAATAGGGATTCCATTCTTAACAGCATTTATTACTGAAAGCTGAAAAAGAGACTTAGATCTAAGTCCTAGCTTGCCCAGTGCCCTTCTTCCCATAGTGGCCAACCAAATGTTTATGATACATGTATCCATATTAATGACAAATCTTTCATTCTGGAATCCCTGATTCATTCTAGCTTAAATATAAATCTTTTTTTAATGGCAATTTAAAATCTGATTGAAATGAAAACCTCATCTATCATTCGTACCTTTTCTCTCATTTGTGGAATAGTTTCTCCAAAGGATGTGTACCTCCCATCCCCAGCTTCTTCTCTTTCAAGGGAAAAAATCGGTAAAGCTAGAGCCTGCTGGGCTACAAAACAGATAAAGCTTAGCTTCTGCTCATTTTACATGTTCAGCACTGACCTACTTCAGCACTCAGAAGAAGAAACGATGCATTGCACACACCCCAGCCACGAGAATGAGTTTCGTTTCCTTCCAGCTGCAAATCACCTCCTTATATTCCCTTTCTGTAATTTAAATGCACACTGAGTGTATCCATTTTAATAGGGACAGTATCTGGTCACCCTTGTCCCCAGACCACAGGTGTTGTATTGAATTTCTAAAGAGGACTAGCTTTATCTGTGAGTGCTAGCCACAGAGGTGATGCAAACAGATTTTAGCAGCTAGATCCCAAACCTGATAACGGGAATGGGAATTTAGCATCCCTGAACAGTCCAGTATGAAAAAAAATCAAACTGTATTTTGATTGTATATGTTGAAAAAAAGAATTCCTGATTATTGTGAGATGACTACTCATAGGCTTGCACTGGACAGTAGGCCTGGTTGATTAAAAACAATGGTTCAAAACTGGCTTCGGATCTAGGTGGCACTGGTGCTTCGAATCTGATAGACTTCTGGAATTTTTAATTAAAATTTCAAAATTGATTTGGATTAATTCCAAAATTTCAGAATGACTTCGTTAATGGTGGACACACATGTTTAACCCAGTTTAGACTGGGACACGGAGGGAAGAAATCGGCATCAAATTGGCGTCAAACAAAAAAAATCAGACTCATCACCAGCTCCCTCTCTGACAGCTGGTTCCACCCTCAGATGTGGACGAAAGCCACTCTGGGGGCTGGGGAGCGGAGCCGGGGGACAGGCAGGATTCTTCCTGGGGGCTCTGGCTGCCTTTCAATTGGCTGTTTTCCACCTGCTGAGCAAGAGGACGAACAGGACTCACCCTCAGCCTCGCTAACACGCTTTGCAAGCCAGGGGCCCAGATCTGGAGGAGATTTCCTCCCGATTACCCAGGCTTTCCTTCCGCTTGGGAGGGAAGGCCTGGGCGATCAGGAGGAAATCTCCTCTAGTTCTCAGCCCCTGGCTTGCAAAGCGCATTAGCGAGGGTGAGGGTGAGTCCTGCGCGTCCTCTTGCTCAGCGGGTGGAAAACAGCCAATTGAAAGGCAGCCAGAGCCACCAGGAAGAATACTGCCTGTCCCCCGGCTCCGCTCCCCAGCATTAGCAAGGCTGAGGGTGAGTCCTGAGCGTCCTCTTGCTATGCCAGTTTGATGCTGATTTCTTTCCGATAATGGTAGTTCTGGCTTCGAATTACCAACTTCACTTCCGGGTAGCTTACATCGCTTCAAAACCGCTTCTAAAGAGATTTTAATATGAATTTATTCCGAATTCAGAACCATTACAACGAACCTAACCAGGTCTACTGGACAGATATTCTTCCAGCTTTTGGAATGCAGTCTGGACAATAAAACCATGCTTCTACTGTAATAACTAGGAAAAAACAGACTGTTAAAGATGACTCCAGCAGAGTGGTCAAGCATTTCATAAGCCTGCTACCTAGAACTTGCTGTCATCAAACAATGCATTGTATTTAAAGATCTAAAAGATGCAAGCATTCAGCCAGGATTACACAGTGGACAGTTACACATTCAGAAAATGGCTCATTTTTGCTGGTTCTCATATATTGTTCACTCTTCACCACAAGTTAATAAGTCTCAATTACTTGGACCAATTTCAGATAAATGATGTGCGCTTGCCTGGAACCAGTCCACACTGTCTCAGCACTGCTCTGCCATGCAAAGATGAAGCAAAGAAACACATAGATTGTTTTGTGCAATGCCAAGGGAAAGATGAATATTTTAAACACAACTCACAAAGATGAGCAAAGATGTTGTTTTGTGCAATGGCAACAAACCTTATGTGGAGAGGCTTAGAGAGGTGTAGAAGAGAAGACTGGAAAGTGGTGAGATTTTCAGGTTTAAGTATCTGAAATGATGTCATGGAGAAGATATAGCAATCCTGTTTCCTTCTGCTCCGGAGACTAGAATACGAGCCAAATGTTTAGAAATGATATTCTATCTAAACATTAGGAAGAACTTCTTTACTGGGAGATTGTGGAGTAGTCTGTCTCAAAGGGTGATGGGATTCTCATTGTTTTGAGATCTTTAAACAAAAATTGGATGGGCATCTTTCAGGAGTGGTTTACTTGTTTATTCCTATATGGCACGGGGTTGAGCTAGATAGTCATAAGAACATAAGAACATAAGAACATAAGAAGAGCCATGCTGAATCGGGCCTCAGCCCATCTAGTCCAGCATTCTGTGTCACACAGTGGCCCACTAGTTGTACACAGGGATCTCTAGCCTTGAAAGGAGGGCAGAACCTCACCTGCTCCTGACCCCCACAACCAGTACCGGGGAAAATCCTGCCTGCCTCCATCAACACAGAGGTGGCACTTGGATGTCCATTTCAGTAGCTACCTGTTCCGTTATTCCTTGGTATCCATGTAACATCTGTCTACCATCAATACAACATGCCTTGATTCCCTTCCTGATCTGTCCAGGCTGACAGCTGTCACAAAACCCCAAGATCCTTTCCTCTGGAAGTGAGTTCCATAACTTTACACTTGTTTATGCAGACTTTATTCACCTTTTCTATCCCATGCTACTTGAAGTACCTTCTACGTCTATGAATCTATGAATAAAACCAGTGGTTTTCATATTTCTATGTTCCCAATATCCTTTTCTTCATTTATCTCCCTAGGAAAGTTTCCATGCTTTCCTTGAAAGTTTATTGTGGTGTTTCAGAGTCTAGAAAGTGTTCCTCAGTTCGTGTGGTATGTCAGTGCTACAGTATGTACATCCTAGAAGCAAACAGCATTTGACTTTATCAAACTGCGTTTGAAACTTCTCACTCAAGAATCTCTCAAAAGTTTCTGAAGGAACCACATGATTTCCCAGTATCTATGGTGTTTGGTGGGGTCTATGCTGGTGGACCAATGAAACTGCTTTTATATGCTTTTAATATTGACTTTTTAAGGGGGAGCATTTTGGTTAGCTCTTTAAAGTTCAGACTAAATCTCATGGTAGATTGACTGCTCCCTGACATGGAAACCCCCAAGTGTCAGTGACCAGACCACAGTCTAAAAATGATAGCATTCATGGAACTTGCTTTATTAAGATGACCAACCATGGTATCATGTAAACTGGAGACGATATGGTCAGAAGACATATTGGAAGCTACTGGTAAGCCAGTGAGTGATCATCAATAGAATGCCAAAGGGTTTTTGATTACCTGTTGTTTAACAACTATGACAACAAAAAAGACCTTGTTGTCCAAATAAAATAAAATATGCTGGTATAATTTCAGATCTTCAGTAGCTCATGTATAGGATCATACCTATATTTGTATGTGTAGGATTGGTATATGTATTGATCTTAACTTACAGCTTAGAGGACACAAAGCAACTGACTCTCCTGCCACTTCAAAGTAATTCTTTTCCATCCATGTCTCCTTTGAGGATCTCTCTCTCTCTCTCTCTCTCTCTCTCTCTCTCTCTCTCTCTCTCTCACTCACACACACACACACACACACACACACACACAGAGAGAGAGCTTTCTCAACTATAAAATCTGCCTTCACAATAATGTGAGATAATTTATGATGTCCTGCCCCAAGTCCCTCCAAATGCACATATGCACACAGCAGATTCATATTCATGAAGCTATTTCAATCACACCTTTCAGGACGATTCTAAGTGCAGCTAACAATGCTTGCATTCCTCCAGATAGAACTGGCATGGAAAGGGCAGATCTATTCAGCTGCTGTGCATACTCATTCCCAATGGAAAAAACAGCCTAAAAGGATGTGTTAGCATCCCGGTTTAACAGCGCCACTTCTGAGCAGATGGATGAGTCGAACAATAATTGATCTGCCGTCTCTCTGGACAGCAACAACTAATGCATCGCATCTAAAGATAGACTGCTGCTATTAATGCAGTGTCAGGGCACGTGTGGAGCGCCCATACTTTGAAATACTGTCGGCAGGTTATTTGCCACAGCTTTTTAATATCAATTAATTGATAAAGTGCAGGCTTACCACTGACATTGTGAGTCATCCTCAACCAGCATGAGTGGAAAGCTCTCCAGGCAATTTGGGGAAAATGGCAACTGCAACTGTAATGCTAACACAACATAGATTGCAGCTAACTCTGAAAGTGCAAAGGGGAAGATCAGAAATGAAAACATATGCTAAGAATAATAAGTGGTAGTATAATAGGTCAAAGGGCTTTCCTGCACATGTGTCTCCAAAGCCCTAAATATATTGTTGTACGTATTAATGAAGGAAACAATTATTTGTTAATTTTCTACCCAAAGACAAATTTCAGAAGTTTCCTTCTGGTTGCAAGAAAGGCCTTGAAAACAGCAGTGCTTTCAATGAGTGTTCACATTTTAAGAAATATTGTGCATGACAGTATTTTATGCACTTGAAAATCTTTTTCTCTATACTGACTCAAACTTTATTATTTCTGATTTTCAATCTCAGAAAACAAATATTTTATTTAAAACTAGATTAAAATATTCCATGGGCTTTCCTAAATAGCCAGGTCTTCAGAGCGGTCAGGAACTGGGGCAGGTCGGGGAGGAGGCTCTGGTCGGTGGCATCGAGTTCCAAGAGCAGGGGCCACAACGGAGAACGATCTCCGTCTCGTGGTCTCTCAGGTGGAGCCTCTTTCAAGCCTGAGTACGTGAAGAAGGTTCTTGTTTGCTGGCATCCTTGAGTAAGCAGGCATCAGCAAGCGGTCTTTTAGGTATGTTGGGTCCCGGCCCGTAGGTGCTTGTGAAAGCCAAGGTCAAGGTCTTGTGTAAGGCTCTATACTCAATGGGCAGCCAGTGCAGGCGCTGCAGAGATGGTGTATACAATATTTTCTGTCCAGAGCATACTGTTTTTCTGTACAAAACAACCCCATGTGATTTTTACACCAAGTGGCGCAGCAGGTTAAACTGCTGAGCTGCTGCACTTGCTAACCAAAAGGTTGGTGGTTGAAATCCAGGGAGTGGGGTGAGCTCCCGCTGTTAGGTCCAGCTTCTGCCAACCTAGCAGTTCAAAAACATGCACATTTGAGTAGATCAATAGGTACCGCTTATGTGGGAAGGTAACAGCACTCTATCCAGTTATGCTCGGCATATGATCTTGGAGGTGTCTACAGGCAACACTGGCTCTTAAGCTTAGAAATGGAGATGAGCATCATCCCCCAGAGTCGGACACGACTAGACTTAATGTCTGAGGAGACCTTTACTTTTACCTTTAAGTCTCCAAACTACAAAGATCCATATCTGTCTGGGTTTCTCAATGCTCAAAAATGATATTTTTCAAACATTGTTAAAATAGTTTTGAATAATCCTTCCAAGTCGAATATTAATCAGCTCATATTTATACAGCCTTATTTTCAAGAACAATAAATGTGTCACATGCATTACTCCAATCATACTTATAACAACCCTGGAATATAGCAGGGTGTTTTAACCTCAATATGAAATATTGTGAGAGAGGGAAGAGAGACTAAGAAACTATGGCTATCTTGTCTCTGCATATATTCGTGGCATCTTTACATCTTGCGTTTATTGAGTTGTTTTACTGTTTTACCCTGAATCAGGAATTTCTTGATGTAAACCTTACTCTCATAAATAATATCATGCCACTTGTAGGGTTGCACTTTAAGATGAATTTGATTGATTCACACTTTCTTGAACTGATATGCACACTAAACTGCATATACTTTGATGCTCATGCTGCCCTAAAATAGATGATGCAGTTTGTTTGTTCAATTCATAGCCTGTTTTTTCATGGAATGAGATCCAAAATTGTAATTGAAAATGTATGCATTGACAATAAATGATCAAAAATGTATTATTTTCTTTCTGAAAATAATATACAAAATACATATATAGTGGCTATAAAAGGGAAATTCTGCACAGAAATGTGTATCTTGAAAAGATCTGCAGAAAAAGGTATCAAGAACTTCAAGGATACAGGAAAAAAGAATTTAAGACTCAGTGAAATTAACAATGATATTCATCTGTTCCTACTCATCTTTCCCCTTATTTGTGCCCCCTTGTTCTGCTTTGGAAATGCCATAGTAACTGGGGAAACAAAATATCTGTACTTGCAATGATGGTTTTTTTTTAAAAAAAAATGACATGCTCAGTCTCGTGCTCTAACTCTATTGTGTGTTGCTGTGAGTTTTCTGGGCTGTTCCAGAAACATTCTCTTCTGACATTCACCCACATCTATGGCCTGCCATAAATGTGGGTGAAACGTCAGAAGAGAATGCTTCTGGAACATGGCCATATAGCCTGGAAAACTCACAGCAACCCAATGATTCCAGCCATGAAAACCTTCAACGACACATTACCTTTATTGTGTTTGCATTGGACTAGATCATTTCACTTTAGTCATCGTGTCTTTCAAGGAACTAGAAAAGTACATTTGCATTAAACTCCATAGTCTCGAGTTACACCTTCTCCCTATTCTATAGTGAAATGTTCATGCTGAAAATGTCAGATCATTTCTGAAATTGAGAGTCAAACTTTCACCACTACTCTTAAGTTGCATTGGATTTTGTCTGCAGAGAAAAATCATAAATTGATAGCATGACAGATTAATTCTTCATTGACTCTTCAAATCAGTCCCCATTTTGCAAGTCAGTGTTTTTACAGAAATGGTGAACATTTTTAAATGCCTCAAATTTAAACTTGGTGAATTTTGCATACTGATCTAAGAAAGGTGACATTCTACTTTTGATTTTTAAAATTTTACATTTGAGATGCTTCTTCTTATTTCTAACCATTTTCATGCATTCAGCTCCATACAAAAGACTGTGTTTTATTTTCAGTGGTGAAAAGAAATTGATAAAATGTTTATTCCTTTATTTATCTTGCAAGTTGGATGAAAATTCTAGGCTTTTATTGTTCGGAAATCTCTCCTGTGGTCTCTGGCTTCCTATACTTCAGTTAATTCTTTGGAGGAATGAGGTAATTCCTCACATGGAGATTGTTTTAGGTTTTAAAAAAAAAAATCAAGGGAGGAATGCAGAGAAAGGGAGGGGGAGGGGGAAGAAAGAGGAGGAGTAGCAGAGGTGGAAAAGACACAAATACACAAAAATGCTCTTGGCTATTACAGTGATAAGATAAACTCAAAAACACAATGAAAAGAAATTCAAAACAGTCTTTAAAGCACTCTAAGAATGTAGAAGTGACCTCTTTTGTGGGTCCAAGAAATCTGAAGATAGGTCTCACCACAGCTAATTGTATCTGTTGGCTTCTGTATCAGTAGGATGGTAAAATCACTCTGGATTTTACTCTGAAATTTCAAAAAGCAATGCTGTTAGGAACTAACTGTATTTTGAGGATAAAGTTCAGCATATTGGATAGCTCCCCTAAAGCAGTGTTTCCCAACCAGTGTGCCATGGCACACTAGTGTGTCATGAGCGATCATCAGGTGTGCCGTGGGAAATTGGAACCTGTGGGAATGTACATGATGTTTTTAATGTTATCTGGATTTTAGTTGTATTTTAATTCTAGTTGTACTTTAATGTATTTTAATCTTAACTGTTGTTTTATTATATGTATATCGTGTGGCATCGAATCGTTGCCGTTGTGAGGCCGCACTGAGTCCCTCCTCGGGGGTTGAGAAGAAGCGGGGTATAAATGATCGAAATAAATAAATAAATAATAAACAATACCCTTTATTCCTCCTCCTGCCGAACACTTTTTCTTCTCCATTTGGGCTCCCTTCTTCCCAGCCTTGCTCTGCTTGCTTTGCCTCGCATTGCTCATGCTGCCCCTTCTGCGGGAGGGGGGAGGCAGGAAGATGTGACCCATGCGGGTGCTCCTGCGCAGACTCACCCCACGTCTTCCTCCCTCCCCTCCACAGTGCTCTCTGGATATAGGTGAACTACAACTCCAAAACTCAAGGTCAATGCCCACCAAACTCTTATAGTATTTTCTCTTGGTTATGGTAGTTCTGTGTGGGAAGTTTGATTCCATTCCATCACTGGTGGAGTTCAGAATGCTCTTTGATTGCGGGTAAACTATAACTCCCAACTGTTGAGCAAGACCTTCGTGTGTGTCTTTCTGCCATTCCTGCCAGGATATCTATGTTGTGTTCATTGAAACAGGCCCAGGTTTCACACTGACTGTATAAATACATTTAAAAACATATTAACTGTATGTATTACTGTGTTAGAGTGTCATTTTGTATCATTTTGTTTGGTGGTGTGCCCCAGGATTTTGTAAATGTAAAAAATGTGCTACGCCTCAAAAAAGGTTGAAAAACACTGCCCTAAAGTACAGAATAAAACCTGGAGTAGATGAACACTCTTACCAATCAAGAAGTTAACAGTGCCCACCGAATATAGCATTATTTCCAATAACATGTTATTGTGCTCTGTTAAGCTTTCCCTGCAAAAGAAGCCATGAATGAAGCTATTTGGACTGCATTGTGGAAGGCTTTCCAAGAAGCTAAAATGCAATTGTAACACAAGGTATTCTGGGGCCTCCTTCCATTGTTCTGTGGTTGTACATAAGACAGAGATCCTAGTACTAAATCTCCATCAATTCCATGCTTGGGAAAGAAGAGGAAAATGTGGTGAAGCAGAAGCTTCCCATGGGTGCATTCCCAATCCAAGTTTATTATTTTACGTCACCAATTAAATTATAAAACTTAGCTAGATGAAGTAGTCTGTACTGGATCCTGTGGGCCCTTCCACACAACCATATAATTCAGAATACCAAGGCAAATAATCCACAATATCTGCTTTGAACTGGGTTATCTGTGGGATTTAATATAGCTGTGTGGAAGGGGTCTGATATGTAAGCTTATCATGACCGATGTTGCTTCTGCAATCCTTTCTCTTGTACTGTGAAGTCTCTTCCGCTTGCCATACTTGAAATAAAGTCTATTGCAACACACTCTACGTGGGGCTGCCTTTGAAGACAGTTCGGAAACTTCAGCTAGTCCAACGGGCGGTAGGCAGATTACTAACCGGGGTGATATACAGGGAGCATTTCACCCCCCTGCTATGCCAGCTCCACTGGCTGCCGGTCCATCTCCGAGCCCAATTCAAAGTGCTGGTTTTGATTTATAAAGCTCTATATAGCTCAGCTTACTTGTCCAAACACATCCACCCCTATGTCCCACCTTGTAATCTAAGATCATCCGAGGAGGCCCTGCTCTTGCTCCCGTCATCAGTATAAACGTGTCTGGCAGGGATGAGAGACAGGGCCTTCTCGGCTGTGGCCCCCTGCCTACGGAACACACTCTCAAATGAGATAAGATCTGCTCCCACCCTCCTGGCTTTTAGAAAGAAATTAAAATCACGGTTTTGGGACCAGGCTTTTGGTCAATAGATGTATGTAGCACTTTTGACTGGAACGGCGATTTGGCTGATGAGACTGTTTTATTGTTTAAATGATTGCTGATATATTCTTTTTAATTATGATTTATGTTCAATTGTGGTTTTATCATTGTAATTTTTATGGAGTGGCATCATATTGGTGCCCATTGTAAGCTGTCTTGAGTTCCCCATTGAGAATGAGGAGGCGGGTAATCTCACCTGTTCTGTTTTAACCTATTACTGCATTTGTCCAAGATGGGTGTTGCCACCTCGGCTGAAGCCCCAATTTCAGAGGTCACCAGTTAAAGACCCATTGCAAACCAGAAGTTCAACTGAACGGAGATATGTGAGAACAAAGGGCAATTATTTTGCCGAGGGGCTCACCTGGTTCTCCACTGCATATTTAAGGCTGCACATAAAACAGAAGCTGCTTTTGAACTGAATTTTAAGTGCCAGACAATCATATTGCCTCTGTTATAATTTTAAAGTTATTATCTGAAGGGGATCAAGCTGTGAACAAAAGGATATGCTGCCGAGGATTGTCACATTTCTATGATATATGCTTGCATTACGAGAAGAAATTGATCGTCAGACTGGATCTTTGGGAGACAGAGTGACACATGAGTACCTGACAAGATACGAAAGAAGGACCACAAAGATCTAAGCACAACAATAGTAAGGCTGATATATAGACCATGCTCTTCATCTGTCAGCATCATTCTGAAGGGACGCAGAGGAGAAAAGGTCCATCTGAAGCAGAACAACTCTCATGGCAACAACAAAAGCCGCCTGAGTTTTGTCAAATCATTAGTCCATCACAACCTATAGAGTTCACCAAGGACTCCACTGTGGAATTCGATCTTTGCTAATTACAGTACAAGCTGATCTAATCCATATCAGCTAGGCTAATTTGTTGATTGGAACTCAAGGTATCCACCAGCTTTCCCATAAATGTTCTGACAGGTTTCTGCTCCATAAGGAATTATGTATCAAAATTACACTTAGAAATGCTCTTTAATTGGCATGTAAATACCTATTTTCATATGTTTAATCCTCATCCAAGTAGATGAGGCATTGCATTATTCCGGAGTCACATTTTGTTGCATAATTCACGCAAAATGAGTCCCACAAGGCGTGCATTTCACATGAAGAGGGGTAAAACATGCCCCAGGTTTCAGCTACTTGCAATATACAACAAAACACTTTTTGTTGTTGTAGAAAAAAGCTGACCCAATAAATCACATTTATTTTTATTGCCCCCCCCCCCCCCCTCCAAACAATGACAATTGACAACAAGTTTAAAATATTCTCCATTTTATATGGGTATACATATTATGGCACTCTGTATTTGCATAGTCTAACATATCTTTGATTCTAACTCACAGACACTTTTGTTGATGTGTTTTTTTAAAAAAACAAAAACACTCTGAAAATATATTGTTTATATTCCCTGCAAATGTGTTCAATTTAGCACATTAAGTTGAAATGGGTATTATGCCAGGGTGAGGGTTTAAAAGTAATCAAATAGGAAACATAGATTTAAGGATGACACAGAACGGAAACTGATTTGTCCATCTGATTTATTTATGCTGATTTTAGCCAAGGATCTTTCATAGCTTGATTCAGGAATACAGTGATTGGACTTCAGGCCTTTTGCAAGCAAAATATGATGGGGTTAAATAGGGTTCATAGAGCTCATCCTTATGGAAAAGGTCACCACATTTAGAAGGTCATCATCTTGCAAGAAATATAGCCCTAGTCTTCCACAGAAGCATATTGATCTTGGGAATGCGGGTTAGAACAATTAAAGGCTGATTGTTTTAAATGGGAATAATTATTCCACAATTACTTGAGAGTGTGACTTTTATTGCTCCAATTACTTTTTATTTTTTTCCTAGACAGACGCTGTGTCCTTCTCCAAGAGCGATTTCCCACCAACATTGTGCGGAATTACATTGGTCCTTTGCGGTTTCCCATAAATTTTACCATCACACAAAGACAACCAGCTCAGAAAATTATCTGCAAGAATAATTGGTTTAAGAAAAGACCATATCACCACCAAAAAAGAGCAAGGAAACAACTGTGCTAGAACAGATTAAAATGAGTTAGAATTCAGGACTTTGTGTGATACGCATTTTCTGTGGGGCATCAATGGCTTCTCTCAATCTCTGGAGGGCCACTTCTTGTTGATATACATTCCTGACATACCATGAATTTGTAAAGAGCCAAAATAGGCTTACATAATTTTCCCCAGTTTGTTATTCATGGGCATTTATTTATTTCACGAACATTTGGGATTAATTATGAAACCTGACTGCCTGTGCGAAAAGGTCTTTACAATTAAATATAACCGAAACTCATTTTGAAATATTTAGAAAACCTTTTAAAAAAAAAGAAAGAATGGAAACGCAATGAATAAACCATGTCAGATAGACATTTTTAATTTGGATCAAGAAAAACAAGCAAACAATGTAAAGGCATGAGATCAAAGCAAGAAGTGACACATCCAACAGACAGATGCCAGAAGGTTGAAAATGCAGTGTAATATTATTAACAATAATAAAATAGGAATAGATTGCTGCACACTGCACACCAGTTGATTGAGCCTCATTGTATTTTAATCTCCTGCACTTATGTTTTCAGGATTTTGTTTATTTTCTATCAGATTAAAATCTAGTGAGTGATTTGGTTTATTCATTGGTTTGTACAATGCATAGATTCACAGGCATAATAATCATCATAATCGCTGCCTGGGAACTGAGGCATTAAACAATATAACACTAACATTGTGGTCTTTATTATCTTATAGCAATGTTTAAGATTCTTCAGGAAAGAAAACAATTGAAATTGGCCCCTGCCCCACATCTTAATTATCATGTATATCACTGAAAATCCTTATTCAATTTTGAAGCTGTTAATTTTCATTCAGAGTTATTTTTCTTTCAAAAAATCCTTCACTTTTATGTTTTTCATCAATGGCTGCCAAAAATACGAAAAAATAATAATTGCTACAATAAACTAGCAGTATGGAACCATTTGAAATGATGCAACCAGGTAGATCGATATTTAACTTACCTGCCAAAACTCAAATATCTGATAACGAAAAAGAAACAAACAGTAGGGTATGCCATCTTCTACCGATAATAAATGGATGGATATTTTAGAATGGAAAATTATCAAAGCATTTTTGCAATGTGTATTTTGTGGTTTAATGTATTTTAAATGTAGTCAAAAATTTCTGAAATCTACAAAAGTCTTTCTTTGCCATCCCACCCTTAGAAATATGCTTTACGGACACTCAAAATCTGTGTAGATTGAATTCTATAGCGCAGAGAGTGTTTTAAGAGAAACTATGCCATCTCTTCAAATACATCTTTGACCACCACTTAATTAACACATTGTGCATACATGTGAGAGCATTTGACTCATCATAGAGATGAGACAGATAATTCAAAGACTAATTTTAATGGGTAACTCATGGCACTTTTTGGTGGTACCCAATCAGCTGCACGTGAGTCTTTCAAAGAAATATCTAACTTCAATAATTATTGTTCTGAGTCAGTGAAACATCCACTTACTGTTTATAGGACTCATCTTATTAACTTTCAAGTCAACTCAATACAATGGGGTGAATCTTGTCCCATGGAACCCAACATTCCCAACATACAAATTTCCAAATTTAGACATTGGAGCTCAGTGGCCAAATTGGACAATGATAATCCTTCATGTTTAATAGAGCTTTTCTCATTCATACCAAAATGTGTACTCCAATACATATTTCAGTTTCAAAAGAACCAACAGATCCACATAAGAAAAGATATATGGATCTTTGGCCTCCATTGAAATGTGTTAAGTTACTCTTATAAGAAACCATTAGATGGCGAATGAGTGAAACCCACAAAGCTTCCTGTTCATTTTCATGGAATGTGTTGAAGATTTAGTAGATGTTATCTATGCATTCTTATCTGCCAGTAAAAAAACCCAACTGCCTTGATTTTTTTAAAAAACCTAAACAAATACATTCCTTTCATCACTAGAATTGGCCAAACTCTGGGACACACAGTGCCCTTTACTCAGGGCAGTTAGGCCTAGTTTTCCACCCAGCAGTCTGCTTTAATTATTCTAACATGCAAAATGATGTCAATCTATTGCTCCAAACATCAGCTTGTATTTTTTGAAAAGCTATGATCAAACATGTTCACTCTGTCCCACTGATCTGTCATCATCTGAACTCCAATGGATATATGGAGATCATCAGATGCCGAGGGCTATCCTGCTTTTAACGAAGAGGAAGGTGAATATACACATTCCTTCACGCACAAGGATATTCTTCTTTCATCAGTCCAAGAGGCATGAAACAGCTTTCTTGAAAAGGGATAATGATGTATAGATTGGGCTAAAGCTTATCTACAATGATGTAAATGGCTGTGAAGGTAAACATGTTGAAGGCATCTAGTACAAGGAACAGCAGTGCCATCCAATAACTGGTCAGTATGGTAGACGATGGAATCATAATCTGTGTTGAACTCTTTATAAGGTAAACTGACCCAGGAACGAGGAAACAGAAGGCAAGTCAGTGCTTCTACCTTCAGCTACAGATTTAGGAGCCCTTGATCAAGAAATCTTCAGTGAACCTCCTCAACCCTGGGCAATGGAACTGAAACTTCTAACATGGTTGTGTCTTGGGAAATGGTGGCAATTTTCCAAGTCTTAGTTCTCTGCCCAGGTCACCCTCTGGAGGTATCTCCAAGGACTTTCTACAATGACACTACCACTGCACGGTTAAGTCAAGATAACGTATTTGAAAAGATTGAGGTATAAAAAAAAGTAAACCCACAGAAAACCATCTCTAAGAAGTGATTCACACAATGTCTTATTGCCGCTATGGCCACAACAGCTGACCCCTGGCATTTTTTTCCTTCATGTTTGGCACTATTCATGACAGCATTGTAACAGGTTGTACTATAAGATTGACTTGCCTTGCTCAACTTATCCGGGCTGGGGTGGTAGCAAGCAACTTTAGCAGAAGTGATAGAACTGAATGCCTACATCTTTGAAACAAGTGTCAACAGACCAATTAAATAAGTGCTGCTGCAAAACAATGCTATTTAAGTGTTGCTTAACTGGATCACCTAATTCTAATTTTATTAGAATTTGAATGTGAAAATAATAAGAAATTAGTCCACTGATGGGGAAGAGGAAAATAATCCACTGACTTCCTCTGGATTATCTGTGTTGTAAATAAAACTCTAAAGGTGTTGACAAAAACGATGTACATGTTCAACCTGCAGCACGGAAAGATGAAATAGATCTGGAAACATATGTAATACTTTTGACTGGTATATTAAGATAAATTTCCATCCTGAGCAAAGCATCCACCTTTGCAAAATAAAAAGCAGAAGAACCACAGCAGATACTTTCTTTTACACCCCCTCCCCCCACCACCACCACCAAAAGCTCATAACCTTGCCCTTTTCCATCTGCATCCAGACACCGTTATGAAAGAAAGAATGATATTCCATCTGGAGATGAACGTAAAGGTCTGAGACACAACTTACAATCTGATCTCTTTGTACATTCCTGTACTTGTCAATACGTCCGTGGTCAGAAGAACTACCCAATTGCTTGCACCCTTACTTTCTTTCTTTTTTTTTAAAAAAAGGCAACAACTGCACAACACAACAATATTTAAGCATCTCACCCAAAAAGGAATATCTATATGATTATATTGGCTAAGATGCTTGTGGTATCTGGTCTGGGTCACCTAAAAAGGCAACAGGCTTGCATGATAAGAAGCCCATTGAGCACACTTAAGAACACAACTATTTGCTCATCAGTTTTGATAAGACACAAACATTCCTAAAGAGAGCCATACACAAAAATTACAATATTGCATACGAGGATGGAGGGGGGGGGGTGTGCTGTTGAAAGTAGTGCTATGATTGTGTTGTGCACCAGAGGAACTGCCAAGTAAGGTTTCCTTATTTAAGGACACAGATACATACAGATACGCACACACAGATGTACACACAGAGTACTCCTAGGAATCCAACTCAATATTTTATATTCATTGCACATACACAATATGCAGTTCCTGGAAAGCACAGTCTTCATAGTTATTTAAGTCATTTGCAAAGCTATATTTCTGCATTGTTATAGCCTCTCTTAACATGATCACATAAGCAGACAGTGTAGAAGAGTTATGGCTGAAAAACCTCATCTATCTTTATTGGGAAAGATATCACCAGAGTGAATAAGAAGCTATATATCAAAGTGTTTCTAAATATATCTTTTCATTTTTGGCCACATATGGGTGTTAGAATGATCCAAAATTTAGTAATAACAATAAAAGGGCATCAACAACAACCATTGCAGAATAAGTGCGCATTGCAACATGGTCTCAAATTCAATTATACCTCTGGTACCCCATGGAAGAACCGAAAGTAAGACTCAAAAGAAGCAATTTTGCTCATTTTTGTCCAGCAATGGGTGAGTTTCAGGAATCATTTCCATAAGCTTAAATGACAGACAAGTCAACATCAGATTCATAATGTCAATGTTTCAAGATATTTATTGGCCGGATATTTTCTGACTGATTTGAGAACCGGAAGGGTGATTGTGTAACTCCAAAAGAGAGAGGAAATATGAACACTCGCCTCCCACCAAAAACTTCCCATGGACTGCTTGAAAGTGCAAGCCTTATACTTGACATTGTAATGTGCTGAAAAAAAGTGTAAACAAAAAGTGTGTTTGGGGTACTATAGCATGAATTATTTGTTTGGACTCTGAGCCCAGGTTTTATTAATTTGCTGTCAACCACAACAAACTCAATATTCTACATTGAGGATACTTTGGATTTGGACAATGGAAGGAGCAGGTTGCACGCAATATCTCCAACAAAAAGGTCATTGATATTAAATATGACCCGACCCCCCCTTCCCATAATATGTTAATCCTCAGCAGCTGAAACAGATGGTTCTTTCATGAATAGCTCTTCTCAGACACTCTCATGAGCTACAAGAAATTGAATGCCTCAAGAGAGCATTTACCAGGGATGGGGCGGGGTAAGGAATGAGATGCTAGGACTTAGAGTGATGTGACCAATGCCAGATCCAAGAGGGAGGGATGCAAAATTAAAAACCATAGTTTTGAAAATCACAGACAAATAAATAACCCTTATGCACTAAATATACTTCCCATGAAATGGATAATACAATCTCGTCCCTGCTTTTCTTTTGTAGCATTCAACCTGATATTATTATTAGTATTATTATTATTACTATGATATTGCTGCTATTACTACATGAGATAGTAAGATGATTTCTAGTAATAATGTTACATTAGTCAGATTTGTCCCACATTCCTGAATCACCCAAAATAGAATACTTTTCTAGACAGGGACTGGCCTCATAAGATGATACAGCAACAGAAACTTTAAGATCCCTGAGGAAAGCAGAACATTAAACAAATTTTGTTTCCCTTCCTGAAATCGCAGCATGCAGCTTTGCCCCATCACGCTCGGTCGCATTTTCATCTCAATGTAGAAGAAAACACCTTCAGAATAATTAACACTATATTTTCCATGTATTCAGCAACCTAGCCGGAGTCGCTTCATTTAATTTCCTTTCTGCTCTATAGGACCAGAAAATAAATAAACTCTGGCTGGTTCACATTTGCACATACTTCATTCTTGCACCTCATTTATTAAGTGAATTTTCTTTCTCGATCTCCCCAGGTTACGCCACACACCCCCTGACAGAGTTGGAATCTCTGTGCAGAAGACAAAATATCTGTATAGGAATTTGCAATGGATATTGCAAATGTGCAGTCCAGTAAAATGACTGTTCCCTCTTCCTGCAAGGCTCGGCATGCATTTTTCCACGTTATCTAAGTCGAATAGAAATCGTACTTAGCATTCTCTCCTTTCCTCTCTGGCTTTCTTTCCCAACCAGTAGTCCTGATGCAAAATGTTACTGACCAAACCTAACAGCATTCCCGATGGGTGAGGAAATGGGGACACACGCACAGACACACATATGCACACTGGAGACCACAAAAGAATTTGCAAGTGACAAGAGGAAGGGGGAGAAAGACTCACTCCTGCCACACAGGCACTCTCTCCAAGAGAGAAAAAGAACTGAACCCACAACGCTTTTGTTTAGACCATCAAAAACCTTTCCAAGGGGAAAAGAAAGCATCATCTTAAGATGACAAATCCAGCATCTCACCCTTGGGGAGCTGAGGTTCCCATGGTATCGGGTACTTACATTCTGTCGGAAACTAGCAAGCGGCTATCTACCATCATCTCCGGCAGAAAATCCAGCTTGAATGAAGAAGTCATCTTCTCCTCTCTCTTCTCTCTTGCTTTCTCTCTCTCTCTTTCTCTCTCTGTTCACTCACTCACTCACTCCTAGCTGGGCTCCCCCCCTCCCCTCGCCTAGGCACACCGTTTTCTGGTCTGGCAAATAAGACTGTTTCTCTTGCTTGTCTGATTCAACAACTGCGCTGGCCAAGAGACAGGCAGGGACAGGTGCGGGAGGCCTCCCCAAGGCAAGCAGTCAGAGTCGGCAGTTGTCACATTCTCTCCCCCTCTTGTTTTCCTCCAATCCCCTCTGAAATCGACTGCTGAGGCAACTGTCTATAGAGCGCCAGGTGCTGAAACTGGGGGCGGAGCTCTTTTTTTCCACTGCAGCTAGAGTTTAACCCCTGCAACCACAGACAGCCTCTCCAATGGGCTGGACAATGTGTGGCCAAAAGCGGCACACACAGTCATTATTTAAAAATATTGAATTAAGCACAATAATCAAACATTCACTTTGTGACATGGGGAAAAGAACATCCTCTCCCTCTCTCCTTGGAATGTGGCTTTTGTCGAACTCACTCAGGATTTTACGGGCTGCTCCCATTGCCGTCACGGCGCTTTAAGTTGATAAATATAGTTTTACAGAATATAAAGCAACAGCCCCCAAGCACTCCCTTGTTGAACTGGAGATCGCCTTTATTCCAGCCTGATCCGGTTTCTAGTGAGGCATGTCCCTTTCTATCCCCTGCAGAAGATAAGAGGAGCATTAACAAAATCCAATAAAATAAATGATCCTCGGCATGATAAAACAACGAGGCAATCAAGTTGCAAATTAATAAAATTTGATGCAATGCTTTTTTATGGTTGAACTTATTTTAATAAATGTCTGCTTGTTCCTCTCGAGATAACAAACATGCAGGCACAGAAAGGCGGTTAATTGTGGTCTCAGTGATACTGTCACTAATACTACTAAAAATCTTAGACTTATTCTCATATCAAACTTTGAGCATGTTTATTGTGATTTTTGAAAATCCCTGCGGTAAAGGGATCAGGGGAGAGAAGGAAGGCTAAAGTCTTTACGAGCCGAAATTCACACCATGAAACTGAAGCAGCTACAACTTTGTGGATCAGAAGGGAAAAATCATAATTAAAGACCCTCTCAGGTTTTATGTATTTATGGCTCAGTATCCAAGGGATTTAAATGCCGATTCAGATACCTGATACCATCACCCTAGGAATTTGAAGTATGAGGCAATCTTATGCCGCTCATTATAATAAATGAGGCAGTTTTACAAAAAGACAGTAATCCTTTCAAGGTAGATGTCTTGTTCAACCACATTAGCAGAAGAAAGCAAACTTTATGAAATAACAACACATTTTCATCAAATTGTGTGTGCAGATTCAGCCCTTGCATTAGATAGGGCCTTGCACACTGTTAGCTTATGCAAGAACTTAGGCAGAAGCGAGCGTTATAAATTATTTTTTCTTTGCAATTAGTTTAAAACACCACTGCACATATCAATAATAATAATAATTGAACAGTATCTGGAAATGTTTTAGCTATTGGAGCGAAAACACAATGTAATACCAACATTACGTTTTTCTCCTATCAAGAAGAGGTTTTAAATACATAAGAGGGTTTTGCAGAGAACATTTTCTATTTTGACATATATTGATATACTGATATACAGTAGTTGAGATTAGTGAAAAATTACTCACTCTAAGAAGCAATCACATTGTTTGAATGCATTTTGACACCCTTTTGTTTTTACATGATAACTCAACATCTGACATCACTGATGCTTAGATACAAAATCACATGGGTTGCAACAACCAGTCATATTAGACATAATATGGACAAATGAGACTACAGATAGTGGTAGCAAAGGTTGGGAATGACACAATATGAGGTGCACCAAAAGATATGGAATAGCATCAAAAAAGAAACTTCATTAATGACAGAAAAATTGCTAAAATAGGCACTTTACAAAATCACTGAAAACATTGCCTCAGTCCATAGAACAGAACAGAACAGAACAAGAGGGAATTGAATAGATTTATGCACAAGCATACACATAGGAGTACATAAATACACAGGTGGATAGTAGGCTTGTTTAGGTTCAGTTCGGAAAAACCTAAAATTTAGAAAAACCTACCAAATTTGGACTTTTGAACCAATTTCGAACCATGCAGGAAAAGTGGGAAGGGCAAATCCAAATTTGAACCACTTACCCATTGTTTGGAATTATTATATAATGTTTGGATATCTCTCATGGTTATTTTGATTTTCAGAACCATTAAGCAAATTTGGTAAAGCCTAAACAAACAGTTTTAAAATCTTGCAGTTTCCCTTCCCTGGCGAGTAGCGATGCAGAGAGGGATGAGGTGGGTGTGGCTAAGCACAGCTATTCTTGAAGGCCACGCCTCCAATGGTAGAGATTGCGAAACTTGAAGACATTCCTTCCTTCATCCATTCCTTTAGAGTCCCCTAGTATTGCTGCACTGGGGAGTCTGGCTTGCTAAGGTACTTTGGGAAACTATATCTCTCATGAATATAAAATTGCCTCAAAAGCTTCACATGTCTTCTGTTGTCTCATTGTCTTGTGCTCCTGAGACCCCATTCCCTTCCCTTTGGTGAGAAACCGTGTTCTTGATCCCAAAGAAGGGGGTCAGCCTAGATGTCCCTTGATGGGGTCTGCTCTGTATATGATTTCTGTTCTCCCCCAAATTAACACAGTTTGTGCTACACAAAGTTTCTGGAGTAGAACAACTACTTTCAAAGTAAACACCACACAAAGAAACAGGAAAAACACCTTCAAAATTCAAACCAGGAAATTTGAAAAATTTTCCTTGGCAGGGGAGGGGGATCGAACCCATGGACTTATGTTTATTAGGCCAGTGCGCTCTTCCCTAGCCATGCTAGTAGCCCTGTAGTGAAACCAAGTCAGAACTTGATTTAAGTTGGGTCAGTCTATAAAAACTTTTTATAAAAACTTTGAAAATTTGCCAAAAATCCATGGATAAGTCAAAAGTTATGAAATTTGGTGAGCAAACAATCATCCATGTGTTCTACCACTGTAGCAAGTTTCATTATGACTGGTCTAAAAATGAGGGAGGGTCAATCCCCTGAAGTTTCCCCAGTGCCAGTGCTGTTTCTTTCCTACTGTGAATGCGTGTCTGCCGTTAATGAAGCGATTCAGAAATTTTGGATATTTCGGACATTTTTTCCAGAAAATTTCAGAAATTATTTCAAAATCGAATCGCCAGCGCCCCCTACATCCAAAACGAGTTCTGAACCATTTTTTAAAAATCAAACAAGCCTAGTGGTTAGAGAAAGAACATGTGGATCAAATACTAAACCAACATCTAAATAACACCCAGATCAATTTTCAGTGCAAATACTTATTGGAAGCAGGCAGCTTCAAAAGTACAGTTGGTTGTCTATTTTCAAGGATTCTGCACCCACAAATACAACCATCCTCAATATGAAAATATTTTTAATATTTAATATTGCCATTGTGTCACCCCCATGGATCAAAACTTATGGATACTCAAGTCCCATTATATAAAGGGTGACTAAAATGGAGCCTCTTATATCAAATGGCAAAATCAAGGCTTACTTGTGGACTTTAAAAAATCAGGCTGTGGATGGTTGATTGTCTGGATGCAGATTCTGTGGATATGGAGGGTTGACATCACCCACACAAGATTCCATAAGAGACAATTCTGCCATATTTCCAGTGTTACATCATCATCCATGTCCTAACTAAATGAAAGACTGAATTTAAAGAATACAAGATGCAATGTATTAATTAGCAATATGGTGTTTTCCTTCATGGTCTAATTCTGTACTGTATTGTTGTTGGAAGGCAAAGGCAAACCTATCATGGGCTCTTTGTGGCAGGAGTTGTTCAGAGGAAGTGTGCAGTTGAGAAAGTGTGATTTGCCCTAGGTCAACAAAAATGTTTTTATGTTTCATATGAGATTCAGACCTTGGTCTCCTAGAGTTCTAGTTCAACACTAAAACAACTGCACCACATTATCTCCATGCTAAACCTTTGAAAATGCAATCCAAACAAGAGATATGGCAGCCAAACATCAAAGAATTTCTGCTGATAGCATACATTTACCGTTGTATTCCTGCACATGGCAAAAAAAGGATGAAAAGAAGGACTGCAACCAACCAATTGAAAGAATTTGAAAGAAAGAATAACTAATCAGTGTATCTCAACCTATGGGTCCCCAGATGTTTTGGCCTTCAACTCCCAGAAATCCAGGGAGTTGTAGGCCAAAACACCCGGGGACACATAGGTTGAGAACCACTGAACTAAGTAGTTGCTGGACTTATTGTGATCCAAAATTCCACAATACACAAACAGAATTGCATATGGGTTGTTGTAGGTTTTTTGGTTTATATGGCCATGTTCTAGAAGCATTCTCTCCTGACGTTTCGCCTGTATCTGTGGCAAGTATCCTCAGAGGATTGAATATACTGTTGCTTGGTTTGGAAGTTGGGACACAGGTCTCTTACCAGATATAAAACCCCTGTCTCTCTTAATATAGATCTGATTTAAGAATCAGATTTATATCTACTTCCTTTGAAGATTTCTTCTTTTATTTGTTTACTTTAAAAATGGTCAAGGCCAGGTGGAGACTTCTGAAGGCTCTTGGACTGGGTATGAACTGCTATGGCATGAACTGTGTTTCAGTTCTCCCCATCATCAAAAGCCCTAAACAACAAAGTTCATCGTTTCCCTGAAACCTTAGTCATAAACATAAGAAGGTAGAAAAAAAGAGCCAGCCATGTAGAGGTACTGGGGATCGATATTCTCCTCCAACCTCGCCATTCATTGCACACTCATAGGAGCAAGCTGAATGCCTTGTTACTGATAGCATTGTAGCATACTTGGGTAATTTAGTCATATATGCACTGCAGAAGGAACATTTCCCAAAGAAAAAATGTTGCCAACAGAGTAGTGATGCTTAAGGAATTTAAACTTTGCCAATTCCAACATGGATTGACCTGAACATTACCTCCCAAAGTGATCTATGGACTGCAGTTCCCCAATGGCAGTGATGCTTCCAAACTGTTTTGTTGCAGTAGTCATCTTGAAAAACGTAGCAAAACAGATTCAAAAGTGCATATTTTGTGGGGAAATCTATGTTTTGAGAGAAAACATGTTTTTAAACATTCATATTTATAGGAAAATGTTTGTATAGATTTTCAAGGGGAAATATGCTAATCATTCATGGAGTAATTTGTCACATACTGGAGTTACGTATGAATAAATATCACATATTAATGTGCTTTATAAAATCATGAGTGAACATATGCAAAAGTGGCATTATTAATCCATTCTTATTTCATAGGAAGTACAGTAAGATGGTACCCACGATTCCACCTACTCATGTCTGATAAAATATATCTACTCTAAGAATTTTCTAGGATAGGCAATTCTTTGGTATGCTTTCATGGAAGTTACCAGCATTGTCCTGAAGGACCTAGGATGCTCTGCTAGGAATTTTCTTGTTCCTCTAGACTGATTCTATGGTAACTTCCAGAGGAAGTCATTCGTAGTTTCCTATTTCCACAGTTAAGCTCAGGAACATATCTCACATGGGGGTTGCACTGTATTATAAATTGGGCTAACTAAGGTTTAAAGGAACTCATGAATTCATATTTTAGTATGTCCTTACCCATAAGGATAATTTGAAGGAAACAGTGGTAAACAGACATTTTCATTGTCCAAAATGTAGCATCACTGTGCTGCTTTTTTTGTAATTTAAATAGTTGTTCACATGTCAAAATAAAGTCCACAGCATGGGATCCACAGGAGATGCCACTTCCAGTAGAAATCCCCAACAAGTACTTAGGATCATCTCTCTTTAGGAACCAGTATTAGTCCAAAAGTTAGACTAAACCAGTATTAAAACCAATAATAATCTAAGGGCAGATCCAGACAGGCCTTTATACCAGGTGAATCTGCATTTTAAAAATGTGGATTTTCCTGGGGGCCTGTTCACACACATCCCAGGAAGTGCATCATTTCTACACACCGGGAGAGCTGCTTGAAGCCTGTAATGGAGGCAGGGTAAGGTTTCATTACTTTTCTAAGGGGTTTGGGGGCTTTGTGGGAGGGGGGATAGGTATTCCCACAGTTTTCAGGGTTTATTTTGCCCAGTGAACTGTGAGAATGATGTCTGGAGAGACACCGTAAATAGTGGATTTATCCTGAGCCTTCCAAGAAGGCGCAAAATAAATCCACAATCTAATTAATTCACTACAAACCAGGGTTTTCATGGTTTGCAGTGAATTAATTTGGGACTGTCCAGAATGTTGTCTGGACAACCCCTCCTTTATTGCAGAAGTTACCACAATAAAGGTACTGTCTGGACGGGCCCTAAAGTTCCTTAGAAAAGACCAACTGAATCAATGGACATCACACATTTTTAAGTGTACATGGATTTGATGTCCTAGGGAAGAGTCCTCTCAGCTATACCATTCATAAACCCTATTCCACTCCAATTGTTTTATATATCATTGCTATATTTATTTATTTTTCCTTAATATTCTAGCAATCAAAACAAGAAAGCAGTTTTAGGTTAAATAGTAAAGATCTCCAGCCAAGACAGACTAATTCACTCTTCCTAAAATGGGTTCTCGCTAGTTATGTTGGAGTCAGGCATGTAGCCAGGGGGGGCCTAAGGGTGCTTCAGCCCCCCCCCCCCGAAATTCTCAGGGTGGTCCGCGAAAAGGCCTTACTGGTACATTATTTAAACTGTTATGTTTATTCATATCATGATCTGATCACCATGCTCATTATATCCCACATTAATGGGGTTATTGGGATAACAATACAAAAGGTTTGCTAGGGTAGACCCTCTTCCACCCAGTCTCAGCCACCCCCCGAACCAAACTCAGCCCCCCCCCCCCCGAATCAAAATCCTGGCTACGGCCCTGGTTGGAGTATAACTCCCAACATCCCAACCCAGTATGGGCAATTCACCCTGGCTGGTTATGGAAAATATTTCCAAGAATTTCTGGAATACATCCAAGGATGAGAGCCACATTTCTCTCAGTTAAAGTTTTCCATGTCAGTTGATTCAAATCTGAGTTTTAGTTCAAGTTTGACAGGGACGTTCAAAAGTACTGACCCTGTTCTGTTCATAAAATTCAGCACTTCGAATAGTTTTTGGCAAATACAGACTACAACTAAAGTAGATTCTGTAAATACTGAAACTGAATCCATTAGTTACAGGAACTTGTACCTCAAAACCTTCCCACTATCATTGAAGGAGCCTCAACTTGAACGGAAGACAGAATAACTATCCTTGGCAAAAGTCCACACTTAACACAGCCTCTTCATGTACGAGCTCACAAATCCCTAGAGTGCTAAGGTCATACTTTAAAATTCTCCTACCATCATATTTATGATTAATTTACAGTCGAGATGACCTCATAAATAGTTCCTCTGCTTCAGTTTACAATTACTGCAGTCCTTGGTTATTAAGCACTTGTAATGATTTTTGCTTGTCTAAAAAAAAAAACTTGGCAGCACAATTTAGAACAAGAATGACTGTTAGAGAGGTACATACAACATGCTAGGATTTCTTGGCACTTCTGCTTATAGCTTTGATTTCCATACAGATCCTTACACTTGCTAATGTACAGTATGTGTAGATGCAGTTGTCCAGGATTCTGCACCTATGGATTCCACCATCCATGGCTTGAAAATATTCCAAAATGGCAAAAAATGTGTAAGATCTATTTTAAAATATACTACTTTATATAAGGGGCATCATTTTACGATGCCATTATATGTAATGGGAAAAGTATTATATATAACTAGCTGAGGACCCGGTGGTGCCCAGGTTATTTGAGGAAGGCATCGTATGCCAAGGGTGGTTCCTATTAGATGTTTATGTGGCTTGCAGTGGTCTTAGGAACTTAGTGAAGGTACTGCGAGTCCCATTGGCCATGGTCCATGCCCCTCCAAACAGCACCAGAATATAGAGTGGGCCATGGGGCCTGTGTGTGTCACATTTGGTCTTGATCATTCTCTGGATGAGGGTTGCAGTGGTCTCTGGAAGTGAGGGAAGGTACTGGAAGTCCCATCATCCATGGTCCCCCGTTCTCCAAACTGCACCAGGATGTAGAGTGGGTCATGGGGGCTCTGTGTGCCAAGTGTGGTCTAGATCAGTCATTGGATGAGAGTGGCAGCAGTCTCAGAAGGTGAGTGAAGGTACTTCCACTCCCATCATCCGTTGTCCGTCCTACTCAAAACTGCATCAGAATGTAGAGTGGATCATGGGTACTCTTTGTGCCAAGTTTGGGCCTGGTCTGTGATTTGTAGGGGCTGCAATGTTCTGTGGGAAATGAATTGGGAGAAGGTACTGCAAATCCCATCATTTGTGAGCCATCGTGCCGTAAACCACAGCAGGTTTGTAAAGTGGGCCATTGGGCCTCTGTGTGCCAAGTTTGGTCCTGATTCGTCATTGGTGTGGGCCACAGTGCTCTAAGGAAGTGAATTAAAGTACTGCAAGTCCCATCATCCATGGTCCATCCTCCCTCAAACTGCACCAGGATGTAGGGTGCATCTTGGGGGTCTGTGTGCCAAGTTTGGTCTTGTCCTGTCATTGTTGGGGGCCTAGTCCGGAAAATCAAGTTGAGGAAGCCTAACAGTATCCCATGAGCTGAGGCCTAGTCAGGAAAATCAAGTTAAGGAAGTCTTGCTGTCAATTTTGAGCCTGGTCTGTGATTTATAGGGACTCCAGTGTTGTTTGGGAAGTGAATGATGTGAAGGTACTGCAAATCCCATCATTCGTGGCCCATCCTGCCCTAAACCACACCAGGTTTGTAAAGTGGGCCATTGGGCCTCTGTGTGCCAAGTTTGGTCCTGATTAGTCATTGGTGTGGGCCACAGTGCTCTAAGGAAGTGAATTAAAGTACTGCAAGTCCCATCATCCATGGTCCATCCTCCCTCAAACTGCACCAGGATGTAGGGTGCATCTTGGGGGTCTGTGTGCCAAGTTTGGTCTTGTCCTGTCATTGTTGGGGGCCTAGTCCGGAAAATCAAGTTGAGGAAGCCTAACAGTATCCCATGAGCTGAGGCCTAGTCAGGAAAATCAAGTTAAGGAAGCCTTGCTGTCAATTTTGAGCCTGGTCTGTGATTTATAGGGGCTCCAGTGTTGTTTGGGAAGTGAATGATGTGAAGGTACTGCAAATCCCATCATTCGTGGCCCATCCTGCCCTAAACCACACCAGGTTGTGAAGTGGGCCATTGGTCCCTTGTTTGCCAAGTGTGTTCCTGATCCGTCATTGCTGTGGGCCGCAATGGCTGCCTGAGGCCTTTTCTTTTCCCTCTGAGTCACCTCAGAATGTTGGAATGTGGTTGGCCAATCGGAGTCCTTTATGCAAATTCCATTTCAGTGGCAGCCAATCCCCTCTGTCTGGGGCCATAGAATGTAGTTCTGAGGCTGGCCAATCAGAGCCCTTTATGCAAATAATCACACAGTTGCAACCAATCGAAATGCTGGCACATATTCCTCCCGTCGCACCACCACACCACCGCCCGCAAACACTGACTTTTATTATATACATAGATAGATAGATGGAGTTGGGGAAGGGCAGAATCCAGGAACTGAATTCTATTGGATCCCGAGGTCCACTGTACAGTATATGCCTACAAGTGTCAACCAGGATTTATCCTGCTTAGCTTCTAAATTTTCATGTTGAGGAAAATATAGTTGTTGCCTAGTGATTTTTCAAGAAACAACAGATAGACTGTAGCTGCCATTTTAATTTCCCACAGTGCTAGAAAAATGCTATTTTGGGAGCATTGTGAGATATTAAAATGGTGGGTAGAATTAGCAGGTTGCCGCCATTGTGAACTAAGCTTGCCAGGAACTACCAATGTAAATATGGCAAATGCATCTAAAACATTCTTTCTTCTTCTCTTTTATGCTTCTATACTGTCATTTATACTTTTCAGATCTTAGGAATGTCTACTTTCAAAGCAATTCATTAAAAATTATTTCCCTGCTCCTTTCAAAAATCTGCTTTTGGTTGGAACTCATAGTTAAGGCTATATCCATATTAAGGAAAAAGAAAAGAATCAATGTTTCCACAAAGATTCTGAAGCTATATAAAGACAGTAGAGATACGACATTTTTACTGGTATTTTATTTTTTAAATGCATAATCAAAATAATTGAAAGGTTGTATTTATTATGGTGTAGTTTTTATTTGTGCTTTTTATTTTTTAAATTATTCAGATTTGTTGTAGTGCTAATAATAACAATGACACATATTGCTACTGTATGTGCACCCAAGAAATTCTGCACCCAAGAAAAAAATTAACTGGGGGTCAATTTTCAAATTGAGCAAAAATGGTACAGCCACTCCTCTGTATCCACAGATTCTGCATCTATGGCTTCAACCATCCAAGGCTTGAAAATATGTTTTTAAAATCCAAAAAGCAATGCTTGATTTTGCTATTTTATATAAGGGACACCATTTTACTATGCCACCGCATATGATGGGATTTGAAGATCTACAGAGGGCCCTTCCACACAGCCCTATATCCCAGAATATCAAGGAGGAAATCCCACAATATCTGCTTTGAACTGGGTTATCTGAGTCCACACTCAGATAATGTGGGATTTTCTGCCTTGATATTCTGGGATATAGAGCTATGTGGAAGGGACCTGAGTTTGAAACCCATGTGGGATCCTGAAACCAAATCCCAGCAGATAACAAGGGCCAAATGCATACTTAATTTGCATAATTTTGCTAATTAGCAGGAACTAATTTACACTGTGCTGGTTGTGATGGGCATTTAAAAGATTCTCTGGATTGGTCCCATTGTCCAATGAGTGTTTCCGTCTCTTTTGATCTACTGTCAGCCAGATAACTCCAAAAATGTTTCAGTAGGGGATGATTATTGCATGGGGAGGAGGAGCAATGAACTAAGATTTGCCTTGACCACTGAAAATCTAATTCATATATGAAGCTGATTTCTGACATTTCAGCAAACATTGTCCACCATTTTAGTATCATCAGAACTAGAATCCTGGCTTATTCAGAAGAAAGAAATCCAGAACTCACAAGAAATGCACCCAGCATATTTTGCCCTTTTCTTTAACTTAAAATTACTTCCTATATACAATGATATCTGCTGCTCTCTGGCATTTGAATAGCATCCTTGCTCTCAACCCTTATGAAGATAACAATGACTCACTTATTTTCATTGACTTCCCTCAATATTCTCCTCTCCCACTCTTTCACTTTCTATGCTCTTCTGTTCCATATACTTTTGCGACCTCTCTTCTGTGTTCCTCTGTGCTACCAGTACACTGCCAGCATGGAGTTCCCCAGAACACATCAGATGATGCAGGGCTACTTCTGGTGGCTCTCCAATGGGCTCTGTGCCAACAGCACCAAGAACTGGAGGCTAGAGCAGTCAGATGTATACCAGACTCCTCAAAGAAGAAGATGGAGAGGATGTGGGAGGAAGCCGGGGACATTGAGGAAACATCATGGGAATGGATTCCATAACCAGTAAAGGTAAGAGCACAAAGTGGTATGCTGCCCCATGGTTTCCCTAGCTGTCCCCTGGCTTCTGGACCTCAGTGTGATGTGGTTCTTAAAGTGGTTTCCCTCAAAATGGTGCCCTCCTTATGTTTTGAACTCTAGTTTCCTTCACATGAAAGATCTGATGGCATTTGGAATTCAAAACATCCATAGGTGTCGATACACTTAGTCACATTTACTCAGAAGTTACTCCAGTGTAAATACTAAATGCAGTGCATATGCTGAATCTGCAGCCAGTGACCAAATGGATTGGGAGCTCATGGACCCCATTGAACAGCATTCCATGTTGTTCCCATCACTTCTTGTTGGCCACAGTTCTGTCTATGTACCTAACCATTGCTTATCACATCAGAAAGGAGTGCTCACATGATCAGTGAGTCGAAAGGATAGAATGACCCCCTCCTTGGTTGTTTGGGTAGCCTTGTCTGACAACCGCAGATATTCCTGGCATGATGGGAGTTGTAGTGGAGACTTATGACCTTATCACATTAGGCTGAGGATTTGCCACACAATCCATGTAGTCCTGGTGGGGGCATGGAGAACCTATTGCTCCATGTTCTGCATTGTTCAACTTTCCCTGATCATCATCCCATGTGGGGATATGTTACCACCCAGCTTCCCTCCATTGCTCCTAAGGCAAAATGGGAAGCCTCCCGTGTTGTTGCTGTGACAGTGTGTGCTACTTCCTCTTCTCTTTCACCATGGTACCCAGCTGGAAGTTGATGTGCATTGAGGAAAGGGCTCCATGGTGAAAGGGGAGAAAAAGTGGTATAAGATGCATAACACATCCTGTCAGCTGAGGTCAACAGAGGACAAGCCACTCTCTCATCCTACATTGACCAGCACAGAGAAATGCTGATGGCAGCATTGTCTGTTTTGACAAAGTTTCAGGCTGAAATGGATGTGATCCAGCTATCTAGACCTGTGTAAAGCTCCAGAACACTCTGGAGTTCCCAGAAAAGTCAGATGAAACTAAAAAAAAAAACCCTGGAGTATTCACTGGAAATCCATGTGAATTGTGGAAACAAACAGGTACAGGTTCACAGTTTGTCCAGGTGTGTTTATTTGAGCCATGTAGACAAGCTCTGAGTCAGAGTATGATATCCCTTTTGTATAACATGTAGAGTCTTGCTATACAAATAACATATAATTTCCACAAATCATCCTGTACATGCTGTCATGGAGGTATGTCCCAATGTATTCAATGAAGTTTGTTCTAAAGCAAGTGTTTGGAGATTGAATGTTGAGATGCCATTCTGGGTACCACGAATGGGGGGTGGGATGCAACACATACGCAACCCTAGAAGTGGAGAGAAAATAGCAACAGTCTTATAGGCTATACCTGAGAGATAGTTGACCTAACATGGGAGCATGAATCCAGCACACCCTTCTGCTGTCCCAATTTGGCACAGACAGTTCTGATTACTCCTCTGTACTTATAAAAGCCATGGTACAAAGGTGTAAAGAATATGAACACATCCTTCCACGAGTGTTTCACACTATACTGTTATAACATTTCAATTCCATTTTAAATGCCCTATCTCCATCCTATGGAATCCTGGGAGCTTTAGTTTGGTGAGACACTAGACCTCGGTAGAAGATAATTCCAAATATTCCACAAAACTGTCGTTTCTGTTTTAGATCCATCTATGCTGTTGTAATTCCAAAGATTTATTTTTGTTGTGTTTATTCTGTATATTGCTTTTTGATGTTTTGATATTTTCTGTGATTTGTTACTTGGGCACAGCCCCATGTAAGCCGCTCCGAGTCCCCTTTGGGGAGACGGATGCGGGTTAGAAATAAAGTATTATTATTATTATTATAACTACAAACTGCAGGATTCCATAGGATGGCAGGATGGCAGTTAAACCAGAATCACAGTGCTTGTTTGTGGGGTGTAAAAAGATCCCATATATGTTTCAGAAGAAGCCTTCATAGGATATTAGGATACTCCAATAATTCACTGTCCCCTAGTAAACAGACTTTTTGTGAAGAATACACAAAACCAAAGAAACCTATCATCCATCTGAATATTTTTAGCATGACACAGTAATCTACTTTCCAAATACCATGCAGTTTATTTTTGAAAGTCCAGTGTGTACTACAAAGGTCACTCATTTTTGTACCAGAACAAGGAGGCTACTATCATTTGAAGGAGGAGAGGCATGCCTACGGGATGTGCCAGAGTGTAGCTGCATTCAACTTAGCAAATGCCCTCCAACATTTGTCAAATGCCATTAGGTACTATCTTATTTTATTTGATGTGAAACAAATAGGAGACCAAAGAGCATTCAGAAGATGTTGTTTCTTTGAGAGTCTACTTGAAGGGGTTCTATTTATTTTGTTAAAGGCTATAAAGTCATAAAGAAGTTTTGAAATTAAAAACACAGCACACACACACATATCTATCATGGAATCAGGAAAATCTGTCAGCAATAATCCCATAAAACAACAGTTTCTCAAAGCAAGCACTAAGCTGAAATGCACACTCAAAGTTGATCTACCCTGTTTGCAGCTTGTAAATGGAGCTGGGTATATTTTGGCATCTGGAGAATGAAGGCGTGTATGAACAGCTCTGTGAAAAGAGGAAAATGCATTTGTGGTGATGATCATCACAGTAATTCAGTGGAACAAAACACATGTTTTGCATCTAAACATCTCCAGACAGGGCTGGTAATGATCGATATTTGAAACACTGAATAGCTAGTATTCAACAAGATTGACAAGTTTAATATAGCAGGCCTTCCATTTTCATGGGAACAAGAAGCAGAGAACATCCACAAAGGTGGAAAAACCATGAATGAAAAAAACCCAATGACCATATTTGTTTTTTCCACGAGAGATTAATATGGTCCCAATGGGAAACCTTAAGTCCTCCAGTGCAACTGTATGAGCAACTTCCTACAGAAGTTGGCCCATAGAGTCATGCTGGAGGACCTAGTTAATTTAAAAGACCAAAAGATGAGATTCCGGGTTTGTGATACTCAAGTCATCTGGTAGGCTGCTTTTAAGATGGAGATGGTGTTCAAAAGTGGCTTGAGATGTGATGCACAGGAAAAATCAGCTCTGGAGGGTGGAGAGGTTGCAAGGCTGCAATTTTTTCAGGGCTCCTAAGGTGTATCTACACTGTAGAATGAAAGCAGTTTGCTATCAACTGCATTACCATATATCAATGTCATGGAACCCTGGGAGGTGTAGTTTGATGAGGCAGCAACACTCTTTGGCAGGAACCCCCAGTTTCCATACCATGACTCATAGCATTTAGTGGAGTCAAACAGGTCAAGATTACAATTTTCAGTTTGTAGCATTCAAGAAAAGTAAACAGCATCAAACACATTTTCAGTTTACATTTGGCCTTTTCCATATTAAATGTGCCCAAGTTGTGAGGATGGAAAGAATATTAAAATTTTCCGATTATTTGCACAAAAAATGACATTTTCAGAGGAAAAAAACAATACATGTAAATTTGGTACTTAACAAATCCCCAGTTACAGTATTTTGTGCACAAAGGTGCCGTGTACAAATTTGTGTATACAATACTTTAAAATTATAAATAATTTTCAAAAACCACACTATGTTCAGGAATTTTTTGGCAGTGGGAAGAAAACTGCTAAAATTTACTCATTGCTTCCCTCGAGAACATAATTAGCACAAATTATAATCCTATCAGAATGTCATGCCTAGGAATGTAATAGACATTTCCATTACTTGAGATTGTGTTATCCAGTTACATTATCCATTCTTTGGATATCCTTTGGTTTCTGGCCACTCATATAAAACCATGAGCATTGGATTATTATTTACTTTAGAATAAAATACAAGTAAATGTGTGCATCTTTTGAGAAACACAAACACTTAGGCTTTACTGAATTGTGAAGTTGAGAAAAATTGATGAATATTTTTTTAAATGCATATGTTAGTACACATATGTTCCAAAATATGCACGTATCAATATGATGAAGTGGGGAAAAAAGACTTTTGCAACCTGATACAAAATGTGGACATTACAAGATAGGACTTGACAGATTGGAGAGCTGGGCCAAAACTAAGAAAATGAATTTCAACAGAGATAAATTTAAGCAACTATATCTAGGCAGCAAAAATGAAATGTACAAATGTAGGACAGCTGACACAGGCTTGAAATCAGTATACATGAAAAATATCTGGGAATGTTAGTAGACTATGAGTGTGATGTGTTGAAGAAAACAAAAACCAAGGTTTTTTGGTCACAGCAATAGGAATATATTACCCAGATTGAAGGAAATAGCAATACACTTTATTCTACTTGTCCATCTTACATTCTATTCCATCTTGTCTCCTGTGACGTCAGAGGCCCTTCCACCCAGCGAGCCCTCCATCCTGGGTTTTCTTGCTGCTACTCCATTCTGGAAGGCGGCTGGAGCTCAGCCCTGCTGCCCTGCCAGTTTGGGAGGTGACGGGAGTCTCTGGCCAGCGATTTGTGGCTGCTAAATTTACCTGCGATCGTAGGACTGTTTAGTTATTTCATCATCTGTGAAGGGGATTAAAGACCACCACCAGATCCTTCACCAACAGGCTCTCTATCGGCAGGCCTCCATTGCTGCTACTGAGCGACCACCATCTTGGCTTCCGTCCTTCTTGTGAAGACAACGACCACCATTTTAGGTCCTGCTGCATCTCGTCATCTTGTTTTAAATTTTTATTTTTGGTTTTGTTTTTATTCTTTTTATTTTATTTTACTTTATTTTGTGTTTTATATTATTATTTTCACCCTCCCCCTTCTTTTGTCTAAGTCTTGCTGTATTTAAAATAATTCTATAAACATTTATTTAAATAAGTAATTTTATTTTGTTTAAATAATGTTATTTATTATTTTATAAATAATATAATATATAATATAATGTTATATTACATTATAATTTAATATACTATATTATAATGTCAATATATTGCATTATGTTATAGTATAATAATTGTAATGTAATACTAATAATAATAATAGTATGATTACGGTATGGTGTGTTGTATATGCATTTGGTATTGGTGTTGTTGTAATGTAACACAGTATAATACTGCCAATGATAATGTGATATAATAATTATATCATGATATTATAATTTGTATATTTGTATTACATGCAATATTGCTAACAATATTGCGATATGTTGTAGTGCAATATGTGTAGTGCTGATGTTGTGCTATGACAGTAATGTTATTTGTTGTTTTTTTAGTTTGCTGTGAGCCACTCTGGCAATATTGTTATATGTACATTGTAAGCCACTCTGGCAGTATTGTTGTTTGTTGTAAGCCGCTCTGAGTCCCCTTTGGGGTTGAGAAGGGTGGCATATAAAAATAGTAAATAAATAAATAAATAATACTTTAGTCAGATCTCACCTGAAATACTGTGACCAGTTCTGGGCACTAGAGTTCAAGAAGGATATTGACAAGCCAGAATGTGTCTGTAGAAGAGCAATCAAAGTGGTGAAAGGTCTGGAAGCCAAGCCCTATAAGGAGTAGCTTTAGGAGCTAGATACATTTAGCTTGGAGAAGAGAAGACTGAGGAGTGACATGATACCTATGAGAAAATATTTGAAGGATTGCCAGGCAGAAGGTGGAGCAAGCTTATTTTCTGCTGCTTCAGAGACTAGAACACAACAAATTAATTCAGCTCACAAGGAAAGAGACTCCAACTTAACATTATGATGTATCTTGCAATGGTATGATTCTATGATGTAGGCCTTTCATACTTCAGACTTATAGCACTTTGATACCCATCAACTGCCATGACTTAAAACGTTTTTTGAATCATGGGATTTGTAGTATTTACCCTTCTCTACCAGAGAGCTCAGGTGCCACATACTATAAATCCCAGGATTCCACAAAGTGGTGTCAAAGTGCTATAAGGCTGCAATGTGGTTGGTCTGCAGATGAGAAATTTTCAGCCACAGACAAGCCCTTGACTCAAGTGATTGTAGATAGTTCAACCATTTAAATATAGAGAAAAATAATTCTTACGATTTTCAGTTCCAGCTATTAATTATCACTTGGATTTCCTTTATAACTACGTAAGGTTTTCTGCATTAAAAAACTAAATTGGCTTCATTACATCACAGTCTAATGAATGACACATGCCTTTGGAACCATGCAATGGTGCTTTGCTCAATCAATGGAAGGAGAATAAGATCTACTGCAGAATCATAGACTTGGAAGAGACCACATGGGCCATCCAGTCCAACCCCCTGCCAAGAAGCAGGAAAATCACATTCAGAGAGCCCTGACAGATGGCCATCCAGCCTCTGTTTAAAAGCCTCCCAAAAAAAGGAGCCTCCACCTCACTCCGGGGCAAAGAGTTCCACTGCTGAACAGCTCTCACAGGAAATTTTTCCTCATGTTCAGGTGGAATCTCCTTTCCTGTCATTTGAAGCTATTGTTCCATGTCCTAGACTCTGGGGTAGCAAAAAACAAGCCTGCTCCCTCCCTATGACTTCCCCTCATGTATTTATACATGGCCCTCATCATGTCTCCTCTCAAAACTTCTCTTCTGCAGGCTAAATATGCCCAGCTCTTTAAGCCGCTCCTCATAGGGCTTGTTCTCCAGACCTTTGATCTTTTGATTCTCCCTCTTCCAGACACATTCTAGTTTGTCAACATCTCTCTTCAACTGTGGTGCCCAGAATTGGGCACAGTGTGGTTCCAGGTGTGGTCTGACCGAGGCAGAATAGAGGGGTAGCATGACTTCCCTGGACCTAGACACTATAGTTCTATTTATAGGTACGGTTTGAGTGGGCTACCTAAGTGTGGGCATGGGACAGTTCAGAACAGGATCCTAACACACGTCTCTCAGCATTGGTTTCTTATCTAAGTGTGCTCTCCCCCTGAAAATACGTGCAAAACAACATTGGGGAGAAATGCGAGAGGAGGGAAATGAAGCTGGGGGAGGGAGGGAAAAGTCATTACAACTTTCTCCAGATGGACAATGCCACCTGATTTTTGATCCAAGGCCTCTACGGTGGTTAATCCAGCCTGGAGTAGAGGAGGATTAACTTTCAATTTTAAAAAAATCTTGTGACTGCAGAAAAGGGCAGCTTTTAGTACTTAGTAAAAAGAAACAAGAGCTCAATTAAAAGGAAGAAGGAATGAAAATATTCATTTAAATAAGGTGCCTCCATCCTTGACTTTTAACCTTCCAGGAACTTTCCATATTTTTTTAATTGTCTGCCCCTAACAAGAACAAGGGCAGAAGGCAGTGGAGCTTTTCCTCTCAAGAAATAGGTCAGAAACCTTGCTTTCTGGCCCAATTTTGAAGAGGAGCCAACAAAGGCCATCTCATATATAGATGGATTCAGCATTCGAACGTCACCATAGGCTATGTCAGACATACAAACACAGTATCTCAGCTTGAAATCTGACCACAACTGTCCATATTTTTTGTCTGTTTCTCCACATGGCAGATGTAGTGATGGTGGTAGGGAATGGCTGCTTTGTTTTGTCTGAAAACCAGGGTCTTTCTTTTGCAATATTTATTTCCTGTTTAATTACATGTGAATTAGCTAGGGGAAACGTAGGGAAGCCCTCTTACCGTCTTAAGCCTTCTGAGCAGTTTGTTAAATTCTTGCTTCAAATCCCTTGAGGGAATAGTGGATTCAAAGGCGCTTTTAATCATACTATAAGGAGGGTGAAGTAGTATGTAAGTAGGTCATAGTGAAAGCATTACGAGTGCATAGGTTATTGCTTTCTTGAAACAACAAACAGAGAAGCATGCTCTTTGGAACATGCTTGCTTTCGCCATTTCTTAAAGAAAAATAAAGACAGAGACAGAAAGGCAGGGGGGGGAGAGGCAGGACTAAGCCTGCGTAAAGAAGGAAAATGTCGCCCCTTTGAAGGAGACAAAGATCCCACTATGATTATCATAATTCATGAATAGTCAGCCCTTCATATCCATGGATTATGCATCCATGGATTACACCATGCGGTGCTTGAAAATATTCAGAAGTAATTCCAAAAAAGCAAATCTTTATGTTGCCATTTTATATATGAGACACCATTTTACTCCCTCATTGTATATACAGGCAGTCTCCAAGTTACAAACATCCAACTTACAAATGAATCATAGTTACAACAGGAAGTGAGCATAATCTTCCCAAGGAAGGAAAATTCACTCCTGAAAGAGTTATCATGGGGAAAAGGGATCTCTACTGAAGCTTGGACCCTTACACACAGTCATATAACCCAGAATATCAAGGCAGAAAATCCCACAATATCTGCTTTTCACTGGGTTATCTGAGTCCACACTGCCATATATTCCGGTTCAGAGCAGATAATGTGGTGTTTTATTCAGCTGTGTAGAAGGGGCCCTTGTTCCCACAACTAGTGAGGTTTTTTCCCAAAATTAAATTATTACAGGGTCATAAGTGAGGTGAAATCTTTTGAACAGTACCTGTTCCGATTTACATACGCATTCAACTTAATAACAAAGCTACAGAACCTATCTTGTTTATAACTCAGGTACTGACTGTAATGGGAATTGAGCATATATCCTCAGATACATCAGCAGATATCAAGGATCCATTGTACAAATGCACATGGATTTTGATATCCATGGGATGTCTTGGAACCAAATCTCAGAAAATACCAAAGACCCACCATACATTGGCATCCAAAAGACTGCCACCTTTCATTAACATTAACATGCTCTTTGCTAAAATCTTCCTCAGAGTCAGGACTTACACTGTCTTTAGGAAGAGTGTGGCATGTATATCAGGCAGTGGATTTCAGGGGTCCTTTTGCAGAATTATACCTCTATAATGCCACTTGGACTGCCATAGCTGCATGCCATGAAATCCTGGGCTTTGTAGTTTAGGCATGGGCTCTCTCACTAAGAATTTTAAATAATCCCCCTCAAAGTACTAATTCTACATTTATATTTTGCTGTGGTGGAATTTAAAGTGAAGTTATTCTGTTGTAACTGAAGTGTAGATGAGTAAATGTCCTTCAGGCGGTCATGTAAAACATTCCTTTTTCAACAGGCCTTCGGCCCATAAGACGTCATCAGCATTTCAGCCTGCTTGTTGATTTGCTGTGTTATATTGCATTATGTTGTGCGTTTGTTCTCCGTACAGCATATTGTGTTTTTAACCCATGATTTTAGAGTGTGTAATGTGTTTTAACTGTGTTTTGTTGTACCTTGACTTGTTGTGAGCCGCCGCGAGCCACTCGGGAGTGGCGGCCTAGAAGTTTGACTAATAAATAAATAAATAAATAAATATAGTGAAGTGTTCAGGATTCACAAAAGCGATTAAGTAGAGGTGGGTGTGCAATTCTGACAAAACGCAAGCCATTTGGGGGTCCATTGTTGGATGACCCCTCATTCTGTTTATGCGGAAGTTACTGGAATCAAGAGAGTGTTAGCATTTTCATTCAGCAAAGATTTGGCCCATTGGCTAAACTGGGAAACTTTAAAGGCTCAATCCTCAGCCTCTTTTTAAAGCCTATCTGCATGAAACCTACCTCAGTTTTAGATGCCATTTACATCTAAACATCTGCAGGCCTACCAAGTTTCAAAATAATTCACCAATCTACTGTTTTTAAAGGATTATTTTAAGTTTTAACCATAACATTTTTTAAAAATTACACAAACCGCATAAGAGGGTTCTGGGAATTGTAGTCGCCAGTTGTGTCTATGCTCAGCTAATCAGAGCATGGACACAATCAGGCTTTTTATTAGCTGAGAAACAGAGAACTGGCTACGTGCGCAAGGCATCCTCTACATCAGTGTTTCTCAATCTTCCTAATGCTGCAACCCCTTATTACAGTTCCTCATGTTGTGGTGACCCCTAACCATAACATTATTTTCATTGCTACTTCATAACTGTATTTGTGTGTGTGTATGGGGGGAGGGGTGATTTTGTCATTTGGAAGTTGTAGTTGCTGGGATTTATAGTTCACCTACAATCAAAGAGCATTCTGAACTCACCAACAATGGAATTGAAACAAACTTGGCACTCCGAATCCTCAATATACCCAAATGTGAACTCTGATGGAGTTTGGGGAAAATAGATTTTGACATTTGGGAGTTGTAGTTGCTGGAATTTATAGTTCACCTACAATCAAAGAGCCCCTTGCACCCCACCAATGATAGGAATGGGTCAAACTTCCTATACAGAACCCTCATGCCTTGAAGGGACTAGCTGGCGTGAGCCTCCATTCCACCTCTCATGCTCTCCCTCACCCACACATGCGCATCATGCTGCCATGCGCCAAGCACACCTGTTCTCGCCTCCCTGCTTGGAGTATCAGAAACAGCCCTCCCCTTGGCTGGGAGGTCTGCCAATCACAGCAAAGGAGAGCTTTAGGTGGGAGAATTCGCAGTCTGTTTCCAAAAAGAAAGAGAAGGACAAGCAGAGAGATCTTCAACCTTCTCTGCCAAAGGGCTTCCTAAGACCATCAGAAATATATGTTTTCTGATGGCCTTTGGCGACCCCTCTGAAACCCTCTCATGACCCCCCTGGGGGTCCCGACCCCCAGGTTGAGAAACACTGCTCTACATGGAAGAAGGAGGTCCTTTCTGATGGTCATTGCAGTATGATGGGATGCTGTTTTTGTCAAGTATTGGAGGGAGATTGGACCAGGAAAAGTTACTTAACTAAGTAGCTGATACTTAATGAAGCAGCTGATGCAGATTCCAGCCTATAAAAATATTGCCTCAGTCTTCACTCACCTTCCTTTTTATCTCCTTCCCTCCAACAGCAGGGATCAACATAATAACTCTGGCCAGCAAATGTGCATTGGATTATTTTTGGACAGCTGCATTCATTATTTGTAATGTCTAATTTGATCCAGGGAGACTTATATACTGACTTTTTGACCTGCACTAATACAAATGCACAAATTAGCATCAACAGCGCATGGACAGCTGACAGAGGCGAGAATCTCAACTAATGAAGACACATTGTCTCAATTGTTGAATAGGGAGTCAATACATGAGTAAAGCTCACTCATTCAATGAGTCTACTCTACTTGGAATTCATAATAGGAATTAGCCCAGAGTAGCTATACAAATCACTTACTTCTAGTCTTTCCTACTGTGGTGCTATCATATACTGCATTGTATTTCTACCTAAATAATAGGTATAAGGTCCATATGACTTCTGTACCTGTGGGATCTGTAGCCATGGTTTTGCCCCCAAGGAATTTTCTTGGTCATATAGGTAATTGTATACTTCTGTCCCAGGTTACTATAGTTAGACAGGAGGACCTATCAAATTATTACAGAGAATAGCAATTTCCTGCTTCTTGGCAGAGGGTTGGACTAAATGGCCCATGAGCTCTTCCAACTCTATGATTCCATGACACCTCTATGGTAATATGCAGTGGAAGTCCTGCATTTTAATAGGGTTTGTTCCTGAACTTGTATTTTGACAGTAAGTCCAGGAACATATCTCAGAGATAATGCTATATACTAATTTAATATTACCTCTGATTACATTTTTGATAAATCATTATTTCCCAAAATGATAAAAAGGATCAAAAACATAATATGTATATACCAGTAATGTAAATATATTTAATTTAAATTAGAATATGAACATTTATGTCATTTTTTCAGTGATGGTCATTCTATTATTCCATCCTATTTAATCCAGGGGTTTGTAGATTTGTGAGGCACTGGCAGGATGTAGCTAAACTTAACATCCACCCGCCGGAGGGCGTTCTCCGTGATAGCCCCTACGCTATGGAATGCCCTTCCGGCTGGAGTTAGAGCCCTGAGGGACCTACTCCCGTTCAGACGGGCCTGCAAAACTTACTTGTTTAGGCAGGCCTTCGGTGAAATAAGGCCCATGTGGATTTTTCATCCGGCTGTTATCTGTGTTGCTGCTCTATTGTTTTAATTGCTCTGCATTGTTTTAACTGTGTTTTTAAATGTTTTCTATGTTTTAACCATGGCGCTGTGCCATTGGCTCTTGTGAGCCGCCGCGAGCCCTCGGGAGTCGGCGGTTGATAAGCTCAAATAATAAATAAATAAAATAAATAAATAGCTGAGAATTCTAATAATATATCAACATAGTACAATCAATGTAGTGTGATACCACTGTAATTGCCATGGCTCAATACTATGAAATCTTGGGATTTGTAGTTTGGTGACATTTGCACAAGTAGGCTAAAGACTGTGTAAAACTATAATTCTGTTCCAAAAAACCTATACATTCCATCAGCCTTCACCAATATTCCCACTTTTGAAACTTCCTTGACTAGGAACTACTGCCTTAGAGATGAGAGTGGGTAGACTGGTTTTTATGCAGAGAGGAATCATAAAGCAATAGAGCAGCTTGTGTTGGCGTTGGCGAAACCAGCCAATAGGACATCCTTCTCTTAGGATCTGGAAATCAATGAGTAGGATGTTCAATGGTGGTGACAGCTGATACATTCCATGTCAGTGGAATGACAACTCTGTTTCAGGGCTTGGATGCAATTTAAAGGAGCTGTTCAGAGTTCTGAGCCTACTTGCGAGACAGAGGTTAAGCACCTTGGATAAACCTTTTAAAGTCTGGAGGAAAACCCAGAGTGGATTCACCAGCAATAAAGAAACAGCAGTGTTTCTGTTAATGGTATTCATTGTGGGGTTTCTCAAGGGGCCATTCTCTCCCCTTTATTATTTAACATCTACATGCGACCACTTGCCAAATTGGTGTGGAGTTTTGGGCTGGAGTGTCATCAGTACGCTGATGACACCCAGCTGGTGCTGAGGATGAAGGTCCGGCGGGACTCTGTACCCGATTGTTTCCAGCTATGCTTTCAAGGTGTGACTGGTTGGCTACGAGCCAGCGGGTTGAGAGTGAACCCATCGAAGATGGAGATCCTTTGGCTGGGTGGTCCGGGTGGGAGTGGGCTCGGCTGCCTAGTCTGGACGGCGAGGCATTACGCCCATCGTCTTTAGTAAAGAGTCTGGGGGTCCAGTTGGACCCACTGCTGACAATGGAGGCCCAGGTCTCTACTGTCAGCAGATCCGCATTTTTCCATCTGTGGCAGGCTAGGCGGCTGGCGCCCTATCTCACTAGGAACAACCTAGCCACGGTGATCCAGGCAACGGTCATCTCGAGACTGGACTACTGTAATGCCCTTTACATTGGCCTTCTTTTGTCGGTCATCCGGAAGCTTAAACTGGTGCAGAATGTGGCAGTGAGACTCCTGGCCGGAGTGCTGGCCAGGGCCCATATCACTCCAACCCTGCAGCAACTGCACTGGTTGCCAATCGAGCACCAGATCATCTTCAAAGTGCTGGTTCTGACCTTTAAGGCCTTGCATGGTTTGGGGTCGGTGTACCTGAGAGACCGTCTACTTCCATATGTTCCCCAGAGATCTCTTCGATCTGAGGTCCTCAACCTCCTGCAGATCCCTTCCCTACACACCATCCACTTATCATCAACGTGACAGAGGGCTTTTTCTGTTGTGGCACCAAGCCTATGGAATGCTTTACCGCCAGAGGCCCGAGCAACCTGTGAATTTCCGGCCTTCCGGAAAGCCTGTAAAATTGTTCTCTTTAGACAGGCTTTTGGCCTCTAATTCTTGGTTGGTAGATTAATACTGTTTTAGTGGGATTACTGGGAAGTGGGTTTTTATTTTGTCATTTACTGTTCTATTGTTGTGATTTTATGTATTGTAAACTGCCCTGAGCCATCCGGAAAGGACAGTATACAAATTGAAATAATAAATAAATAAATAATAAATAAATATACCACTGTTGGAAGCTTGATTGGCAGCTGCATGACAACCATCTCAGTGGATACCATCTTCTACCACCTCAGTCTTTTCACCCATCTAATCCAAAATCGCCTTCCCTGGGTATCAAGCATACCATGGTTTTCTCCCACTGACTTCTACTTGATCCCTTTAGGCTGGAAATGTAGACCATTTAAGAAACCCCTGACCTAGACAATTCCTTTCAGAAGATAACTGGAATTGCTTATATGCACAACAGTTTTTAAATAAATAAATAAATAAATAACATATTTCCTTCAGTTCTAGAGTTAGCTGTTATCTTAATTATTGATTGGCAGAAGTAAACGTTGCTCAGAATTAGCACACTGGAAAAGGTGATTAGAATAAAGATTTGCTGAAGCATTCTGCTTCAAAAGGGGTGCGGGTGGCAGAGGGAGAGTTTTGGAATCTCTGTTGCTATAGACAGAGGACTTCAATCCCTCTCTCTTCCTGTTTCAGGCGCAGATGAAAAGATGTTTTCACCATCCTGTTCCAGAGAGAGATTGCTGAGTAATAACTCAGCCTTTCCAAAAACAATTAGGCAAAATGCTGAGACAAAATGCAGGCATCTTCAACAGCTGACTCAAAACTGTAAAGATGATTTTCCCCCTAAAGAGACTTGGCTATCAGATAGGCTTGTTCAAAGGCTAATGGGAAGGCACTCGGAAATTAGAACCCACAAAAGTTTTCCCTGATTGGAATCTTTCTGCAAGTTCCTGTATGCATCACAAGGCCTGGAGAAAATGAAACAGATGGGAGATTTCCTGTGGATCTCCCTGCTGCAACATTAGGATAGCACTGGCCCTACTATTAGACAGTTGTCTCAGCAAGCAGAGCAGAGGGATGTCATTGAATGAGCCGCACAATTTTAGTAACTGTGCTTTCAAGTAGCAACCTCATGAATTTAATTGGGTTTTCTTGGGTAATGAATACTCTGAGGTGGTTTGCCATTGTATTCCTCTGATTACATCCCTGGGTATGCCATGGTAGCCTCTTTTTTAAATACTGCCATCTCTGACCCTGCTTAATTCTGAAAGCACCAGATGACATCTCACTGAGGCCCATAAAAAGGTATTTAATCGTTAGCTGTTATAGGCCCCATCTACACTTACCACATCATTCCATTTCAAACCAGTTCTGAAGAAAATGGTTTTGCTGTGCAGATGATTACATAGGAAATCTTAGAACCAATTTGAGGCTTGGATGGTGAATACGCAAACCACAGAACACTGATGCACATTATTCATGCACTTTTGTGGGAGTTCATTGTCTAGCTGCTGCAGTTCGAAGCAATCTAGCTTCATACTGCATTATATGGTTAGTGTAGGCATTGACTTAAATCCTGTCGATTAGTACACAGCAGAGTAGACCTATTGAAATGACTGTTCAATGGTGACTCAAAACATAGGAAAATTCTGGATTCAGTGGCTCCACTCTGTTCAGGACTAAAAATAGTTTGAGGAATAGTACATTTGAGAGTACCCAGGAAAAAGAAATATTGAGGTATATCTTGTCTCACAATGCAGGTGTATTTCCCCCCACAAGTAATGGAATGTATATGTATGTATATATAATATATGCATGTATGTATGTATTTATTTATATATAAACTAGCTGTACCCGGCACGCGTTGCTGTGCCCTATTTAGGAGATGCGAGAAAGTCTGAGTATGTAAGGGTTGGAATTGTTGTTAGTGAATTTATGTTTGTGCCTCAGCTCTTTGCCTGCAGTCCTTCGGGTTTGACTTGTACCATGGCCAGGATGGATCAGCTTGGGGAGGGCTTGTCCTGTCAGGGGATCTCTATCTTCACAGGTGCGTCCAGTGTCTGTTGGGGGACTGTTAAAAATCCTTTCCGTATCCTTTTTAGCCACCTTTCTCAAGATCTTCATGTCTAGCTTACTTTCTGCTCCTCTCTTTTTCAAGATGTCCTGCTCTGTGTCTTTTGCACCCATTGGTCGATGTCCGATGACGCTTTCCTCATGGACAGGCCATCTGAGGGAGCTCTTCCAGCGCTGGGCATCAGAAGGTACTTGGTGATGACCTCCATCCCTTGGAGCCAGCATATAGAGGGGCTGGAGCACCCTCCTTGGCAAACCCCATTGTTGCTGGATGGTCCTCTTATTAATGTGGAATTCCAAGCCACTGGAGATCTTTTGGGAAAGGAAGAAGAGCTCCCCTTGAATGGTGTTGATCTCCATCATGGTCTTCTGATTTGAAAGTGTTGGAGGAGGCTCTGGCAGTCATCTGACAGTTTGTTATGGGTCGGAATGTTCATGTTGGCTGGCCAGTACAGCAGTTATGCAAATCCGCCCTTATTGGCAGCCAATCATGTTGTCAGATTGTAGAGGCTGGGGGAGTCTTTGGCAGCCCCAGAGGATGCTGGGAAATGTAGTTTTTACTCGTTGTTTTGGGGGCCTTTTAGGTTTTGGGGGGGAAAGTTTCTTTGCTACAAACGTATCTTGCTTGAGGCCTATTTCTGTTGGCAAGTTTTGTGTTTCTGCGTTGTAAGGTTTCTCTGTTTGAGGTAGTCTTCACATGACGACTGTTCCTTTATATATATAAATAAGTCCATCCAGCAGTTCACCTACCTGGGTAGCATCATCTCTTCAGACGCCAAGATTGATAAAGAGATAGATCACAGCTTATCAAAGGCATATAGTGCATTTGGAAGGCTTCACAAAAGAGTCTGGAACAACAAGCACCTGAGGCAAAGCACCAAAGTCAGTGTGTACAGGGCTAGCGTACTGTCTATTCTCCTCTATGGGTCTGAAACATGGGTCACCTATTGCCAACACCTACGACTCCTCGAACGCTTTCATCAGCGCTGTCTTCGCACAATCCTAAAGATACACTGGACCGACTATGTAACTAATGTCGCTGTCCTTGAGCAAGCAGCGATCACCAGTGTTGAGGCCATGCTATTGAAAACCCAGCTGCACTGGGCAGGGCACGTCTCTAGGATGGAAGACCACCACCTCCCAAAGATACTACTCTATGGTGAACTCGCCACGGGTCAGCGCAAGAGAGGCGCCCCCAAAAAGAGATATAAGGACTCCCTGAAACAACATCTCAGGCTTGGCCAGATTGATCACCAACAATGGTCCACCCTGGTCTCACATCGGGAGGCATGGAGATGCACTATCCACAATGCTGCGGCCTCTTTCGAGAAGACACGCCGAATGGGTCTCAAAGAGAAACAAAAACGCAGAAAGAACTGCAACTTGGAAACAATATCACCCAAGGAGACTTTCTGCTGTGCTTTCTGCAACTGAACTTGCCCAGCTCAGATTGCCCTTTTTAGTCATCAACACGCTTGTAAAAAGTGTGGGATGAGTCCTTTCTAAGAATCTTCATTCACGAAGTAATGCCGAGAGATTTATTTATATACTGCATTTCTATACCACTCTCTCTCACCCTGAGAGGGACTCAGAACAGTGTAGCTATTATTACAAAGTGGTTTAGAATCCACTATAGCAGTGGTTCTCAACCTTCCTAATGTCGTGATTCCGTAATACAGTTCCTCACGTTGTGGTGACCCCCAACCATAAAATTATTTTCATTGCCATTTAATAACTGTAATTTTGCTACTGTTATGAATTGTAATATAAATATCTGATATGCAGGATGTATTTTCATTCACTGGACCAAATTTGGCAGAAATTTCCGATACATCCAAATTTGAATACTGGTGGGGTTGCGGGGGGATTGATTTTGTCATTTGGGAGTTGTAGTTGCTGGTATTAAAAGTTCACCTACAATTGAAGAGCATCCTGAACTCCACCAATGATGGAATTGTACCCAATTTGGCACACAGAACTCCCATGACCAAAAGGGTTTGGTGGTCATTGACCTTCAGTTTTGGAGTTGTAGTTCACCTACATCCAGAGAGCACTGTGGACTCAAACAACGATGGATCTGGACCAAACTTGGCACAAAATTATCAATATGCCCAAATGTGAACAATGATGGGGTTTGAGGGAAACAGACTTTGACATTTCGGAGTTGTAGTTGCTGGGATTTATAGTTCACCCACAATCAAAGAGCATTGTGAACCCCACCAGTGACTGAATTGGGCCAAACTTCCCACACAGAACTCCCATGACCAACAGAAAATACTGTGTTTTCTGATGGTCTTTGGCAACCCCTCTGGCACCCCCTCATGATTCCCCCAGGGGTCCTGACCCTTAGGTTGAGAAATGCTGCACTATGGGTTTAGTACAAATGTTAAAGGAGATATCCAAAGTTTTGAAGCCCTGGTTAGTTCATTAGCACTGACCATAAGTCAAATAGCTTTTGTTAGCTATATGACTTGGGATATTCTAGGTAATCTAAAGGGAAACTATGTAATATTTTTTAAAGAGATTGTTTGTTTGTTTGTTTGTTTTAAAGTCCAACAAGAAGCCAGAAAAATAAGGAATTGGTCCAGATGCATTTTAATTCACAGTTCCCATGGTTTGTATGTGTTTCAAAATCCAGTTATCCTTCAGTATTCACTCCATTCTGAAATTCACAATGCGGAGCTCTAAACAAAAAACTATGTAAGAATGAATATTTGACATGAATACGCACCCAAAAAGATTGGTATATTAGGAAAAACAGCTTGCAAAAAAGTAAATCGTGTAAAAATGCTGACAAAAATCTGTTTGGTAAAGTTCCGTAACATGAATATCCTTTCCAAATCTTTGTTCTGGTGGGAAATACAATATTAAAATTACTTGTTGATTTCTTCATGAATAATATTGATGAAGAATTATTTCCCTTTCTAACATGGAAGTTATCAATCACCAATTGGTACATTTATTACAAACTTGTCATCTGGACTTTGGACTTCCATTCCACCATTAACCTTTAGCCAAATCACTGTATTTGCAGTCAGAATGTTCATTGTACCATGAACATACTGACAGTAATACATGCATGCACACTCCATGACCCATTGTCTTTAGTCAATTGCCATGATTTAATCTAATTTGCCCAGGATTCTGAATAATTTGAAGTCTCTAAATTACATATTGATTTGGTCCACACTGAAGATAAAGGATGAGCCAAAGATAAAGGATATCTCAGTTATCGTTCCTACCTTACTGAACAACTATCCATTGGAGGTAGTGTGTCTTCTCCTTAAGCAGATTTTTGATATGATGATAGGTGGGACAACAGAAAATACCAAACACTAGCACTCTTAAAATATGTATTTTATTGGTTATTCCTGGTGTGTCCTCCTGAGCTATTTTTGTTTCTAGAATTGTACTTTGAATACACATTTTATTCTGTATGCTATCAAGAGCTTGCCTTTGGCAAATAAAAGCAGAACATAATATATAAACAAATATTGCTATTGTGTATAAGTTGGCACAAGGCACGATTTCCAAGACCGATGAGGATCAGAAGGCACATATATTTCCAAGTAGTAAATGCCTTATGATCACAAGTAATTTTCAGCACTTGTCTTGCCTTCCTCTGGGCAGAAAATGTATGACTTGCCTAAGGTTACTGAATGGGTTTCATGGCTCAATGGGAGATTCAAACTCTGCTCCTCCAGAGTCCTAGACCAACACTCAAACCACTTGACCATGTTTTCTGGGCAAAAGGGATCCTTGAAGTTTATTTATTTATTTATTTAGAACATTTCTACCCTGTTCTTCTCAACTTCTGAAGAGGGACTAAGGACGGCTTCCAACAGGCCACTATTCAGTGCAGACACAATAAAACATAGCATAAAATACAGTTAAATACACTAAACAATTATAAATATACATTACAAAGATCACCAAGTTAAAATCGTTGTCCTGAATCAATTCACTGCGGTCAAATCGAATCTTGTCTTCAACAGTAAATTGGTCTACTCTGCAACAGGGAGCATACCACCCCCTTTTGTGCCAGCTCCACTGGCTGCCTGTCCACTTCCGGGCTCAATTCAAAGTGCTGGTTTTGACCTTTAAAGCTCTATACGGTTCTGGCCCAGCTTACTTGTCCGAACGCATCTGCTGCTACGTCCCACCTCGTAACTTAAGATCTTCCGGGGAGGCCCTGCTCTCGCTCCCACCAGCTTCTTGAACGCGGTTGGTGGGGACGAGAGAGAGGGCCTTCTCGGTGGTGGCTCCCCGTTTGTGGAACACGCTTCCTAGCGACATACGTTCAACTCCATCCCTCCTGGCATTCGGGAAAAAAGTGAAATCCTGGCTGTGGGACCAGGCGTTTGCACACTAGCATAAGGCAGCACTTTGGACTGGATTTTAATGGCAAGTTGGTGGATATGGCTCAATGCTCTTTTTATGGACGGAACACTGTTTTTAACTTAAATGAATGTGTATGATGTGTTAATGTTAATTGTATTTTAATGTATTTTAATGCTGAATGCTTTTTGGGTTTTTATATTGCATTTTACTGTGTTCGTTAGGCTGCTCTGAGTCCCCCCCTCGGGGGTTGAGAAGAGCAGGGTAAAAATGCTGGAAATAATAATAATAATAATAATTAATAAATAATAATAAATAACACTTGATCCCATATTCAAGATTTAAGTTTATTCTGGAAGGTAGGAAGGGAGGGGGAAGATCTGACCTCATTAGGGAGGGAGTTCCACAGCCGAGGGGTCACCACGGAGAAGGCCCTCACGGAGAAGGTCTCTCATTCCCACCAACCGCTATTGCGATAGTGGTGGGACCGAGAGCAGAGCCTCCCCGAATGATCTTAAAGTCCTTGGTGGTTCGTAGAGGGATATATGTTTGGACAGGTAAACTGAAAGCCCACTACAGTTTCACTGAAGGTATGAAACATCAAGTTCAAAACAGACAAGACAACTAAATGATAAAAGCATACCTATAATGTACACTCTAGGGTTGTCAACAGACTGAGTTGTGAAAGAAAGGAAATAACCTCAATCTGGTCAGCATTTGGGTTCCTTGTCCCACTGGTACAAAATCTGCATTGGTTAATGCAAATCTTCTACATTGTGCTTATGTAATGTAAATCTGATGGTTCTGAATCCCAACATTATGAATAAACTTTGGTGTTTATCAATGTGTCTGTTTATTGGAAAACATGGCGTATGCTTATATAATCCCAATGAATGAAGGCAATGTCTGAAGACACTGCACCATCTTAGGAATTGTAAGGTTGAAATCCTATTGGTTAGTCTCAACTGCAGTAGGGAAGGGGTGATGCCCATCTGCATGCATCCAGTGGATTGATCTTGCTTTTGGTAGAGAAAGACCTGAACAGCACCTAATGGTTCTGCTGCAGCTCACCAACTGTGAGTCTTTCAGAGTTTTTTTTAAAAGGAGTTATGTAATACGCTCATTAAAATTAAATGTGGGTTGAAATGCTGCAGACAGATTGTTCAGCTTGAGAAGGAGAGGAAGAGAAAGCTTCTATATGACTCTTAGTAGTGGCGGTAGTAGTAAAACTTTTTTTGGAAGTCCTTAAGGAAGGGATCAAATCATAGCATTTTAACCTCCCAAACATTGGCTTTTAAGTAGAAAAGCAGCAGGCAATTTTTTTTAAACAAATGTATATATTTGTTTATGCATTAAATATTAAGCCCAGGTCTGTTTTAGGTGTCTTATGAAAAATGTCAAAACAGAAAGGTATCATTCAACGAAAGGAGGCCTGCATGCTTTCAAGTCATTCCAAGACTTATCCACACATTGCAGTACTTGAAAGAAATTTTCCCCGAAGCTTCAAAGTCTAGCAGGTGGATGTCCACTCATCCCTAAAAATCATGCTGCATTGTGCATTTTTAAAGAACTGTGGAATAATCAAGAAAGATGGCAGATGAAAACGTTTGCTAAGAGGCTCTGTGATGGTAGCAGATCAATAAGAGCAATTCCACTGAAGCATTTCATTGGCATGGTGGACAAAAAGCATACTTGAAAGGAGGGTGAGGGACTCGGTAGTATTTGTTACTTCACTACCAAGTTTGGCAGATAAAGAGGATTATTTATTTATTTATTTATTTACATCATTTATATTCCGCCCTTCTCACCTCACAGGGGACTCAGGGCAGATCACAATGCACATATACAGGCAAACATTCAATGCCATAGACAAACAACATATATAGACAGACAACGAGCTACACAATTGGTCGAGAGCTCACCCCGACCCGGGCAGGCCTCGAATTCAGTGGAGATCTTATGCCGCTGACTCCCAGCTCTGGTGACCAAGAAGCAAAAAATAACAAAATCCAAAACACACATGATGGTAATATATTTATTATTCATCATTGTTTTGTGTCTTCAAATCATTTGAGACCTACAGTAATCCTAATATCATGGTATTTTTTGGCAATATTTTTGCAGAGTATGTTGTTTGCCATTGCTTTCCTCTAAGCGATTTTCTAATGTTATCCAGTAGATTACCATGGCTGAGTGCGAATTTGACCCCTGTTTTCCTGACTCCAAATCGAATGCTTGAGCCACTATAATATGCTAGCTCAATACCTCAGTACCATCTAGATTGGATTACTGCAATGCACTCTACATGGGGCTGCCTTAAAAGATGGCCTGGAAATTGCAACTTGTGCAAAGGTGAGCAGCCAGGTTAATAACTGGAGCTTATTACAGGGAGTGGATGATGCCTCTACTGAATACATTCAGTAGAGGCATCATAGCCGCTCTGAGTCCCCCCTCGGGGGTTGAGAAGAGCGGGGTAAAATCCTGAAATAAATAAATAAATAAATACATCCACTGACTGCCGATAAGTTCCCAGGCCCAATTCAAAGTGCAGATCATTACCTATAAAGCCCTGAATGGTTTGGGTCCTGCTTATCTTTGTGACCGTATCTCCCTCTATGAACCAGTGCAAGCAGTAAGGTCTGCCGCTTCCACCTCCATCGCAAGCTCGGTTGGTGGGGGTGAGAGAGAAGGCCTTCTCGGTGGTGGCCCCCCAGCTCTAGAACTCTCTCCCCAGGGTATATTAGATTAGCCCCCACCTTGTCCACCTTTCGGAAAGACCTGAAGACTTGGATGTTCCAATGTGCCTTCGAATAACGGTTCAGCTACTGATCAAATCTGTCTAGCCCTAATCTTTGGGTAGGACCTCCAGTACTTTATTCTTATCCCACAGCCTTCCAGTTTATGTTGCAGTAGCCCTGTCCTTCCCTATGAGTTCCAAATTTGCACATGCCCACTTTTCTTGGCCATTGGTTGCATGTTGTGTGGTTAAATTTTATGATGTCTTAATTTTTATTGGTTTTATTATTTTAATATAATTGATTGTTATATGCTTTTAATTGTGTTACTTTGTAACCTTGTTTATATTGGGCTTGGTATTTATTTATTTATTTATTTATTTATTCGTATTTGTCTGCCGCCCTTCCCAATGGCTCGGGGCGACTCACAACATGTTATAAAAACAGCCAATACAGCAAAAGTTAAAACCACAATAAAACCACAGATAAAAAGGCACACTAGGTCGCACATTAAACACTGCGACAACAGAAGATAATGCAAGATGGCGGTATGCAGAGGGAGACTGCATTTCATCCAACCCCAAAAGCCTGCTGAAACAGCAGAGTCTTGCAGGCTTTCCTAAATGGGAGGATGTTCTGAATGGCACGAATGTCGGCAGGCAATGAGTTCCAAAGTGTTGGAGCCACGATCGAAAAAGCCCGGCGACGGGTCGCAGTCAGGCGAAAAGTCTTTGGACTAGGAACAACCAGGGGGTTATGTTTTTCAGAACACAGAGATCTGCTGGGATAATACGGGATGAGATGGCCCCACAGATACACTGGCCCCAGACCATGTAAGGCCTTAAAAGTCAAGACTAACACTTTGAAGGTGATCCGGCATTCTAGTGCAGTTCGAGCAGGATTGGCATGATGTGACAGCTCACCGAGGTCCCCGCAAGGAGTCAGGCTGCAGCGTTCTGCACCAGCTTGAGTTTCCGGATCACCGACAGAGGAAGGCCAATGTACAGAGCGTTACAGTAGTCTAGCCTCGAGATGACCGTGGCTTGGATCACTGTGGCCTGGTTGCGACAGGACAAGTAAGGGCACAAGTAGGGGGCCAGCTTCCTTGCCTGGTGAAGGTGGAAAAACGCCACTCTGCTGACGGTGGAGACATGGGCCTCCATCGACAGCAGAGGGTCCAGGGTTACCCCGAGGCTCTTAACGGATGATGACGGACGTAGTGTCATGCCGTCCAGGGTCCAGGTATCCATGTGAGCCTCCCTAATTTTTGTTGTTGTTGTTATCATTACCTTAGGCTGGTCAAAAGGCACAAAATATCTGGCGCAAGCTTTCATCGCCCACGTGCTTCTTTATCAGACACAGTGTGAAAAATTAAATTTAGTGGGAAAATGTGAGGGTAGAGCGTCACAGAATTACATCTTTTTGGAAATGTTAAAAGTGTTTTTGAAGATTATCTTTTTTAAAAGGTGGATGCCAAAAGAGGCCACATCCCTCCTTGAAAAAGAGGGGGTGGCCATGAAATAGCCAATGCAAAAAAGAAACAAGAGGACTTCCTGGGAGATCTAAGTGAATCTCTCCATCTGAGAAAGGTGGAAAAGAAGCTATGGGTAGAAGCTGCAGAAGAAGAGAGGTCTGAGAACGTAACATTTTGGCAGCAATCTCTTGAAATGCCCTCATTAAATTTCTGGGATTAAAGTAGGCGTGGTGTGGTGGTGCTTGGAGAATGAAATGAAAATATTTTCCATTTCAAACGACACCAAAGTCAATTAAATCTGTTGAAAAGATGGTAGGAAGAGTTTACAGCTCTCCAAGAACAAGTGGGGGGGGGGGGGGGCTCTTACATCATCATGGGTAAAGATTTGGTTTCAGCTCATTTTCAAAGGTTTTGTTGAATTTTTAATATTCAAAAAGGAAAGGGCCAAAGGAGGGAGAAGCCAAAACTGATACACACTTCCATCAAAGCAAATTCCACAGAATACTCCAATCTTTAAGGTCTGGATTTGAAACATATAGTTTTGTGAGGCACCAGCACTCTTTGGGTGAGAAGGTTAAAGACCTTGTAAGTTCCTGGAATTCCATAGCATTGAGCCAAGGTAGTTAAAGTGGTGTCAAAGTGCATTAATTATACAGTGTAAATGCACCCTAAGAATGTTTTCCCCTCTGTCTTCAACAAATAGTCCTGTGATGGAGATGGGACCAAGAGAAAATCCCCACCAAGGATCTTAAAATCTGGGCCAGCTCATATATGAGAAATAGCGTTTTTCTAATAGTCTAGACCAGTGGTTCTCAACCTTCCTAATGTTGCACCCCTTAATACAGTTCCGTATGTTGTGGTGACCCCTAACCATTAAATTATTTTTGTTGCTGCTTCATATCTGCAATTTTGCTACTGTTGTGAATCGTAATGTAAATATGTGATATTTGGCACAAATATCTGATACATCCAAATTTGAGTACTGGTGGAGTTGGGGAGGAAATTGATTTTGTCATTTGGGAGTTGTAGTTGCTGGGATTTATAGTTCACCCAAAATCGAAGAGCATTCTGAATTTCACCAACGATGGAATTGAAGTAAACTTGGCACACAGAACTCCCATGACCAACAGAAAATATTGGAAGAGTTTGATGGGCATTGACCTTGAATTTAAGAGTTGTAGTTTGACTACATCCAGAAAGCACTGTGGACCCAAACAATGATAGATCTGGGCCAAACTTGGCACGAAAACTCAATATGCCCAAATGTGAATATTGGTAGAATTTGGGAGAAAGAGACCTTGACATTTTGGAGTTGTAGTTGCTGGAATTGATAGTTCACCTACAATCAAAGAGCATTCTGAACTCCACCAAAATAGAATTAGGGCAAACTTCCCGCACAGATCCCCCATGACCCACAGAAAATACTGTGTTTTCTGATGGTCTTTGGCAACCCCTCTGACACCCTCACATAACCCTCCCCCACAGGGGGCCTGACCCCCAGGTTGAGAAACGCTGGTTTAGATATAAAACACAGAGTTTTAGAAGCTATACCCATCACTTTGAACTCTGCGAGAAATGCATCTTTGGGCAAAGGTGGAGTTATTTCTCATGTAAGTATTCATATCAGTTTCTCTTCGTCAACATTTAACCACAAAAATGGCACATGGGGCATTTTTGTTTCCCAGTAGCTATATTGTAAAATTTACTCAAATGATAAAATGCAGTAGCGTATGGTATGTTCAGACAAATTTTGTCCCAGCTGTTACTTTTATCTATATTTACTGCACAGTGTACACAGCAAGTATCTGACATCTGAGAGTATCATTTACCATTGAGATGGTGTCACACAATGTCTATCTTGTACATATGATTCTAAATTCTAAACAAAGTAAATCTGAGATGCAAAAACATCCTGTTTGTTACAATGAGGATTAAATTTATCTCTCTTAAAGAAGAATTTCTTAATAAGCAACTCTAGCTAAATCCTATCCAGTGAAACTCAGGAAGAGGGGGTTTATGAATAATTAGTCAATCAAATATGGTTTCCCAATCCCCCTGCTTTCTCCCTTCTTTCCTCTTCTCCTTAATTCCACCCACTCCAAATTAATCATCATAAATAGTTTCATTAACTATAATGGCCACGAATTGTTTAGCAAATTATATGGCAATAATACAACCAAGTTTATTATACAATTTTAATTATTATGAGAAGTGCATAAAAAGGGCCAGTCGATTAAAAAGAAATCCTGCCATTAAAAAGGCAATTTTCTACCTAAGCTTTTAGTGGTTAAAACCACTAACACTAAGAAATTATTACTATACTGTTGAGCAGTAAAAAAAAAGTCCTCTAGCATGATCATTTTGTGAATGTATGTGCCCCTTCTTGGGTTGTGGTGGTAATCTTCCCAATGTCACTTTTGCTTGCACAAAATTGGTTCCTTTTTCTATTGTAGCCACACATTCTTCTTTTTAAAAAATACCTTGATTGTACAGGAAAAATCCAAGGCTCTTATGTCTACAAAAATCAGTAAAACAGTAATATAATCGAAATATTCAGACCTAGGGTGTGTTGGAGTATGGAAGCAATCAGTGTGTGTGTGTGTGTGTGTGTGTGTGTGAGTACTGCAAAGTAAGATGCATGAAGCTGATTTGTTGGGCAATGCATGGGTGATGGCTGAGCCTGGAACTTTTGGATACTGTTGCAATTTTGTTCAGGTTCAAGCTATGCAGGTGCAGAGAGACAGTTGGAAGTGAGAAGGAGAGAGAGACAGACTGATTTGCTTCTTGGCTGCTGAAAAGAAGGTTTCTCATATGGACAAAGAAATGCCATTTAAAAACTCTCTGAAAGAACATTTAGTGAGTTGATGCAACTGATCATACTATACATATATTGCTCTGAATTAATGTATTGTTGTTCTTCTGTGTGGCATATTTTTCTTTATCTGGAAAGGCAGTGTGCGGGTTGATCAAACATTAACTATGTGTGGTTTCTTTTACGTTATGCCATAGGGTGCAGTGCAGGCATGTAGCCAGGGGGGGGGGGCTAAGGGGGCTTCAGCCCTCCCCCCCCAAAATTCTCAGGGTGGTCCGCGAAAAGGCCTTACTGGTACATTATTTAAACTGTTATGTTTATTCATATCATGATCTGATCACCATGCTCATTATATCCCACATTAATGGGGTTATTGGGATAACAATACAAAAGGTTTGCTAGGGTAGACCCTCTTCCACCTAGTCTCAGCCCCTCCCGAACCAAACTCAGCCCCGAACCAAAATCCTGGCTATGGCCCTGGTGCAGTGTGATAAGTTTAACCATCATGGCTCAATGCTATAGATAGAATCATAGGAATTAGCATTTCTCTGCCAAAGGATGTTGGTGCTTCACCAAACTACAAGCCTCATGATTCCATAATATTGAGTCATGACAGTTAAATGGGTGACAAGCGGCATTGATCTAGCAGTTTAGGTGCATCGCTAGAGACTGATGAATCAGACTGACCCTACATTGTATAATTACTGCAGTATGACACTACTTTAACTGCCATGGCTCGATACTATAGTATCATTGGAGATTTAGTTTTACAAGGGCTGTAGCCTTCTCTGCCAAAAAGTGCTGGTGCATCACCAAACTGCAACTCCCATGATTCCATAGTATTGAGCCATGACATCAAAAGTGGTACCAAATTTGTAGAAAAGTAGAACCGAGGGAGGGTGATGTGCCTTATAGCCATGGGACCAAGGACTGGAATATTGCTACTGTTGCATGACCATGGAGAAGTGTGATACCAGTGGTAATTCTGCCAGTAAGTAGCCAGTATCTCTGATTGCACAAGTGCTACTGAATGGCAACTTAATGTAATAAAGTCCTTAATGTTTCTGTGGGTTTCAGTAAAGGGTATGCATTACAGATTCTCAGTTTTGCTTATGTGGCACCTAAAATTGTTTCCCAGTTGTTGCATGGAAGCACAGAGAAACTTTCAGAACTTTCAGCACAGTAGTGTCAAACTACATTAATAAATTATTTATTTATTTATTTATGGCATTTTACCCCGCTCTTCTCAACCCCCGAGGGGGGACTCAGAGAGGCAGTTCATTTTCCACAGGAATGAGGGAATCTTGAATTTCAAGGGGAAGTTACTTTTCAGTTACTAATGGAGTTGAAATGTTATCACCTGTCTTCTATTGCCCTGTCCCCACACGGACAAGCCCATATCTACACTGCCATACAATGTAGTTTGAAACTGCATTACGTGACATTGTAGATAGTTCCCAAGAATACCAAGAAGAAGATTGGCCTTTGCCTGGCTTGAGATCCCTCAAAACCATTGAGCTACAATAGAAACATTTTCTTCTTTTGATGTTTTAACATCCTTTGCCAGATGAAGAAAATAGTGAAGCTTCAAAAATTTGTACGATGAATTTTCTGCACTTTTCCAATAAAAGTATTGCTCTTCTGTGGATTTTGGAATGTTGTACAGAACACCCCTGGGACTATAAGCATTTGCATTTCTTTATAATTTCTTTATAATATGCTGCCCTAATTTCCCTTTACATAAAATATGGTGCAGTTCTACTGACTACATATGGACCTTTTGATCTTTCCAAGAAATCTATTGCAATGAATGCTTTCCATGGGCTATGTGTAATCAACACTCTGGAGTATGCTTGTTGATGGACAGCTGTCAACACCTCCCACTATGTGCCCATTTTAGAAGTGTGCATTGAACAGTATGCACATTTCAAGTGTGCCTAAAATATTGCTTTATAATGCTTTCATGAATGACAGGGATATGTTCAGTTTTTTCAAATGGGTGCACAAAAGAGATGGATTTCATCCCACTTAAGACAAGAATGAAAACCCAACCAAACTAGAAAGGATGTGGAGTTGGGAAAGGGATAATGTGAGTAGATGTGGACTTTACAAGTGTGCACTTCTGGAGGCACTTGAATATGCCACAGGACACATGACCTATATTTCATATGCTGTCAGTTTCATATGCATACTGAAGGGATTTAGAGAAATAATATTTTACTAGCATCATTTGTCTTTCTTAAAATATTTATATCCACTCTGTATTGAAAAATCTTATAGTGTCCTACAATATACATTTTAAAAACCCAAACAAAATGACAGTAAAACATTAAATACATATTAGTGTGTTGAAAGAAGACAGATTGAAATCAGTTAAAGTAATGCAATGCAGAACTATTTACATATGTGGATTTGGAGAAAAACAAACACTTTTCTTAAAAACTATGTTTGCACTTGATGAGAGAATTACAGCAACATGAATGTGGTGATGGAGTCCATCTCCTGGCTGGCCCCACAGTTCCAACCCTTGGGCTCTGGTCACTCACCTTCTTTCCCCTCAAGATCTTTCCTTTTCTCCTTAAGGTGATCCCTATTAGGATTGTGCATTTGGGGTAAAGCCTGACCCATTTTGTGGCCTGGCTTTTGGTGGGGGCCTCAATCCATTTTTTGGGAGGCCACATATCTATTTTGCTTTCCAGTGCTGAAATATCCATTTTCTAGCAGCCCATTATGTGTGTGTGTGTGTTGGGGGGGTTCCCATTCATGCTCCCTTACCTAGCACACTCTTTAAGGATGCTTCTTCTTACCTGCTGTTTCTACTCTAGAGGAGGGCTTGACTGCAAGCCCTGGCAGGTGCAGGTGATCCTTCACTCCACACATATACTCTCCTTGGAAAGAGTGCATGTGTGATGTGCAGGCCTACAGCGCCTGAGCTTGTCAGGGCCTGAACCTTAGCACCTCTTACTCTGTGATGCTAAAAAGCAAGCCAGGAGCCGGAACCCACTCCTGTTTGCTTTCATGTTGAGCTGATTTTTGTAGTGGGAGGGGCCTTCCTGTTCCATGTTTCCAAAGAAATGAAAGAAAGAAATGAATGAAATGGGAGAAATGAATTCCAAGCACAACTCTAATCCTTATATTGACCAGTGACTTTGTTGGTGAATGGTTTCATTGTGGTAAGTGTGACTATACCCATTATCTAAACATAACAAGAACAGTCAAATACCACTGTAAGAAAGAATAAACAAGTAGAAGTTATTAATACATATTTAGATCAAACTAGTCCCTGAGCAATTTAATCATTCTATTCCTTTCTTCTTCAAAGCTTTTCACTCTCCCTATGCCATCTTTCCCCTATCTGCCTTCTAATACCTAATTTTTGTATCCTTTTGTATTCTCAAGCTTGTGGTGACCTCCCAACTCCAGGGGTTTCTGGAAGAAATGAAATATTTAGTTTCATTTCAATTTAGCTTCAGGTCTTTGCTTGCCTTGGTGGGACTCTTATCCAATGGTTCTCCAATATTTCTTATAAAGGTAATTCAGAAGGTGGTGCTGAGGGAGCTGTGTTCAATGCCCTGGCTACCAGCTTATAGAATCCCTTACATTTCTCTTTTGTCCCCTGTGCTCTTTAACATCTACACGAAGCTACAGGAAGAAGTCATCTGGAGTTTTGTGGTTTGTGTGTCAGTATGTTGATGACACCCAATTCTATTTCTCTTTTCCATCTGAGTCTAAGGAAGCCCTTTTTGTACTGAAACAATGTCTCTTGTCAGTAATGGACCTGATGAGAACACATGAATTTAAATCCAATCCAGACAAGACAGAGGTGCTCCTTGTCAATCAAAAGTCAGAGCAGGTAATAGGGTTTTATGTCAAGTCTGAAATTTGGGTTTTCTCCAGTAGTCATCTCTGAGATGGGATGGACGGATTTCAGCAGTGGCCAAGAGTGCATTTGCACAACTAAAACTAGTGCACCAGCTGACCCCAAAGTGGCATTAGTGATTTCACTCCCAAGAGCTAAATGGACTGGCAAATGAACCTTTTCTTAATAATTTTGATGGAAAAACATCCCTCAGGGCAAGAAAATTATGGGGGGAGGTGTTAAGTAGAATAAGTGTTGTGGTAAAGTAATGTTCTTCAACAGCTTATCACCCCCACCCCAGTTACTGCCCAAAGGTAGGCTTGGCGTTGAAAAAGAGTAGGAATCCAAGTACCATAAGACAGTGCTGTTTATGTCTCTGTACTTTCTACTTTGTATAGAAGTGTCATTCAAAAGCAAAGGACCATCTCATCCATGTTTGTTAAGTTCCTTTTAGGTGGAGATGCCTTGGATTGAACTTGAGACCTTATGCATGCAAAACATGCACTCTAATACTGTACTGTAAAGCCCACTTAGGAAGTGCCAACCTCTTTTTGCCCAGTTACATAGGCTGATCCAGGATACGATCACAGCCCTTTTCATCACGCTCATAAATTCCCATCTGAGAGGGCTGAAGGCAAGACTGTTTTTCTCCACACAACGAGTGTGTAATGGATGTGTTGACCTGAGGGGCACCATCAAGATGACAGACAAACATTACTGACACATTGAACAGATTCCCAGGTGAACAGATCAGCAGGTTATTCTTGGTAAGCAGTCAGCAGGAGAGAGGAGGATGCTTAGGAAATGTTGCATAGCCTAACCAAGATGGGGATAATAAATACAAAGGTGAGGAAATCAAAGGGGAAACACAGCTCCTTTCCAGCCACTGGGGAAGGGAAGAGAAAAATTACATCTCCCCCCCCCCCCCAATGGCACTATTTATTTCTTTATATAGTCTCTTTGCCAAGTGAATGCCAGAGTAGTACAGGGACAACCTTTGGAGTCTGGCATGCCAGTGAAGGTATAGACATGGGACCTTGCTACTGCCAATTCTTTGAGCTGACACAGTCATGACACATAAAAGCGAAGATGCTCATTAGGTTGATGTTATTCTGAATTCTGTGGCATGTCTGGCAAGATCTAATGTTGTGCTGGGCCAATTTTCTTCTCCAATTCCTTCTAAGTGAACAGATGAAGAGCTAGGAGTCCCTCTTGGGGAGGAAGACTAGATATGAACTGTGTGCTCTGAAACTTCAGAGAAGAGCTCTGCAGTAATGAATGCATTCTTTTATGTGGACTTAGAATTGAAATGGATTTTCTCTACACAGGTCTTCTGGTAGGGCTGTCATTTGTTCCCCATCAGTCAGGACATATGCTTCTGGGAAGAGCTGGACAAGTCTGGTGGGTCCCAGCCAATCACAGCTCTCCCATGTCCCAACACAGTATACTGTATTCTCATATACAGTATGCTGCTTTCTCATTTGGATCCATTGTTTACCTCTCTTTCCCCTTGCTTGGGCCCAAGGTATCTGAAAGATCTCTTCTCATGAGTCAGCCTAAAATTTGATGTCCTCAATTGAAACTCCAATACAATTCCCAGCATGTCACAGGGATAGGTCATTGACTGTACGTTTTAGCAGACCAATGTAGACTTTCTTTGCATGAAAAGTTGGCATGACCCCATCTCTTTAGAATTTCCAGTGGCCAAATAAAATTATATTATTTTTGCATTACCTTCCATTTGTAAAACCAGGGGTGGGAGCTCTGGCTGTTTCAACTGTCTGTGACTTTCAAAGTATTTTAAAAATTATGGGTTTAGTATGATTTTTTATGCATTTATTGGTCCAGATCATGTATTTTTATTTATAGGACTGCAACTTCGGCAGTCTTGATGAGGTGATAGTTGACAGAACCATTTGTAGGCCAATTTTGCACCACTTCAGGGTGAGTGCAGAAATGTATCAGTAGTAAGAATGCACAGGATATTACAAAATATTTACAAAATTACCAAAATAATGTTTTAAGTATTGAAAAACCCCGATGAGGAGAATCATGGACTGATGAAATCAGAAAAAAATTTCTGCTTAGAAATATTTTCTGTTCAGAAAATGCTGTTTCCTCCGCAGGAAAGAAAATGCCATTTTTGATTTTAAAAACCCCAAAACAACAACAACAATCATGTATGGATTTTGCAAATGATAACAATTGAGAAAGGGTTTCAAAAATGGTACAGTTTTCCAAGAATCATAGAATCATAGAGTTGAAAGAGACCTCGTGGGCCATCCAGTCCAAGCAGGAAAATCGCATTCAAAGCACCCCCGACAGATGGCCATCCAGCCTTTGTGTAAAAGCCTCCAAAGAAGGAGCCTCTACTATACTCCAGTGCAGAGAGTTCCACTATGGAACAGCTCTCACAGTGAGGAAGTTCTTCCTAATGTTCAGGTGGAATCTCCTTTCCTGTAGTTTGAAGCCACTGTTCTGCATCCTAGTCTCCAGGGCAGCAAAAAAACAAGCTTTCTCCCTCTTCCCTATGACTTTCCTATACTTTCTCCAGTGGTGCAAAACATAGACATACTGTGATAATGCAGCATGTCTCAGAATATGATATTAACTTCTATATAAAAAAGAAGAATCCCATTATTTGAGTAGAGCAGCAAAATACAAGAATTTAGTCTATGCTGGGGAACCTGAAAGAAGCCTAGAATCACACTACTCTTGCACTGCTCCTTTGAGAAAAAGCACTAAAGAGCCTCCATCACTGCCATTTCCTTCCCAGGTAAAAGGGCCAGAGGTAGCATCACGGAATTGAGAGTAGAGAGGGCTGTACTTCTTGCAGCTTTTCCCAGAATAGACTAAACTCTTGCCTTTTGTGACTCTACTTGGAGAAGGAGGTGGTTCTTTTGATAACAGTTTGGGGGAAGTACCTAGATTGACCCATGGATAAATTGATCTAAATTTCTAGATCTATATATGATAAATATAATATCTTCCTAAGATACAGAGTAGCCACAGAACTATTTATATTTACAATCATAAAATCATAAAGTTGATAGAGGCCACATGATCCATCTAGTTCTAGTCCAACCCCCTGCCATGCAGGAAAAGCATGGCCAAAGCACCTCTCACGGGTGGCCATCCAACCTCCGTTTTAAAGCTTCCAGGGAAGGAGTTTCCACCACACTCTGACGCAGAAAGTTCCACTGTTGAACAACTCATAGGGGGAGAGAATGGAAACTATGGGAGAAGAAAACAGAATGGGAAAGGTCATGATCATGGGAACCCTGAACATGAATCCTCTTCACTGCAATGTATATACAGTGATAGTATGGGGAGTAGTAGTTAGTCATTGCAAATTAATCCCTGAATTTAATATGGATAACTCATGCAGCATCCACATAGTTAAATGGTGTGGTCCGTCTTCAGGAAGACTAGAGTCGCATAAAGTCTTTAATGCAAGTGTCTACTGAGAGGTATGAATGGGTAGCTTTGTTTCCGCAATTTTCATTTTAGTGAAAATTATAAACCAAAAGGCTTTATCTAGTTTTACTTGAGGACACAACCCAAAGGCAGCGAAAGACCATTTCGAGAAATAAAGCATTCTTTTTCACAAAGTGTCATTCTTTGTCCTTTAATATCATTAAAGATGATTGAGCTCCCAGTTGCTATTTATCTTTGCGATTGCTTCCCTGTGACGGCTTTACTGCTTCCAACACATTGACACATTATGTCAGCTGTATAAAAGGTAACTGGAAATGGCAGCTGGCGAGAGAGCATGTCGCCTTGCCTGGAATGAAATGGATTATCAGGGCAGCAGGAGCTTCTGGCACCATGGCCTATTTCGGCTTGACCTGCCGAATCCTTGGCTGCCAGGGAGAGCAACGAATTGCTCACACTCAAGAAAGATGGTGCCTGGCTTCCCCCCAGAGAGGAAAAGGATTAGAAAGTCCCCTCCTTCACACAATCAAAGAGGCAAAACTTGGCCTTGCCCTGTTCTTTTTCTTGGAATGTCTCACTTCCTTCCACCACATCGCATTGTTCTGTTTCCCCCCTTTCTCCAAATACCTTTTTGACTTAAAGATTCCACTGCCACCAGCTGTGGTGATGCGCCAGGGTGAAGACAGACATAATACTTAAGTTGCAGTTGGTTCTTCACCTGCGGTGCCAATCCAACTTCCTTCCAACACCATAGGCAGCAGCGGCAATAGGATGTTCTTCCAAGCAGCAGCACAGATGCATTTATTAAGAACATTTGTTTCTGGGGAGAAAGGACAAGAGGTCTTCCCCAGGGAGGTGGAAGGCATCTGCTCTGGGAAACATTTTATGCAGACTGTTCCCCATCTGCACTGCTTTGGCTAGACTTAGACCAGAAGCATCTTGAGTCTGAAAATATTAACCATTAATTAAGGTTTCTCAAAATTCAAGGCTTATTGGGTATGCATCCCATCAAATTTTGAAACTCCGCTACTACATTCATACTGACATATTTATTTCCAAAAATATCAAAAGCTTCTTGCTGCATGGAGTGTCGGTATTCTGAAGAATGATGGTATTTTGTTCCGAATCTTAGACTCCATTCTTCCTTTTTGGTCCACACTAGTTGAAAGAGGCTGAAGCGTTTGATCTTAATCAGTCTTCTTAGCTGCCTTCCTGTAGTACGGCACAGTTGCCAGGACCCAAGCGTTCAGAGCCAACATGATTATGAAGCGGATAAGAACTGTGGCATCATTTGTTGTCGCCAAAGTTGTATATATTCTTGTTGCACAGGTGTAGATGGCTAAGCCCCAAGTAGTGGCACTCACTTGCCTAGAATCCTTAGTCTGCCAGAGACATCGGAGCTGCACCAGTTTACTTGCTGCACTGACCTGAGTGCTCAGGTTCATAGCCAGATCCAGTATCCATTTCTGCAGAGTTAGCATGTACCACCTTGATGCAAATATGGCTGTATAAGGCAAAGCATGCTTCAGTTTGCCATTGTAATGTAGAACAAAGAACAAAAGAATGATATCTTGCACAATGATGATGGGATACTCTACATACGTTGGCAGGGGATGGCTGTAGTAATTCATATACCGCAGACATACAAGGAAGCCGGCCAGCTCCAGGAGGAGGCTCTCGAGGCTGACTCCGCGGGCGGATTTGGCAGTGAGGAGGGCCAGGCCCTGGGGCAGCTTGAGCACCAGGCAGGCCAGGGAGGTGCTCCAGTTGGCCACATCCAGCAACAGTGAGCCCATCGCGGCTCCGGGGCCAAGGAGGTGGACTCCACCAAAACTGCCGCAGCAGCAGCAAGAGGAGTCCTGCGACTGAGGCCCACCTTTGAGGGCCGCATTTTGAGTCTCAGAGTCCACATCTTACCAGATAGGTAGTGATAAAGGATGGCTCAAGGCTATGGAAACCTAGAAGTTGTAGTTTTAAAAGGTTCCCAGCCTTCTCTCACAAATGGTAGTGGTGCCTCACCAAACGACAACCCTCACGATTACATAGCATTTAGCTATAGTGGTTAAAGTGGTGTCAAACTGTATTAATTCTGCAGTGTAAATGCTATTCCTGTTTCCTCTCAAGGGGAGAAATGAGTAATTTCAGCAAACTGTGATGAAGTTTTGGGCATCCTTAGCCTGCAGAAGAGAAGGCTGAGAGGAGACATGATGGCCATGTATAAATAAGTAGCAGCCAACTATGAAAGGACCAAGCCAGTGACATCTCTGCCTCATCTCCTGTTTGGATATCAACCCAGAACATTAAGCCATGTCTGATACCAAATGAGAGACTCCCTCCTGGGCACACTGAAGACTGGGTGACTTGGAAGGCACTGAACAGACTGCGCTCTGGCAGCATGAGATGCAAAGCCAACCATAAGTAATGGGGCTTCCAAGTGGAGTCCATGACATGTGAGTATGGAGAAGAGAAAACCACAGACCACTGATTACAATCCAGTCTTAGCCCTGCCACATGCACTATGGAGGACCTTCTTATAGCAACAAATGGCTAGCTACTGGTCAAAGGACATTTAGTATAATGCCAAGTTTTAAAACTTTGTGTTTTTAAATACATTACAACTGTACCCTTGGTTTATTTCTGACACGATAAATAAATAAATAAACTTATATCAAAATAGGAACCATTCCTTTCTAAGCCAAGGGACAAATAATCTTTTTGAACATCTAGATGAGAAACTGGTGACAGCAATGAGCAGGGGCAGCTGCCCCCTTGGGGCATTCCCAGGGCACTTCCACCAAGTCTTATTTATTTCAAAGTGCAGCTTATTCAGAAAAGAAATCAAAAGCCAAGCCTCTCCATTTACAGGACCCTCTCTGCTTCCAGACTTCATCAACTTAGGTGTTTTCAGGGCTGTAAAGCAATGAACTTTCCATCAGCCGCATCGTCAGCTAATTAGCCCTCCTGATTACAGTAATTACTATTGATTCACTCCTGAATGACTTCTTAAGTAGCCAAGTACAAGTTATGCTTGAAAGTAAAGACCCACGTATGAATATTAATCCAGCCATTTTCTTTTGTTTATGTTCCCTTTCCCACTTCCTCCCCATTCAGTCCCAGGGGTATAGCTTGCAATTTTATATATGATTCAATTTGAATAGAGGAAGGTGCTGGAAGAGGGGGTGAGGCTCACTTCACTAGTGTTTTACCTTCATAAGAGGAACTTTTAACATGCTGGGAGATAAAGAAGGTGCTGGGTGTGCTAGTGTGGGAAGGAAAATTCCAGAGCAGATCATTTTTGGAGTCTTTAACCAGGAAAAACCACATTCTGCTCGAAAATGAACAACTCTGGGGTCTGAAACATTGGCTAGATTAAGGCCCCCCTCTACATTGCTGTATAAAAACCAGATTATCATCTTTGAACTGGATTATATATCAATGTAGACTCATATAATCCAGATTATCAAAGCAGACAATCTACATTATCTGCTTTGAACTGGTTTATATGAGTCTACGTTGACATATAATCCAGTTTAAAGCTGATAATCTGGTTTTTATACTGCTTCGATAATCTGGATTATATGGTGGTATAGAAGGGGCCAAAGTCTAACCCATTGTGGGTATTTGCTCATTAGAAGAGTCAGGTGTGTAAAAATAAGAAGTCTGTACCCCATTTAATTTTCTGTAGGTCCCTATTTTTTCCATAGCAATGAGATATGGAAAATCATTCATGCCTTGAACCGTTATAGTTGCTGCTTTCATGTCCATTAGTAACTTTGCTTTCATAACCTGTATAACCACTAAAACTCCAAGAATTGGGAACTAAATAATTGGAGGGACAGAATTCTTATTTGTAGGGGGCAATATTGTCATTCCCTTGCAATGCCACATGGCTATCCCTATGGAAGGAGTCCCCTTTCCTTGATAGTCCTACTTCGGTCATAGCGTCTTCACATAGAAGGGCTTATTGTTGAAATAGCAATATGGCACCTTCACACCTATAGTGACCAGAACTTGGAAAATTATATTTCAGAAAGGTACTGCTATTAGCACTGTGTTTTTATAAAGCAACATGTCACCATTACTCATTATTAGATATTCCCTCTACCCATCCCAGCTACTTGGTATACTACTATTTGATGGTGTGGGAGAAGGTGCCTGTAAAAAACTCCTCTGATAGATAATAAGGAAATAACATTATGATGGGTAATGTTTCGGAAAAGTATAAGAAAAATGAGAAATTGGGGAACATTTTAAGGTATTTAAAACTGTAAAAAAAATTGAGAAAATAAGAGTGAAATGGTAATGTTGTAGTAATACAATATGACTCCTGTCTTTGCAAGACTACTACTACAATGTCATATATTCATGTTTGGCAAAATAAGTCCTCTCTAGCCATTTTCTAGGTTCTTCAGTGCAACTGTATCACATTTTCAGGACAGAAGTCTTTCATTGCAATGGGGTTGATTGTAAAGAGCTCCAGAAACTGATTGTAAAGAGCTCCAGAAAGATGTCTCGAAATTGAGTGAATGCGCAACAAAGTGGCAAATGCATTTTAACCTAAACAAGTGTAAAGTCATGCACATCGGGGCAAAGAACCCCAACTACACCTACCAATTGATGGGGTCAAAGCTTTCCGAGACAAACCAGGAAAGGGATCTTGGGGTTTTGGTAGACAGCTCAATGAAGATGTCAACCCAGTGTGCAGCAGCAGTGAAAAAGCAAGTTCTATGCTAGGCATGATCAGAAAGGAAATCGAAAATAGGTCAGCAAATGTTGTATTACCTCTCTACAAATCTATGGTAAGGCCACATTTGGAGTACTGTGTACAATTCTGGTCTCCGCACCTTAAGAAGGATATAACGGAACTGGAAAAGGTACAGAAAAGGGCAACAAGAATGATCCAAGGGATGGAGCGGCTCCCTTATGAAATCAGGTTGCAACGCCTTGGTCTTTTCAGCCTTGAAAGACGGCGTCTAAGAGGTGACTTGATCGAAGTGTATAAAATCATGCATGGGATAGAAAAGGTGAATAAAGAAAAATATTTTCTTTGTCACAAAACACTAGGACTAGAGGGCACTCCTGAAGCTCCAAGGTAGGAAAATTAGGACTAATAAAGGAAATATTTCTTCACCCAGAGGGTCATTGGGTTATGGAATTTACTTCCAGAAGAGGTTGTGACAGCTGTCAGCCTGAACAACTTCAAGGCAGGATTAGACAGATTCATGGATACCAAGTGTATCGGTAGTTACTGAAAAGGACATTCAAGTGCCACCTCAGAGTTGGTTGAGGTAGGCAGGATTTCCCTGGGTACTGGTTGTGGGGGTCGGGAGCAGGTTAGGGTTTTGCCCTTCCATCTGCTCGAGATCCCCGTGTACAACTGGGGGCCACTGTGTGATACAGAATGCTGGACTAGATGGGCTGAGGTCCGATTCAGCATGGCTCTTCTTATGTTCTTATGTTCTTATGTTCTTATGTTCTTATGTTCTTATGGGTTTGGTATTATCTGAGGTTTTACTTATCCATGTAAGGACCAAGTGTTGTGAATGAGCCTCCAGTTGCTACAGGTAGTAGCATTGAGGAAGATGCTGAGTCAGTAACATCAAGCAGCTTGGTTTGGGGCGCAGCTCTGGAGGATCAGGCTTCTACAGTTGGGGTCAAGAGAGTTGTAAGTGCTTCAAGCCTTGACCAAGACAGGGAACAGAGGAGAAAGATTCAGCATATATTTAGGGATCCTTCTGAGTCTGATACATTTGAAGGGTTTCCAGGGAATGCAGAATTACAGTCAGAAGAAAGTGATACAGACCTAGATTCGGCATTAATGCAGGAAGTGAGAGATGTATGCAATGCAGACTCTGGGGACAGCACATTTCTGGGGTTTCAGATGGATCAAGACTGGCTTTCTACTCATTCAGAAGCTGAGGAGGGCACTTTAAGTAAAGAAGAGCTTTGGTTAGCTTGGAGGTCTGGGCATGGTGCAACAACTGCAAGGAATGAGAATGCTGCTGCTTTGGAACAGGGCGGGTTCTCTGATGACTCTGATTGTTAGTGCTATAAGAGAAGTGAGCATTTGGCTTGGCCTTCACGGTGGTCAAGGAGTTGCCATTCTGGTTCGCGTATCCTGTGTTCCTGTTTTCCTGTATCTCTGATCCTGGTTTCCAGATTACTCCTGCTGCCATGTACCTCTTGACCTTCGCTGTGACTGCTCTCCTGTCGACCTTGGAACGTCTCCTCCATTTCCATATGCCTTTCTCCTGGCCTCTGACTCCTGGACCGGTTTTGGACTTCGCTTCATGAACATTCCTTTGGTTGGACGACGAAGACAAACGTCTGGTGTTTGTTTTTGAGTTTTCTTCTCCTCAGCATTTTTGTTTGGGTTTTCTGGGATTATTGTGGTTTTTTAAAGCCGAAGTTAGGCTATTTTTTGTTAATCCACCTTCCATTTGATGTTCAAATAAACTTTTGTTATCTTTTAACTCCTGGACTCAGCTACTGCCGTCTCTGTTCCATAACACCAAAAGGAAAAGAAATGGAGGAGAACTATAATATAGTGTCTAGTAACATATTACTTTTTGGGTACTGAGTACAGGTAAAGCATCCCTTATCCAACATCTTCTACATCAGTGGTTCCCAACCTTTTTTTGAGAAGGGACTACTTGACCAGGCATAACTCTCCTGCATTACTACCAAAAGGGTTACAAATCAGTTTTTGGTCAATTTTAGATTTGGTTTGGTTATTTGGGGGTACTGATTGAGAAAATTGCATTGGAGAGACCATATCAGCTCTAGTTTCTGATACATAACATATGCAATCCAATAGTCGACATCTGCTTGCCCACATAAAACTGTACTTAATAATATAGAGCTGATGTAGTCTATCTAATGCAATTTTCTGAATCAGCACCACAAATAACCACAGGAACAGGCCTAAAAATGAAGACACCAAGAAAAAAAGTTATTATCCATGGATGTTTTTAACATTCAGAACTATAAGAGGGTTTTGCGAGACCGGTCGCTGTCGTTGCAATGGTGCGGAAACGGTGAGGCTGCAAACCAGATTTTAGTTCTTGTGGACCACTGGTGGTCCACTGACCATAGACTGGGAACCATTGTTCTACATGGCTGGTTCAATGTACACAAACGTTCAATGTTTACATATTGTTTTTTCAGACTATGTGTATAAGCTGTATATGAAACATCAAGGCATTTTGTGTTTAAACTCCTCTGGGGTTCAGAAAGGTGGTAGAAATGTTGTAAATAAATAAATAAGTAAGTGATGGACATTCAGCATGGCTGGTGGGTGGATGTGGATACCAGAAGTAAATTACATACTATGTGAAAAGGTAGGCTTCTTGAATCTACTACCAACATATACAGGCTTCTTGAAACGGTGAGGCTGCAAACCAGATTTTAGTTCTTGTGGACCACTGGTGGTCCACAGACCATAGGCTGGGGACCATTGTTCTACATGGCTGGTTCAATGTAAACAAACGTTCAATGTATACATATTGTTTTTTCAGACTATGTGTATAAGCTGTATATGAAACATCAAGGGATTTTGCGTTTAAACTCCTCTGGGTTCAGAAAGGTGGTAGAAATGTTGTAAATAAATAAATAAGTAAGTGATGGACATTCAGCATGGCTGGTGGGTGGATGTGGATACCAGAAGTAAATTACATACTATGTAAAAAGGTAGGCTTCTTGAATCTACTACCAACTGGTTTCACTGTCACTTTCTGGATTGAATAATATTATGGGAGGGAAACATTACTTTACCTACTTTCACTAGCACAAGCAGGTGATATATTCATTTATTTCAACAAAAGAAGCAGAAGGATTTGTACTCTGTCCAAGTCCAACTGAAATGAATATATTCACCCACATAGCTAAGGAATCTTGGAAAGGAAACACTTGTGTTCAATGATCTTCATTAATCTGATCAACATATGCAAACAGGTTTGTCTGAAATAACCCAATTACTATTGAAAGTCACTGACAGCTCTGATTAAATTCAGATTCAAAACTCACAAAACTGTGGTTGATGGTTTCCATTGATTGTGATCCAAGCAATCAATGAATGGCTATGGTGGAAAACAAAGCTACCTGTTGAAGCATAAGAGCATCCCCTGCATTTAGGTGTTTACAACTAAAAAGAACCCCTCTGTACCTGGAGACTTCAAAGTATCTTATTTAAGAAAGTTTGCTTTCCAGGACAGGGCCGTAGCCAGGATTTTGATTCAGGGGGCTGAGTTTGGTTCGGGGGCTGAGACTGGGTGGAAGAGGGTCTACCCTAGCAAACCTTTTGTATTGTTATCCCAATAACCCCATGAATGTGGGATATAATGAGCATGGTGATTAGATCATGATATGAATAAACATAACAGTTTAAATAATGTACCAGTAAGGTCTTTTTCGCGGACCACCCTGAGAATTTCGGGGGCTGAAGCCCCTTAGCCCCCAGCTACATGCCTGTTCCAGGAGAAAATATTGCAAAGACCAAAGGTGTTTTTTTAAGTGAATGGAATAATATTCTGAAATGCAAATATGATTTTCAGAACCCTTATAGAAAAGCTCACAAGGTAATTTGTGTGTCAATTGATAAATTCATATTGAAAAGTCATCCTAAACTTTACTTGTGCAGTACAATACACAGTTCCACAGTGCACTGTGCACATACAGAAACATAGTTCAGCAAATATTCATCTGCTAGAGCTCATTTTAGGGAAGATAGTTTAATTACCAACCATAGTTGGATGACAGAAGAAATGACATATCAGCCTTGGTAGTAGAGTCCATTCATCATTAAATTATTGGCTGAATCTACACTCATATAATGTAGTTTCAAATGGAATTATATGGCAGTGTAGATCCAGTCATAGCCCATACACTGAGGTTAATCTATTCAAAATCTTTCTCTGCAGAAATTTAGAGGGAAACAAGGACAGCAGTGTCCAGAAGAACACATTTACAAGAAAGGCAAGCAAATTGGACTAGGATCCATAAAACTACAGAAAAAGTATTAAAACTAAAAAGATCCATGCATCCAGAGACATTCTTACTAAGCATTAGACATGTGCATTCAGGGTAAACCTTGACCCGTTTCATGTCTTGGCTTTCACTGGGTCCTCAATCCATTTTATGCAAGCCTCCCATTTTTAGCAAGCCTCTAGGTACTTTCATTTTGGGGCCTGAAAATCGGACAATAATTGATGGGGCTTCCCACCCACTAGTTCCCCTTCCTGGTGTGAATTCTTCTTACCTGACACCTGCTGTTTCTACTCTAAAGTAAGAGGATCTCAGCTGTAGGCACTGGCAGGTGTGTGCGCTTTCTGGGCCTCCCTGCTCACCACGCCACACACACTCTCTCTTTGGAAACAGGTCCAGAAAGCGTGAGCACCTGCCAGTGCGTAAAGCTGAGTGCCTCTTACTCTAGAATAAGAGGCACTCAGCTTCAGGCACATTCCAGGCCTTCCTGCACACCCCACTACACATAATCTGCCACACTATCTGAGAGTGCGTGTCTGGCAGGACGTGCAGGCAGGTTTGGAGTGCGCCTGCATCCAACTCCAGGCCTGCCTGCCTGCAACACACACTCTCTCTTTCCAAGGCAAGGAGGGAAGTTCAGATGCACATGAAAGTAGGCTTTCGTGTCAAGCAGTTTTTGTGTGGGGAGGGGCCTTCCTGTTTCATGTTTCCAAAGAAATTGAAGGCATAAAAGAAATGGTAGAAGCAGTAGGTACGAATTTTGGGCATGTCTATTAGGCATACAGCTACATAAATTTTGAAGACACGTGACAGACTTTTCATTCTGATGACAACTGCAGCAAGAATTGTGTATGCACGGATGTGGAAACTATAAGAAACACAAAAAAGTGGAAGAATGGATAGTAAAAGTAGCTGTAATAGTGGAAATTGACATTTTGATAACATGTCTTCAGATAAAAGATCCTTCTATATTCAAGAAAGACTGGTAACCCTTTAAAAGTTTTCTGGAAGAAAAGATAATCCCAATATGGTAATTTCATGTTTATTAATATTAATCTAGTACATTATATTTTACACAATGAACTAGATAATATGGAAACAACAGAAATGCTTATGTATATGAAAGGAGGATATGTAAAAAGTTGGCAATATAGTTCAATAAAAAGGAAAGGTAGAAAAGCCGGAAATTAAAGCAAACTGATTTCATGGTGAATGGTTGAAGAAAATCTGGCCACACTTACAGTATGTGGGGGGAAAACCCGACCCTAAAGCATTAATGGAGAGGCTACTATTTGCAGCGTGAAGAGTGAGAATCCACTAAAGTCAAAATGAATTATTATCTCACTCTCGAATGTTATATGTGCAAGGTTTAGAAATGCTGTATAAGGGCTGCTGCCACATCTCCTCTTAAGTCATCCTCCGCTCCCAGCAATGTGTTGACAGAAGCATACAATCCAATAGAAAAGAATTCTATAGCGAAAAAAATTGAAGATTTTCAAGAAAGCTTCTTTTAACATGCAGTTGAAAAACAAAACAAAATATTGCATTCTTCTAACTGATATCAACAGCAAACATTTCCACAGCAATATGGTCAGAGTTCGCCTTGCTTATTAAGAGCAGCATCTATTTCCATTTGACAGATTTAGCAAAACATGTCCAAATTTTTACGTTCTTGTAAACCAGATGCGTCTTGACAAAGCTGTGTATTTTGCACTGCTCTTGAACAATGGTTGGAACAGGTGGAAAGCTTCACTATTGCATTCAATATCAAATCGCAGGCTCATTTCCTTAGGAGTAAATCCCTAACAACTTCAATGGTTTTTGTTTTGCACAAATGTATATCGGATTTTATTGTACTTCTGAAAATATTTAATATTTTCTGTTTCTTATTGTAATTATATAATTAATATCCCACTTTTCTACCAGTAAGAGTTCCAAAGCACATTACAGCATAGCTTAAAATAGGGGGGGAAGGAGGCAAAAAGAGTCAGAGCAAAGAGAAAAAATGAAATAAACTAGGTTTTGAAAGTGGTACTGAATTAAAAACAACCTAGAAACAGTTTTTTATTGACACCGACCCCTGAATGTGAAATAACTGGCTTTTGCATTCCTAAAACTAAAACAGAATCCCCACAAAGGAGTCAAGAAAGTTGAAATAAACCAAAAATAAAAGTACGAGGAGGGCTACAACGTGCAGCAGGTACTGCTTAAATGTTTAAGGACAAGAAATCGATAAGTTTTCTTTCTCAAACTGAGGAAGAAGCTTCTTCAAGCATTTTTTTTCCTGGTAGGCAAAGTCCCAATACACTAAAGGAAACAAAAGCACATAATAGTGGATATCGTAGTATCCCCTCTACATATTTGTTAAAAGAGAAACAATTGTAACACAGTTCATATCATATGCAAACAATAGCAGAGTAAATGAAAAAGGAAAAGGCATTTAAAAAAGAAATTGCGAAATAACTGCAAATAATAATTGCAAATCATCAAAATGCAACCCGAACCCCTGGCATTCATTAAGCTGGCTTGACAGCTCTATTGTTCTGTTGTCCCATTGGTGGCTGAAAAGATATATTCACACGCTTGACTGTCTGCTTGGAAATAGACAAAAGGCTTAGATTCCCCCCCCCTCCCTCCCACCACCAAAGCTGAGTGCCAGTTTCAGCAAAATTGAAGCACTTTTGCTCTCTCGCTCTTCCCCGCCCTCTTTCCTTGCTCTAAAAAGCTTCTCTTCATGGTTGGCTCCTCACCACCCCCCTTCCCCGAATATTAAAAATCCATTCATCTTCGCAATAAGTGTTTTCCCCTATTAAGTACATTTATCTCCCTCCCCCCCCCCAAAAGGAGCATCCAGTGGCCAAATGCAGAACTGGAATGATTATTTATATAACCAGAGTCCAAATTAAAGTGGTATTTAGGGCACTGGCTCTAATATGGAGTCTCCCTTGGCTTCTTCCCTACATGAATATTCCAAGCTTGACTGCCTAATAACCAAGGAGGCTGTGGAAGAGCCCCCACAAACCAGGTTTACAAAATATGGTTAACTTCTTCTTTGCCATTCCACTTTCTTGTGAGCAGAACTGAAAGCTAGTGGTTTGTAAACATCATTTGCATAAAAGGACTGTCCTCGCCCACTCTGTGAAAAAAAGCTCCCCCCCCCCCCCACACCATAAGAAAATTGGGGCAGGAGAAGAGCACTTCATCGCAAGTGTATTTCTATGCCACAATGGGCCCTGGCGACCCCATAAAACAAAGGAAGCATCGACCTACCTTAAAAGCAGCTCCTCATTTCTCATAGTAACAGCAGATTTGGGACAGCGCATGCTTTCTACACCAATCTTTGCAACAAAAGCCGGTTCAGAAGTGCGCTCAAACATCAATGCCACAGTTGCTACGCGCTAATGGCTACTCTCTCTCTTTCTCTTTCTGTATCTTGCCAGACGCGGAGTGGCAGAGCAAAGGGGGCCCCTGCAGATTCACCGAACAGAAATAATCTTCTCTGACAAGTTATGTTGTCTGGGCATATTTTACATTAATGCGCAAGGCTGCCCATAGGGGTCTTGTTTGTGTTCACTCTTCCTTGGCTGGTGTTAGGTTCTTCTTCTTCTTCTAATTGCCATTGAGGAAAATGCAAAGAAAGAAAGCACAGTATCTTTCAAAGATAGAGGGGGGGGGGAGGGAACACTCACACAGAGAAACAGCAAGGGGAGAAAACCAGTTCAAGAGTCATTTGCATAAGCCGGGAACCTTTGGTGATTTCACAAGCATTTGAATGCTTGCAGCTGGATAGAAGTTTTGCACACTTTAAGAAAGTGGAGACTGAACTCTTTTACTGATGCTGAAAATTCCCAATGTGAGATTTTCTGCACACTCAAAAACAACACGAATCAAGAAGCATACGCAAAGGTTGCATTTAAGTACTTAAGCACTATCCTTCCTTTTACCATTTTTACAATGCCATTTTCTATAATTAGTATTCTATAATTGGGATTGGTTCAATGCAAACTGGCCCTATAGATTGTCTAACAAAAGAAAATTGGGGCGGGAGAAGAGCACTTCATCATGTAAGTGTATTTCTATGCCTTTCCCCGCTTTTCAACAAATTTAAGTTGGGCTCAAGCATTACTACTTAATAGAGCTGGGTCTCAAAAGATATGATTTATTATGTTCTTTTGTAAGCCGCCCTGAGTCCCCTTAGGGAGATGGTGGTGGGATATTAATAACATTTAAATAATAATAATAATAATAATGAAAAAAGTCAAACTACTCTGGGATTTGTGAATTCAGACTGACAGAGTTTTGGAGCACAATACTCCTGACCTCATGATCATGTTAAAAAACCAAGTATGGATCGTTGATATTGCAATCCCAGGTGACAGCAGGATTGAAGAGAAACAACTGGAAAAGCTGATACGATAGGAGGATTTAAAGATCGAATAGCAACGACTCTGGCACAAGCCAGTCAAGGTGGTTCCAGTGGTGATCGGCACACTGGGTGCAGTGCCTAAAGACCTTGGCATGCACTTAAACACAATCGGTGCTGACAAAATTACCATTTGCTAGCTGCAAAAGGCCACCTTACTGTGATCTGCACGCTTTCTTCGCAGATACATCACACAATCCTAGACACTTGGGAAGTGTCCGACATGTGATCCAATACAACAGCTAGCAGAGTGATCTTGTTTGCTGTAAACTCATCTTGTTGTGTTTCTAATAATAATAATCATCATCATCATCGTCATTCAGTAGTCTTAAATATCCACCCCACTTACTTCTAGCAATTTGGATGTTCTTTTTTTCCTGGGAAGGTGAAAATATTTCATATTTTCATTGTTTCTCAGAATCCCACAAGCATCCACACTTGATCTCACCTCCATGTTCAGTTGTGAGTTTTTTTTTACCCCATTGAAGCTCATGGATATTTTTTTCCTAATTCATCTCTTTAGCTGGCTACGCATTTTAAAGCATTTTCCCCATTATGTAAACATGTTTGTGGATATCATTTCCTCAAATGTGTGCATTTTCAGTCAAAAGCCTTATGTGAGGGACATTGGCTTCATTTTGCCACACTTCCCAAGGCTACATACTCGGGGAAATCACACACATAGAGGATCTGCACTGTAGAATAAGTGTATTTGACACCATTAACTATCATAGCTCATTGCTATGGAATCCCCAGATTCGAGTTTGGTGAGGCGTTAGCACTCTTTGTCAGATGTGGCTAAATACTTTGTTAAACTACCGCTCCCATGATTCTGTACCCTTGAGTCAGAGCAATTCTGCAGCACAGATACATTCTGGCCAAATTGGTGGCCAAATCAGCAAGGTAGGAGGAAGTCATACATGGGGGAATGAGGTGGGGAGAAAGAAAAGCCCTTAGTCTTAGTGACTGGAGTAAGGTTTGTGATAGTTATTATGTCTGGTGGGGAAAGCAGTGAGAAAATGCGCAGGAGTTTCACAAGAAAAATGTGAGGCTTCTTCCTTCTTCTGCCCCTACTTTCACCACCAGATACAAGGTTCTGCCTATAGATTTTATAACACAAAATCACTATCTTGTGGCATTTCCACAACCTGGGATAGTGGCTACTTGTCACACCACTGTGGGCATCACACAACTGCAAGTCCTTGGCTGCATTTCTAGGGGCATGGCAAGACACACCTCCAATTAACAGATAGAGTTGTGTGCATTTAAGAATAACCTTTTTATCATTCTAAATAAGTGAATAAATGTACAAGTAAACAAACAACAAATAAATAAAAAATGTACACCTCAAGAGTAAAAGAGCGGAGGATGAGACAGGAAGAGAGATCAGAAGAGGAGGAAATAATGCTGGGGGATGTCCTCGCAGAGCTGCGAAAGATAGGGAAGGCCCAAGACGGCTTCCTGCGGAGGATGGATGTCATGCTGTCCCGGCAGGAAGACCAAATGGGCGCGAACCGGGGGCATCCTCTACAGGAAAGATCAGAACCAAATGAAGAGGCGCTCCCACAGGGCCAGGGTTGCCGATCTTCTATGAGGATGGAGAGGACACCCCCCTGGTCAAGGGAGAGAGCGCAACAAAATGTGCAGGTGGAGAGGAAAGAGGGAAGGAGAACGTAAAGCCATGGGCAGGATCAGAGGAAAGAGGACCACACCCCAGAAGTAGGGAGGCAGACCTGCTGGATGTTGCAGGAATGACCGCGAAGAGCCCTAACACCTCTGCTCTCCAAGAAAGAGAAGAGGGGAAGAACCTAGAGGTCACTGCAGCATCCCAAAACCCCAGCCGGGATGCAGCTAAGAAGGACGGCAAAAAGAATGGGACGCAACTCACTAGGAAGAGAGGCTGGGCGGGAGCAACCCAGCAAGAAAGGAAGAATAACCTGAAGAAAAGCTGCCCTTACTCTCTTGAGGCGTATTTCAGGCCTGCGAGATGTGGCATCCCGGGGATGGACACGGAAGGCCTCGAATCGCCTAGGGAGAACGGCTAGAATGGAGATTGGAAGACGTGAAGGGGCACGGGTCCGGCTATGCTGGAGGACAGGGAACGGACAAGGGGCATCAAACGCTGGAAAGATTTTGGGGGCTGCAGGAAAAAACAAAAGTTTTTTAAAAGGGCAAAAGCTAAAAACAACAGATTGCTCTCAGATACAGAGGGTTAGGAAGACATGTCTTGGAAAAAAGAAGGAAAAAGGAGCCTAGAAAGAAGACCTGTAAAATGAAATGACCAGCTCAACAAGGAGGGAGACTGCCAGAGACCTCGAAGGAGCACTCATGACCAAGGACCCTAGAAGGAAGCAAGCTACTCCAGTCTTCATCTCTTCCCATCACCATTGCCCATCACTAGCCTTCCCAGAACCCAGACCAAGCAGCCTCCTTCACCACCCACCACTCTTCCCCCTTTCTACCCCCCCCCATCCCTTGCCACCAACCCTCCCCTCCCCAGCACCACCACCCCCCTTCCCACTCCCTCTACCCCCCCTCTCCCATCACCATACTTAGCCTCTCCTTTATTTTTCCTACTGCCCTGTTCCTGAGACTGTTCCCCCACTTTTACTGTTTGTTTGTTTATGGAAAAACCCCAATAAATATATTTTTTTTAAAAGAAAAAAGAATAACCTTATCAGTTTTGGGATTTTAAAAAAAGCAATTCATGACCTTTCCTGTCCTATAAATCTGCTCAAAAACAACATGGTAAGATTATTTACTACTCAGTACTTTTAACATTAAGAGTGAGTGTGATGTAGACGTTTGAGCTTTGGACCATGACTCTGAAATACAATGTTCAAATCCCTGCTTGTCCAGAAAAGGCAATTCTGAGACATTGGGTACATTGCACTCTCTCAGCCTCAGTAAAATGCAAGGGCAAACCTCTTCTGAACAGATTTTGAAAAAATCCTCTAATATAGTTGTCTTAAGGTTGCCATAGCCCAGAAACAACTTGAAGGCACACAACCATCTTTAAAATTTATTATTTAGATGCTAAAGTGAGGGGGACACTAAATTTAAACTGGGCTTTAGTATGCAACTTACATTAATATATCATAAAAATGTAAGAACAAAACTTGAAAATTTCAAAACTGTCAGTGTTGTGTTATGATGAATAAATAGGAATTTATTTTAATTTTGTTCCTCACTTATGGAATGATACTTGAGAAAACACATGAAAGTGCTTGTGCATACTACTAGTGTATATCACCGACAACATCCATTTTCTTTACATGCAAAGAGAAATAGTTTCCATAGTATCCTTTGTGCTACAGGAGAGAAAAAAAGTTCTGCAAAATTCTTTGATGTTTTCAGTTTGCAAAGCTTTTGAGGGAGCTACAGTATATTGCAAAGAAAATTCTGTGGTTCTCTTGAACAGAAAACAAGCTTAGGAAACACTTTTTTCTGTCCAAAAATATGTTCTCTACACAAAAGGAAAATATGTTTATATTGTTAAGAAAAAAATATGTATTGTTGTACAGAAAAAAGTCCCTGAAGGACATTGCAAAATGTGAAAGGTTTTCTCAAACACTGGGGAAACCATTATTCTCTCAAGAAATATACAGCCAAGATGCTTTCAACTTCTAGTATAACCTGTATAATGCAAATAGAAAATGGAAAATTGTGGTATTGTTTGGCTCGTAGTTTGAGGTGTACCTATTCCTATGTCTGTCTATCTGTCTGTCTGTCTATTTCTCTCACATGTATCAAATATTAGTCTGTTTCAGCATAAAAGTATTATTAATTATTGTTGATTTATATAGCACTTTACAAGTAAAACAACCCAAAAACATTGGGTCCTGACAAAGGCCTACAATCTAAAATATAGGTATATAATATGCAACAGAATTATTAAAAATTAGAATTCATATAAAATACAAAAAAATCAATAACATAATACAAAGTACCCTGACCAATACATGTAATCAAAAGATACAAGATTATAAAACAGTATAACACTAAAATTCTGAACATTTTGGAAACCAAGAGCATTTCTCAATAAGATTTAAAAAAAATAAGGAAGGAAGTTTGAAGATGCTCAGGAAGATAATTTCAAGAGATGTAAAGGAATTAATATTTACTTCCATAGACTCTAGTCCATTTCTTTAGAGGATTCAGGAGTCCTTTATATCTTTTTATGCAGAAACAAACTCACACAGTTATGACGTTGAAGGCTATTACAATGGAAGGCATTGAATCCAAGCAGATGGAGAAGAAATCCATTAGTCACTTCAAGATTCTTGTCCAGCTACAGACAAGACATCATTTTTCTGAAGAAATGCAAACATCTGAGGAAGTGTGTTGTTGAAGGCTTTCATGGTCAGAATCACTGGATTGCTGTGGGTTTTCCAGGCTGTGTGGCCATGTTCCAGAAACATTCTCTCCTGACGTTTCACCCACATCTATGGCAGGCATCCTCAGAGGTTGTGAGGTCTGTTGGAAACTAGGCAAGTGTGGTCTATATATCTGTGGAATGCCCAGGGTGGGAGAAAGAACTCTTGTCTGCTTGAGGCAGGTGTGAACGTTGCAATTGGCCACCTTGATGAGAATTTAATGGTCTTGCAGCTTCAAAGCCTGGCTGCTTTCTGCCTGGAGGGATCCTTTGTTGGGAGGTGTTAGTTGGCCATGATTGATTTTTGTCTGGATTTCCCCAGTTTTTTAACCGTTGTTCTTTATTTACTGTCCGGCTTTTAGAGCTTTTTAATACTGATAACCAGATTTTCGTGGTTTCCTCCTTTCCCACCCAAGCTGCCTAGTCCCTTCCCCTTCACGTCCCTGGCTCGCAATGAGCCCACGAGGCATGTGCGGGCCTTTTTAAAGGGCAATGGCTGCCAATGATATGCTTCTGACCCAGGTATAGTCAAACTATAGGGTTCTCTCTTTCATGTCCGAACGCATCAGCCGCTATGTCCCACCTCGTAATCTAAGATCATCCGGGGGAGGCCCTGCTCTCGCTCCCGCCTACGTCTCAGATGAGGCTGGTGGGGACGAGGGATAGGGCCCTCTCGGTGGTGGCTCCCTGCCTGTGGAATGCGCTTCCTATTGATGTACGATCCAGCACATCCCTCCTAGCCTTCAGGAAAAAAGTAAAATCCTGGCTGTGGGACCAGGCATTTGTACACCAGCACAAGGCAGCATTTTAGATTGGTTTTTAATGAAAGTGGGTGATTATGGCCAATGTTTTTATGGACTGAACATTGTTTTAATCCAGAGTGAATGTGTATGGTGCTAATGTAGTTGTATTTTAATGTATTTTTAATGTTTTTTAATTGTTGAAGGGTTTGGGGGTTTTATATTGTTATTATGTGGGCATCGAATTGTGCCGTACTGTAAGCCGCTCTGAGTCCCCCCCTTGGGGGTTGAGAAGAGCGGGGTAAAATCCCGAAATAAATAAATAAATAAAATATTTTCATCTTTTAAGCATTATTGAATTCAGTGATTTTATTCAGTAGTTTTGCAGGAATTCAGAAAGATCTCTCTTGAGATCATACAATAAAAGGCAGAATCAAATGTTTGAATAAGTAGAATAAGTACTAGTTTTTGTTCTATAGCTGAAGAAAGCCATCCAAGGTGCTAAAGCCTATTCTCAAAATAGGTTCATTAAGTTCAAAATTAGATCCTTTAAAGTTCTAACAAAAACCAAGAGCAGATTCACCACCACATTGACACAGAAGCCACCAGGGACCACTGCTGCTGACTTGCTGCCAGGCATTGTCACCAAATGAGGTGAAAACAAATCAAGTGCCAATAATAGTTCCTTCCATATCTATCTCCAAAATGCTAAAGTAATTGGGAGGAGAAGGCAGAGCCCTGGAAAGAAAGTAGAGCTATTAGTCACATAGTCATGGTTTTCTTCATTGTCCCATATGTTTCTGACATAGAGATTTAGTGGGGAATATAAACATTTTGACAGACTCCTTTTTGAGTTATATCTGTCCTCTTAATCTGCAGAAGATTCACAGAGCTTTGGAACAGGGTGGACAATTGGAACAGGATGTCACAGGACAATTTTCCTCCATCCTTCACAAGTCCAAATACCTGTTCCCTTCTGCAGTCCTTCTTAAAATGATGCAAGAAAGTAACATTGCATCACCATTTTGTCATCATTTTGGTACAGAATTCTGGGCTGTTTGGGTGGTATTTTCATGTGTTTTAGATGTATAGGAGATATTGTCAAAAGTTGCATCTAAGAGCCGCAAATAGCCCACAATATTCACTTTGCCCATTCTCATTGTAAGTGGAGTGAAAATTTTCATAGGCAGAAATGACTTAAATCACACAAAACAACAAGCTTCTTTCCCTAGCATATCACATTTTGCTTCAGGGAAATCCTAGAGTTGTCAAAATGTAATCAATTCGGCTCAGGAACTGGGATTTCTCTGAATCTGATGTCCATGCCAAGTTATGAAGGGTTATATATAAGTGGTTTAAACAACTTAATAATGATGACATTTCAGTATAGACAATAAAAAATATCTTGCTGCATTCAAGAGTGCCCTCTCCAGTTTACAACCAATATCATCACCGTAATAGTTTTATGCTCTGCCCTTTCTTTATGGTGTTTCCATCCTTCCCTAACCCATTATCTTCTCAACAATCATATGAAAAGGGTTAGCAGAAAGACAGTGGCATGTTCAAGATCAAGCAATAAGGTGAAAAGCAATGAAGTGTTCAAGATCCATCATTTTTTGACTACATGTTCCAAGTCCAGGCAGAAGATCCACAGAATGATGGCATGTCATAATGCAACCCTCCGCTAGAAAAATGTAATTTTTTTAAAAAATGACGCTTAATAGACTACCTGATAGATTAGATTCTGGGGAAGAAGTTGTGAAAACTGGAAGAAGGAATAACAATTTAAGATATGCAGATGATACCATATTACTAGCGGAAAATACCAAAAACATTGATGGTCTTAAAGAAAGTCAAGGAACAAAGTGAAAAGACAGGTTTATAGTTGAGTGTTAATAAAACAAAAATGCTGACTACAGATGATTCATGTAACTTTAAAATACGTAGATGATGAAAACATTGAAATAGTTAAGGATTTTCTATACCTTGTCTCAGTTATTATTCAGTATTGAAACTGCAGTCAAGCAACCAGAAGATGAAATTTGTGGGATGCTTTCACCTCTTCTTTGTGCACTTGGCTTGTACCCAGAGTACCACACTATATAAATTCACCTTTCCACCTTAATTGAGTTTTTCAGTTCTCAACCCCAAATATAGGAGCCCCTGGTGGCACAATGGGTTAAACCCTTGTGTCAGCAGGACTGCTGACTGACAGGTTAGCAGTTCAAATCTGGGGAGAATGGATTGAGCTCCTTCTGTCAGCCCCAGCTCTCCATGTGGGGACATGAGAGAAGCCTCCCACAAGGATGATAAAACATCCAAATCTGGGCATCCCCTGGCCAACTTTGTTGCAGACAGCCAATTCTCTCACACCAGAAGCGACTTGCAGTTCTCAAGTCACTGCTGACACGAAAAAATCCCAAATATAAAAATTTTAATATGGAAAAGTCACTCTCCACATTTTTTTGCTATTTTAAACATTGATGAAATTTTTAAAAGAAATGTATATATATATATATTTAATTTAGTCGGCCACTTGTAATGACAGAATGCTGTACAGAATCCTTTGGCCTAATTCATTACAGATTTTTTTTTCTTAAATATCATCTATGTAACATTTGGTAAGGCTTCACACAGCATGGCAAAACTGTTTTAAGGCCAAAATCCATCTCCCTATTTATTCCCCCACCATCCTTATTTAAGGTCATAAGAATCCATTAAATTTCAGAGGTCAGGCGTAGGCTCCCTTCACTCCCACATATATGAATACTTTGAAGGAGCAGAAGGAATGCAGAGCTCTGGCTATAGGACTGCTTCTCCTCTTCAAAAATTGGGTAAAACTGTCAGCATTGCCATCAAAGAGCACAATGGTATTCTTTCAAAGTGCAGTAAAACATGGCTTCTACAGAGACCTTTCAAGAGATCAATGCAGCTTCTGTTGGTGGACTTCAGAGAAATAAGTAGTGGGAAATCTGGCATCAATGATGCACTTACATTGCAGCTGTGGCAGAAACTATCTAGTAATTCTTGATGTCACAGCATTAAAAATGAAACACAATAATTAGATCTGTAAATAGAAACAAATCAGCACTTTTCAGGTTTTTTTTTTTGCTGTGCTTCTTATCCGTTTATTTGAAATATGTCCAGTCTGGAGTGTTTCATGAATGCCCACCAGCATGTAAGATACAAGGAAAGGAAAGGCAAGCACAGTGATTTGTGTAGTGTAACTCTACATGTAGTTATGTGGCAGCTGGGCTACAGCAAACTTCTGCTAAATTTTGAAATTGTGTATTTGCACATATAATTGCTAGTGTGACTCTTACTATCCCATCCTGCAATAGGAATGCATGAGGACTTCACCTGTACTTGCAGGGAATCAAGTGAGGCATTGCTGATTCTGACCAATCGTTACACATCACCCAAGATGATGAGGATGGAATCCTGTTGGTTAGTCCCAGAGTAAGCTTATTAAATCAACAGTTGAATGATGAATCAACACATAGGGAAATCCAATTGATTTGATTGCTTTACTCTTCTGACAACTAACAATAGGTTTTTGGACTATGTGAAATCATTGCACTTCTGGAATTTAGCTTGGAATTTAACTTCTGGAATGTTGCTGTCCTTGAGCAAGCAGGGATCACCAGCATTGGGGCCATGCTATTGAGAACACAGCTGCGCTGGGCAGGGCACATCTCTAGTGGTCCACCTTGGCCTCACATCGGGAGGCATGGAGACGCACTATCCACAATGCTGCAGCCTCTTTCGAGAAGACACGCCGAATGGGTCTCGAAAAGAAACGACAACGCAGAAAGAACCGCAACTTGGAAACAACATCACCCAAGGAGACTTTCTGCTGTGCTTTCTGCAACTGGACTTGCCTATCTCAGATTGCCCTTTTTAGTCATCAACACGCTTGTAAAAAACGTGGGATGAGGCTTTCCTAAGGATCTTCATTCGCGAAGTAATGCCGAGAGAGGAATTTAGCTTACAATATTGTAAGCTAAATGTGGTGATCACATAATGAACAAAGAAGTAAAATCCACATTCTTATGACAATATGTGTAGGAAACAAGGATAGCAATGCTGACTTTTATTACTCTTTATTTATATCAGTGGTTTTCAACCTTTTTTTTTCACCAGGGCCCACTTGATCAGAGCCCACTTTGACCAGGCCCACTTTGACCATGGACACTTGAATGGGCACCACTTGACCAGGAACCACTTTGACCAGGAACCCCTCTCTAACGTTAGCACCAAAAGGGGCATGGCTGGTTAGCTCTGTCACTGTGGAAAGGAATGGAAATAAAATAAAATAAATAAAGGAGGTTCATGGACTGTATTTTCATTCTCGTGGCCCATTGATGGGCTGTGGCCCACAGGTTGAAAACCACTGATTTATATGAAATCTTAGAGACAGATATCAGGATATCATATAACAATAAAATACAACCCCTATTACAAGAAACAAATGTCCACACTTAGATCTCTAGGTAGAATAAGGGTCCTTCATGATCACTATCAACCAAGATTAGCATATGATTCAGACTCATAACTTTATTTACTTATTTACAACACTTCTACCCCACCCTTCTCAACCCCCAAGGGGTGGGGGTGGGGGGTGGTTCAGAGCTGCTAACACTGGCAACAATTTGATGCTGCAATATCAATAAAACAACAATATAAAAGTCATAAATACACAACAGATTAAAAACAGTAAACATTAATTACATAGTCACATAGCCGTTTCCAATTATCATAACAATCGTATGGTCTAGTTCAATGTCCAAAGTGCAGCTGGGCCCAGTAGCCGAAAGCCTGGTTCCAAAACCATGATTTTAGTTTCTTCCTAAAGGAAAGGATGGAGGACATCGATCTAATCTCACTGGGGAGCGAATTCCATAAGTGGGGGGGGGGTCACCATCAAGAAAGCCCTGTCTCTTGTCCCCACTAGACGAGTTTGCGAGGCCAGTGGGACCGAGAGCAGGGCCTCCCCAGTAGATCTTAAATTATGAGGTGGAACATAGAGGAAGATATGTTCAGACAAGTAAACTGGGCCAGAACCGTATAGGGCTTTATAGGCCAAGACCAGCACTTTGAATGGACTGCCAGCTAGTAGAGCTGACATAGCAGGGGGGTGGTGTGCTCCCTGTATGGCACTCTGGTGAGTAATCTGGCTGTGTCCTGTTGGACTAGTTGGAGTTTCCAAACAGTCTTCAAAGGCAACCCCACGTAGAGCACATAGCAGTAATATATTCAGGATGTAACCAGAGCATGGACCACTGTGGCCAGATCAGACTTCCCAAGGTACAGACACAGCTGGTGCACAAGCTTTAACTGTACAAAAGCTCTCTCGGCCACCGCTGAGACCTGGGGTTCCAGGCTCAGTGATAAATCCAGGATCACTCCCAAGCTGCGAACCTGCATCTTCAGGCGGAGTGTAACCCCATGCAACACAGGCCATAACCCTATGTCCTGTTTGGCCTTTCGACTGACCAGGAGTCCCTCCATCTTGTCTGGATTCAATTTCAATTTGTTAGCCCTCATCCAGTCCGACACAGCAGCCAAGCACCGATTCAAGGTCTGATCAGCCTTTTTAGTGATAGGTGGAAAGGAGTGACAGTTTGGACATCATCTGCATAGAGATAACAATGTACTCCGAAACTATGGATGATCTCCCCCAGCGGCTTCATGTAGATGTTAAACAATATCGGGGACAGTACTGAGCCCTGAGGAACTCCACAAACAATGGTTGTGGAGTCGACCAGATGTCACCCAATAACACCTTCTGGGAACATCCCTCCAGGAAGGACCAAAGCCACTGCAAAGCAGTATCTCCAAGTCCCATCTCTGCGAGGCGCCCCAGAAGGATACTGCGGTCAACCATATCAAAGGCTGCTGAGAGGTCCATCAGAACTAACAGGGGCACACTCTCCCTGTTCAGCTCCCCGTGTAGATCATCTACCAAGGCGATCAAGGCTGTTTCAGTTCCATGTCATGGCCTAAAGCCAGACTGTGCCGGATCTAGATAATCGATGTCTACCAGGAACCCCTGGAGTTACAAAGCCACCACACATTCCATGACTTTGCCCAAATAGGGGAGATTGGATACTGGCCAATAGTTGACTAATTGAGTGGGGTCCAGTGATGGTTTTTTCAACAGCGGTTTTATAACAGCTTGCTTTAAGCTGGCTGGAATCTTGCCCTCCCGTAGGGAGGCATTAACCACCACCTTAACCCACTCTGCCAACCCCCCTCTGGCTTCTTTTAATAGCCAGGATGGACAGGGGTCTAGGATGCATGTGATTGGCCTCACCTCTCCAAGGATCCTGTTCACATCCTCGAGCTGAATCAATTGAAGTGAATTCATCAAAACTGGACAAGCAGGTGCTCGTGTTACATCCTCAGATACTGCCATTAACGTGGTATCGAAGTCAGAATGGATCAGAGCGACTTTGTCTGCAAAGAACTGAGCAAATGCTTCACAGCGAGCTGCCGAGTTGTCAGGAATCTCGCTCTGAGGTGGATTTCACAGACCTCTGACAACTTGGAAGAGCTCAGCTTGACGGTTCTTTCTAGACGCAATATTGGCCATAAGAAAATATTTCTGTGCGGCTTTTATTGCCATGTCATAGGTCCTTAAAAAGGTACCCAGGAGTGCTTGGGTTGATTCGCTATGCTTCCGCCACCACATGCACTGTAGGCTCCTCTTCTTTCGTTTCATCTCTGCCAGTAACTCTGAACAAAGGGGCTGGTTTAGCTCGGTTACTCAAGAGGGGACGCTCTGGAGCAATCGTGTTTATTGCCCTGGTCATCTCCCCATTCAATAGAGAGACAAGAGCATCGACAGGGTCACTTACTGAGGAGGTGGGAAACTCCCCAAGAGCCATCAGGAATCCACTGGGATCCATTAGTCTCCTGGTGCAGACCATTTTAATGGGTCCACCACCACTGCGAAGGTTCAGGTGTGCAACAAGTCCAAACCTGATCAGGTGGTGGTTGGTCCATGGCTCTACACTGCCACCTTCTTCCCATCCCTTGCAGAAAACCAGATCTAATGTGTGCCCAGCACTGTGGGTGGGACCAGATACTAATTGGGACAGGCCAATGGTTGCCATGGTGCTATGAAGTCCTGAGCCACTCCTGACAGAGTGGTCTCGGCATGAACATTGAAGTCTCTCAGCACTATAAGCCGTTGAGACTCCAATGCCAGGCCTGTAACCACTCTGGCTATCTCAAGTAGGAAGACTGTAGTGCAGTGGGGCGGGCGGTACACTAACAGAATCCCTGTCCTGTCCCAGTCACACACTTTCAGGTACCTGGTCAGGGAGATGGTATCCTTATAGACTATTGTGACCCCTCCTCCCTGCCCCACCAGGTCTCAACTGGTGCTGTATGGAATAGCCTGGTGGACAAAGCTGGGAGAGATTGATTCCCCCTCATCCAACCAGGTTTCCGTTACATATGCCAGGTCAGCATGTTCTTCGAGGATCAAATCCTGAATAATAGATGTTTTTCCATTAACTGACCTAAACAACACAACTCACAATCTAAAGGGACTGCCATCCTGGGTACTCAGCTTAACTTTGTCAGGAGCCTGAATTAGATTTATAAGAGTTCTTTCATTCAATCTAGGCTGAATTGGTAAATTGGATCTATCACAAATTTTGGGCTGAATTTATAATATGGGTTCTTCATATATTTCTGGCTGAATTAGTAATTTAGATCTTCCACAAATTTTAGGCCGAATTGGTGATTTCGGTCTCCCTTTTCCATATCTTCCATTGATTCCAGGCTGATAAGAATCTGTGCACACCTAACTTTATTTGCTGATTTATTAGATTTCAGAGGAAAATATAGGAAAACCACTTCTGAGTATGAAAGGGGTTGCCATAAGTTTACCGGCAACTTGAGGACATGTAGACACATACACAAACACACATTCATGTTTGACTTTAACATCTTATAGAGATGCACAATGCTTTCTCCCACCGTCACATGCATAGAAGACTTTATTAGTTCTACCACTTCAGAATCTTTTCACTTATGATCTAACACCAAGAATTACCAGTGGGACCTTATTCCCACAAAGCACATTTTCTACCACTAGCATGAACTTGCTGAGCACCCCAAACACTAATGGGGATAGAACAGACAAACCATTCTGGAGACATAACCGCCCTCGCATTACCATACTTCCCTGTGAAATTCACACACCTCAAGTTAATTTCTTGCTGACCTCATGGTGATTAATGCAAATTAAATTTCACGCTAATTGGCCTGAGCAACTTTGCATGCAAAACCGAAATTGGTTATTTTTTGCTAACAGTGTTAAAAAGATACTCCTGCTATTTGTTCAATAAGTTGAGTATAAATTGTTATTAGTTTTAGTCCCTGCTTGTAAAAACCCATTTAGTACCTGATGTCAGATAAAGAAGACAAAGGGAAAGCAAAGCATCCAGAATCTTACAGCTTTCTCTCCTGCCCAAATACAGGAGCTGTTTTCTAAAAAATGAAATTATAAGAGAAGATCCATGCATCAGGAGCTTCTTTTGATTGGCAATTATCTTTTTTTAATAACCAGAACATTCTTCTTGCTGCTAAACCAAACATAGCTCTCTTCACATTACTGTTGTGTCGTGCAAATTCTTTCATTCCTTCACCAATAATAATAATAATAATAATTTTATTTTTATACCCCGCCTCTATCTCCCCGAAGGGACTTGAGGAGGCTTACATGGGGATGAACCCAAAACAAACATGGTTAAAAAAGCACACTAAAATATAAAATACAACAACATAAAACAGAATAAAACAACAACATTGTATATACGAGCAACCATCAACCAATAACCAATGAACCTGCAATAATAAACAATTCCTGGGCACGGGCGGGCAGACCAGTGCACTGAATTGTAAGGATAGGGCTGGTGGGTAAAGTGTGTAAGTCAAATGGTAACGTTAGGGATAATGGGCAGCATAAGATGAAACATTATGACTCTGGGTGTAGAGCAGTAGTAAAGTGCAAGGATGAGTTGTTAGGTCCTGATTGGGCCAGGTTATCTGGGGGGTTGTCTAATCGAAGACACAGTGAAACACCCATGTTTTTAGTTCTTTGAGAAAGATGGACAGGATGAGTACCAGCCTAATCTCCCTGGGGAGGGAATTCCAGAGCCAGAGGGCCACCACTGATAAGGCCCTCTTGCTCATCCCCACCAGCCGTGCTTGTGACGGTGGGTGGGAGTGAGAGAAGGGCCCCCCAGAAGATCTTAATGATCATGCAGATTTGTAAGGGCAGATGTGGTCACAAAGGTAGGCAGGTCCTGAACCATATAGAGTTTTATAGGCAATAACCTGCATATTGAATTGAGACCGGAAACTTATTGGCAGCCAGTGGAGCTATTTAAACAGGGGGGTTAATTTGCTCCAGTTAGAAACTTGGCCACCGACCTTTGCTCTAGCTGCAGTTTTTGGGCCATCTTCAAAGGCGGCCCCATGTAGAGTGCATTACAGTAATCCAATCTGGAGGTAACTAAGGCATAGAGCACAATGGTCACGTCAGACTTCTTAAAGTATGGGTGCAGCTGGCACACAATCTTTAATTGTGCATTATCTCTCCACTCTTCAGATGGCATCAAGCACCCTTAAGAAAAGAAATTCTTTCTTGTTGTTTCTATTGATACTCCAAGTAGTTATAAAAGAATTTCTCACACCTAACCAAACCCAAGAAAATTAACTTATGACGGAAACCACTGCTGCCACTGGAAGATTGGCTCTAGAAATATCACCCACAGGTTCCGGTTCTTGCTTGGAGTTCTGTTCATTTTAAGATTGGATTAAGATTTGACCTGTGTTGTCCTGCAAGGTTCTATTCCTTGTTCTGGTGGGGAGCAAAACCCTCCTAGATACTTTGTTTCTTTGCTGGTAAATGGAGAAAACTAGAGCTGAGAGTGTGAAAAAAGGAATTTGGGCATTTCCTTATCTCTTATCTGGATATCTGATGGAAGCCTTTCTATAATCAAGTAAAAAAGAAAATCGCTACTGCTTTATTATTCCCTCTGAGATCCCTGGCATTTGTACACAATTGCAGATGGAAATGCAGCACTTTATTTCTTTCATTCTTGCACTTTGAGTCAAATAATAATAATCAAAAGGTCACCTGTAAGAATTTTTTCTCATTTTCAGATATTTTCCCCACAGTTTTAGTATAGTTTTTTTTAGCATTTCAGACCTTTTTTAAAATGCTAAACAAAAGTATTCTTGCATAAAAAGATGATGTGCTGTGTGGAAATAAACACTGTTTGTGCAAAAGCAGGTCGTCCTGGCTTGGAAGAAGAAAAACAAATAAGGAGGCCATGCTTACAGATGCCTTTTCTCCCCTTTCCCTTGGAGCCCAGACCATCTGCATTTTCATTCTGTGTTTTTGGTCCTGCTTCCCTCCCTTTTCCACCAGCTTCTTGAGAGTGATGTTTTGGGGCCCTTCCGCACAGCCATACAACCCAGAATATCAAGGCAGATAATCCACAATATCTGCTTTGAACTGTATTATCTGAGTCCACACTGCTATATAATCCAGTTCAATGTTAATTGTATACAGCTGTGTGGAAGGGGCCTTGGATGGATGCAGAACAGTAGAGAAGTCCCAATTTGGCAACAGTCCTTGAAGACTGCTGTTTCTTTCTCACAGAATAATTAGCTGCCCTTTTCTAGAAGGATGAAATCTATGAAAATTTTCACTCTTAATCCAAGTCATCCAGCTGCTTTCTCAGTTTCCTGCTTGCTCTCCTGCCTTATTTTTTGGGCTTGAGTTCTGGCTTGTTCCTTGATGTTGACCTCTGTTTTGCACTCTGGTCTCATCCACTGGCTTTGCTCAAGGCTTCTGGCTCAGCTTCAATTTCTGCCCATGGCCCTGGATTCCCTTCCCTAATGAACACAACCAGAGGTATTGTTTCAAGGTTAAGCCAGTCATCTGAAAGACTAGACTCAGCAGCTCCCTGACACTGACCAGAATCATATTCAAGCACTTTCATTGTGCATCATTTTCACTCACATAGAAGCCCAGTTAGCAGGGCTCAGATCCTAAATCACAGCAACCAAAGAGATAGAACAAAGGATAATTTCATCTTCCTTTATTCTGGAAGACAAGGATGGTAGAAAGCCAAGAATCCCAAACAACAACAACAAATTATACCCGAGACACTATTGCAGCATCACACACACTATTAAGTTGAAACTTCAATCACTGTAAAGGCTCTCTAAGGTTCAGTTTCACTATCAGTATGGTATCAAAGAGAATTGCAGGGATGGTTTAGTCTCTGGGAATGTTCCAGAGTGCCTGACATTTAAAGCGGAAATGCATTTATGTGTTATCAGTCAGGATCAGAATGGGAAGAAGGCACACTCTTCATAAATAGTGCTAAAAGTGCAATGTAAAACTATACTCTGTGTCAGGAGCCATGACCTGTAATCCTGGTCATGGCTCCACTAAAGTTGGAGAAAACTCATCCATTTTCCCCAATAGTCCAGTTAATAGTTTTATGGTTTAATATGATTTTTATAGTTTAATTCATAGTTATAAGTTATTGTTGTTTTTATGTTTTGTTTTTTCACATGTATGTTTGGCATTCAATTTTGCTGTGACTATGTTGGGAACTGCTTTGAGTCCCTCCAGGGGTGGGAAAAGCGGCATATAAATACAGCAAATAATAATAAATAATAGTTGTGCTACGTCCTATCTTCTGGAATAATTTTCCTCCCCAATCAGAAGTAGCTGCAAAGACAGTCACCCCCTCTACATGTCAGATCTAAAAACCAGAGATGAAGCAGTCATTTGACAACCAAAGGCTTTATTCAGTGCCTCATGGGAAGCAAGAAATAAGCATTAATGCATGCTTTAGATTTGTTCTATCATGAGTTCCAAGAAGAGACAAAGAAACTAGCTACATTATAAAAGGTCTCAACTTCTGCCTCTTGGGTCGGCACCTTTTGCCATAGAAAGCATCGCCAAAGGTGAGGATGCTAGGAGTTGAAGCAAAAGCCACAAGAGGTTGAGATATTCCATCCCTAATTCCTATGAAACTATCAATGTTGTAGAAAGAAGGAAGACAGAGAGAAATCATCAAATTTTGGATAGCAGTTCACCCTCCATAGCCATGGATTTGCATCCACAAATTCAACTATCCACTGAGAGGAAAAGTGTTCTTACCATAAATCAATGGAACCACTGACCACATAGGGAAGCTGATGAAGAAACACAACCTACAAACTATCTACAGACCCACTAAGAAAATTCAACAAATACTATCTACAGCAAAAAACACGAGGGATCCTCTCACCTCTGCAGGAGTCTGCCATATACCATGCAGCTCTGGACAAGTCTACATTAGGACCACCAAACGCAACATTGCCCAGACACAAATCAAGGAGCATGAAAGGCACTGCAGACTCATACAACTTGAGAAGTCAGCCATAGAAGAGCACCTGAAGAACCAGCCTGGACACAGAATATTATTTGAGAACACAGCCCATGGGCAAAATGCAATTTCATATAAGTAGATAGTAGGCCTGGTTGATTAAAAAAATGGTTTCAAACTTGTTCCAGATGTAGGGGATGCTGGTGCTTTGAATTTGATTGACTCAGAAATTTTCCCCAAATTAATTCCAAAATTTTGGAATGGAACCGTTACTGGCAGACATGTATGTTTAACCCAGTTTGGATGCCGATGTCTTCCCTCTGCATTGGAACTGGGGCAACAGGCATGTTAAATACATGCCACATACACATATATCCCTCTCATCTCCCCTCACACCCCTATTTCGGGGGGGGGGGGAGGCTCTGTCAATGCTTCTCTTCTTCTCCCTGTCGTCTCATTCGGGCCACCCCTCATCTGTCACTGGTCCCAACCAGGGACACCATTGCTGTTGCTCCAGTTCTGATGCGGACGCCTTCCCTCTGCATCAGAACTGCACACGGAAGGGAAAGCCAGGGAAGGGAAACCCGCCGATTCCTTTCCAAAAATGGTGGCGGTGGATTTGAAATGGCAAATTCACTTCTGTGTTGCTTAAATCGCTTCAAAGCCATTTCAAATGTGAATTTTATACCAATTCATTCCAATTTTAGAAGCATTTCGACGAACCTAACCAGGCCTAATAGATAGGGGGATAAAATACTAAGACTAAAAACATTTTGGTTTAAATAGTATCTGGCAATGAAGACTTAACAGAGGTATTTTGACTGTTTTAAGAAGGGTGAAAATGGTAGAAAAGTTGGTAGACTACCAGTGATGGTTCATGGGCAAAATGTATAGCTATTTGGTAAACTGCAGCAGTCTAAAGGAGGACAGCTAGGCTTGTGGCTTGCTATCCCTGCTTTAGATCCATCTGAATACACATAGGTTTAACCTTCAGGTATTTTCCCCAGGGTATGAAACTATAAAGCATAGGCTATACTTTTGAGAAGAGTCTGTATATTTTGAAATGTCAGAATTATTAGAAGAATAGTGAACTCTCTGGACCATTCTAAACAATGAACATTTGGCTCCAAGGAGAAACAAGGTGATATGGACTGGTGGTGTCAGGATAGATCTCTTTACAGAGCAAACACTGCTGAATGCCACTAACCGTTGAGCAAAAATAACACACGGAGGAGGCATGACTAGAGGCTGGCATGCTTCATGGATTTTAAGTCATCCAGTATGCAGTAAGATCAACATTGCTTTCAGCATCCCCACAGGAGTTTCGCCTATCAGTACCAAGCAACACACTGATGTTTTTGCTGAGAGAATGTCTAGAGCTTTCAGATGTTTGAACAAGATACTGCCATTTTGGGCTTCCGTTTATCTAATCCAACTATGTTTGTCCCCACTTTCCACCAGGCTTATGTAATATATTCAAGAGGATAACGGACAGACCACACACAGTGGCAATAGAAGAAGCCAAATAGACTGACAAAAGAATATAGGACAAATAAAGTGTAAACCATCCCATAATGTGACAATAGAAATGAGTGCACAAGCAAATGACTGAACAGAGATACAGCAATGAGGGAAATGAGGGCATTCCTCCCATAAGGAATCTCCCCTTCCAACCTTATATTTTTAGGAATGTAGGATTTCAAAGCATATTGAAACAGAGTTTAGGCATTCAAAGAAAAGGGATGTCAAAGGGAATACACAGCAAATAGCTTTAGGCTTTGCACAATTTTTGAGGAAGGAAGGTACAAATATACAGGAGAGTCTTGCTTATCCAACCTGCACACAGCCAACGTTCTGTATTATCCAAGGCAGACTGCCTCCCACACGGATCTACAGCTGTTTCAATATATTGCAATGTTTTGGTGCTACATTTGTAAATACAGTAATTACTAGATAACGTTACCATATATTAAACAGCTTTTTCTGTAGATTTGTTGTAAAATCATAACGCAATTTGACATTTAATAGGCTTTTCCTTAATCCCTCCTTATTATCTAACATTTTCGCTTATCCAACGGTCTGTTGGATAAGAAAGTCTCTACTGCAGTTAAATTCATTTTTCTTGTGAACAGAAATTCATGAAGATTTACCTTACTGGAGGGAATTCTGTTGTACTAGCCTGACATATAGTGGTTAAATATGAGGATTTTTGGTGTGTGTGTGTGTGTGTCACGATGCACGGACTTGACCGGCCCCTTAATCACACACACAGAGACGGACTGAAGGCTAACTACTTTATTGTATATAAAAACAGTTCAAAAGGTATATTGTCCATAAAAATAGCAAAAGCAAATACAAAGGCAAAAGGCAATCAAATGTCCAAAACAACTTGGTGAAGCATCCAAAAGACTTGGCAAGGCTCCGCACAGCAAGGCGGATTCAGGAACAAGGCAAGGTACAAGATGCAAGGCAAGACTTGGTAACCCACTAGCCAATCTAGCTCCGTGGACCAGCTTCGCTTCACGTCTGCTCAGAAGAGACGTGGCCGAAGTACTGAGGATCCGTTCCCACTGATCCTATACTTAATCTTTCGGCTGAGGTCCCCGACACTCTAGGCTTCGTCGTCTCCAATCTCTGCTGACGGACCTTGGCCTATCTAGGCTATGGTACCAGCCCCTCCTGCTAGTCTCGATGTCCCGTCTCCTATCGAAAGCACGGCCTTGCCTCCCAACATCTGCTGCCCTATCTCCGTGAGAGCTCTCCTCCCTAGATTCTTCCCAGCCGCTCTCTTCCATGTTTTCACTCAAAGGATCCTGTGAACCTCTCCCCCCTGGCCGTTCATAAGTTTCGCTATCACTGCTTTCCATTTGCACCTGGTTATCTGTCTCGTCGTAAGGGTCAGGTCAACCTTCATCCCAAGCCAAGCTTTCTGTGGGAGAAGGAGGCCCAGTGATCGGAAACTCTCCTTCTGCTAACCCTTCTAAATCCTCTTCAGAATCCATCTCCGCTGCTGCAGGCCCCAATGCCAATGGGACCCCCGGTCCTGCCCCCTGCCCCCCAGGCACAAACGAGAACTGCTGTGCTACACTGTGTGTGTGTGGGGGGGGGTGTGACTGAAATTTAGCCCATAGTTGAATTCACCGGGATTCAAGCTCAGCTTGTTAAGAGGCAAGCCATCAAAACTCTGGATCTGGATGGATGAATCAATTCATTTTGAGATTGTTAAAAGTGAAATTCATTCTGTCATGGATGCCAAGATATTTGTGAATTTTGGTAAAATTATTCTTAAAAATGTCTGAAGCCGAATTCTTATCAATTCCTATATAAGTCTCCCTCCCACTGCTTTGTGGGCTTTAAAGAGTGGTTCATTTAGTACAGTAATCATTGCATCTCTCCCTTCCTAGGCTTCATTCTCTCCCAAGCAGAAATTCTCATGTCATTCTCAGTTAAATTGTACGTGATGACTCTGTCGTTCGAATTATTCCATGGAGGGGACAACTCTGCGCCTGCCAACTTCATTAAAAATCTTCCCTTGGACTTCATGGAGGCATTCATTCACACTGAACAAACAAACACACACACAGCCTTTATGGTGGAGAATAAAGAGAGTTTTTCTCACTTTTGTTTGATGTCAATCACACTCAAGATTAAAGCTGCTGTTTTATGTATTCATAGATTCTTCTTCCCCCTGCCCTCCGCCCCATCTGCCTTTTCGAAGACTCAGTATGCACTTCAAAAGGTGTACCCTCAAAAAAATAATAAAGCATTAACAAAGAGAATGTTGGAAGCACCCGATTATGGTTTTAATTATCTGTATTTTTATCCAGATTTATCATAAGGCACTAGATAGATTGCACCATTTTAAGAATCACGACCTAGGGCAAATACACAGATAACATTTGTTACAGCTGTGGGATGCATTTGGAAGTGCTTTTGCTATTAATTTATTTATTTATTGGGCTTTTAAAATAGTTGTTAGTGTTTCATTGATTCAATGATTTCATTGTTTACTTGTATGACTGTATTGTCCTCCTGTTTTTACAATGGAAGGGTAATTTAATTGTTAAAGTAAAAGGTAAAGGTATTGCAAGCAAAGTTTATTGATTAGTCCACTAACCTTATCAACATTAAAGACAAAAACAAAAAAAGTACACAAATAGACACTAATCACTATCCCATGACTCCCGTAATTGTGAACTAACATACATTAAAACTTGATTAAGTAAAAAGGTAATTAAAATATCATCATTAAAATGCCAAGGTAAAACTTCATACCACAAAAGTTTAAAACGAAGGTTAAAACAAAGGTTAAAATAGACCAGCTATTACACAATCCAAGTTCCATATAACGAGTGATTCTGTATCTGTGCGGTAACTGAGGTAGAGGATATTATACATGTACTGTTTACTTGTATTTTGTACAAGAAAGAGAGAAATTAACACTTCAGACCATTCATTACACAAAAGACTCACTGAGATCCCCATATCAAAACAACATTCTTAAAAGGTAAAGATTTCCCCTTAACATTAAGTCGAATTGATTTTATTGTTTTAATTGTATTTTATTGCTATATGTGAACCGCATCATTGGATGCTTATGTGAGGCCGCCCTGAGTCCCTTGTAGGGAGAAGGGCGGAATAAAAGTATATGTAATAAATAAATAAATAAATAGTCACGTTCGACTCTGGGGTGGTGCTCATCTACATTTCTAAACCAAAGAGCTGTCATTGTACATAGACACACCCAAGGTCATGTGGTGTTGTAGTTGAGCAAGCTGAGCCTGTAGTTGCTACAGGTAGTAACAGGGAGGAGGATATTTTTTTGGACATGTCACTTGAAGAGGGAGGTTTGGGCAGAATTACTGCAGCTGGGAGGAAGAGAGCTGCAAGTGTTGTGAGTTTGGAAGGTGCAGAACAAAGGAGAAAGGTCCGACAAATACTTAGGGAGCCTACCAGTGATGACACTTTTGAGGGGTTTGAGTTAACCTCAGAAGAGACTGATACAGAGCTGGACTCAGCGTTAGTGCAGGATGTCAGGAATGTGTTAAATGCTGAGTCCAGCGAAAGCTCATTTTTTGGCTTTTTGAGTGATCCTGATTGGCCTAGTGGGAATGTTGAGTCGGATTGGGGTCCTTTAACTGTTCAGCAAAGGTGGGAGGATTGGAGGAACACACCCAGTGCTGCAGCTGTGGGGACTGAGGCAGATTTGGGTGGGGAGTCTGATGACTCTGAGTTGTAAGGGTATAAAAGTAAGGTCTGGGGATTTGGGACTCTGCGGTCGGCCAAGGTGTTGCTGGTGGGTTGCTAGTTCCTGTATCTGGTGCTCTTGATTCTTGGTGTCTTAGTTCCTGATTCCCAGCGAGCTGTGAGTATTGGGCTGTTTTCATGTTGGGTTCTGGGGGAGCTGCTATGGCAGCTCTAGCTGACACTGTTGTTTGTTGGGGGTTGGGGCTTTAATGTGTGTTTTTATGTTTAGTGACTACCGCGTTTCGTTTGATCATTTCCTGTGTTGCTGTGAGTGCCTGTCTCTTCTTGGTATTGTATAGTGGGGGGAAGGGGTTGCTGTGGGTTGCGGGGCTTTGATGTGTTTGTTTGTATACTTAGCTCCTGGAATTTGAGAAGCACTCTTCCTTTCCTTCTCGAACGGAGCTTCGCATCACACAGACTTCGAGCCGGGATAAAGGCCAAAGACTACGAAAGACGGACGTCTTCTCTGTTTTGTTTATAGGCTTTTTTGGGTGTGGGTTTTTTTATGCCGGACTGTGGCTATGTTTTTGTTTGAATAAACTGTAAATACCTTTACTAGCTTGGCGTGTTTGTGAGCCATCTGTGGGAGTCTCAACAGATTGGCCGACCGCCCAGATAAAAGCTAGAGTGTTTGTTTGCATTTTTTTTAGAAGAAGATAAGCAATGGAAGCTCTGGTTGCTGAAGTGGCCCAGCTGAGAGGACTGATACAAGACTTGCAAGTTGCAAACAGAACTGCTGGCAACGTGCCTAGAGTGAGGCCAACTCCTCCAGGGAAGTATGATGGCGAAAGACACAAATTGCAGGCTTTCTTGGCTGAGGTAGAACTTTTTTTTGCACAAGCAATGAATGTGGACTTTTCTTCAGATGCGGCCAAAGTGGCTTACGTAATGGGACTCCTGAGTGGGCAGGCCGCAGAATGGGCTGTTAACCTTGTCACAGGACAAGACCCCATTATCACCAATTGGATTAACTTTAAAAAAGCTCTGGAGAAGGTGTTTGGGGATCCATTAAGGGTGCAGGTGGCGGAGTTAGAACTGTTCCGTTTACAGCAGGGTCGGGATTCATTGTTATCATATCTGAATAAGTTTAAGTCCTTGCAAAACAAGGTTAATTGGGGAGACCGACCTCTGATGTCCAGCTTCTTTATGGGTTTGCGGGCTGAGCTAAAGAAGGAGCTGGCACGGTTGCCTCCTGTAGACACTTTGCAGGAGTTAAATGACAATACTTTGAGGTTGGATGCATTGCTGGAATTCCCAAAGCATGCTGCTGTTTTCGGGGAGTTGCCGGTATGACAGGATAGGTCCCGTCCCTCTGCAGTAAGAGAGGACGAACCTATGCAAATAGGAGTGTTTAAAAAATTATCCTCTGGAGTCAAGGAAAGGAGGAGGAGGTTGGGATTATGTCTGTATTGTGGGGATTCGAGGCATTTTGCTCAGAGGTGTTCCAAAAGGCCTAGCCAGTTGCAGGGAAACGGGCAACCTCAATGTGTGTAAAGCCCAGCACGTTGGGGTTAACTGTAAAGCTCCCCAGGAGGGAAGATCATGTTTTTGTTCACATGAAAATCATTAAGGGCAATGGGGATTTTTTTTGGACGTGGGCTCTAGTGGATTCTGGTGCAACTGCATCTTATATGGATAGTGAGTTTGTTAAAAACACTAAAATATCTATTGCAAATAAGAAAGAGGCGGTTTGGGTGGAAAGTGCTGATGGCAAGATGTTGAATGCTGGGGTGGTGGACCAAGAAACTGTGGGGCTATCCTGGGAACTACAAGGGGTGACTGAAAACTTCACCTGGGATATTACTAGGATCCCTAGATATACTGTAATTTTGGGAATGTCTTGGTTAAGCACTGTGAACCCGGCTATTAACTGGAGGCAGAAAGCAGTGATCTTGCCAAAACAAGTGTGCTTGGCCCTAGTGGATAACGAGGATTATGAGGGGGTTCCCGCTGATTACTTTGAGTTTCGGGATGTGTTTGGTAAACAAGGGGCTGATAAATTACCTCCACATTGGCCGTATGATTGCGCTATAGATCTGGTAGACGGAGCGAAGTTGCCCGCTGGACGTTTGTACGCTCTTTCTGTTCCAGAGCGAAAGGCTCTTCGAGACTTTCTCGATGACAACTTAAAGAAAGGGTTCATACGTCCCTCTCATTCTAGCACTGCCGCGCCAGTATTTTTCGTAGCTAAAAAATCCGGGGAGTTGCGGTTGGTGTGCGATTATCGCGTTCTCAACAAATATACGGTGAGGAATCGGTACCCGCTCCCTTTGATTCCTGAATTGTTGTCCAGGGTGCAAGGGGCCACAATGTTTACTAAACTGGATTTACGGGGCGCATATAACTTGGTACGCATCAGGGAGGGGGATGAATGGAAAACGGCATTTAATACGTGCTTTGGCGCTTACGAAAATTTGATCATGCCGTTCGGATTAACCAATGCCCCCGCCGTCTTCCAGCGGCTGATGAACGATGTTTTCCGCGACTTGTTGGACAAGTTTGTTGTTATTTACTTAGATGATATCCTTGTGTTTTCCAATAATGAACAACAACACCGGGAACATGTGCGTCAGGTGTTGCTTCGGTTGAGGCAAAATGGACTATTTGCTAAGGCTTCTAAGTGCGTGTTCCATGTCCCTGAGGTGGAATTTCTGGGGCATGTCATTTCCGGAAAGACCCAAATGATGGATCCGCATAAGCTGGATACAGTGGAATCCTGGGGTGATTTGGCGTCCAAGAAGGACGTACAGCGATTTTTGGGGTTCACTAACTATTATCGTGAATTTATCCCAGGCTATGCTAACCTCCCGGTGCCTTTGACTCGCTTATTGCAAAAGGGTAAAAGTTTTGTTTTGGCACGGGAGGAGCGTGACGCATTTAATGAGATCAAGCGCAGTTTTCAGAAGAATAATGTACTGATGTTACCTGATGTCAACAAACCCTTCATAGTCGAGGCGTAATTGTGCTGTCCGATCATAAGAACTTGGAACATTTTTTGACTGCTCGGAAGTTGAATCAGCGGCAGATTCGATGGGCGTTGTTTTTTACGCGTTTTGATTTTGTGGTTAAGTTTGTAGATGGCAAAGCAAACGCTAGGACAGACGCTCTATCTAGAAAACCTGAGTATAAAGGGGACTACGAGGTGGCATTGCAAACCGTACTTCCGGTCGCCAATTTACATGCGATTACTGAGGGTACTCCTAATCTGTTTGATAGAATAGTGGCCAGTCAGGCCACTGATGGGTGGACACAGGAGCAGTTGGCACTGCTAGACAGTGGGACTAGGACCACTTTGCCAAACTTAAAGAGTGTGGATGGAAAATTGTGGCATAATGAACAGTTGTATGTGCCCACAGGGCCTTTACATTTGGAAGTGATTCAGGCTCATCACGATGAGCCGATGGCGGGTCATTTTGGGCGATTCAAGACAGTTCAGGCCATTCTCCGCAGTTATTGGTGGCCAAGGATGCGGCGTGATATATTACGATTCTGTGACACCTGTGCGATCTGTCAGCAATGTAAACATGATGTGGGGAAGCCTCGTGGGTTGTTATCTCCATTACCCGTGCCTCAGAGACCTTGGCAAATTGTAGCCATGGATTTTTTTTCCGATCTTCCCCGGACCCGTGGGTATACTTGTATTTGGGTGGTGGTGGATTTGTTCACGAAGTTGGCACATTTTATTCCGTGTTCACGGGTACCAACGGCAGTAGTGTTGGCTAAGTTATATACTAAACACATCTTTCGGTTACATGGTGCCCCTGAGGTCATCATTTCGGATCGTGTACCGCAATTTGTCTCTCGTTTCTGGCATCAATTCCATAGGGAATTAGGTACCACACTCAATATTTCTACGGCTTTTCATCCGCAGGCAGATGGGCAAGCGGAACGCGTGAATGGATTTTTGGAACAATATCTCCGTTGTTTTTGTCTGCAGCAGTCTGGGGATTGGGCTCAGTGGCTCCCAGTGGCAGAGTTTGCGTATAACAACGCCACACACACGGTCAGCCGGCATTCTCCCTTTGAGCTGATGTATGGGTATCATCCCGGTTGGGGGGGCGGCGGCTGGGAATGTGGTGACTGGGGATGTACAGTATCATTCTAGTGAACTGAAGGCATTGCATGACGTGGCTCACGCACTATTAGTGGACGCTAAGGCATCACAAAAGTCCAGCGCTGATCGTCTGCGACAACCGGGGGATGAACTACGGGTGGGGGATTCTGTTTGGTTATCTTCTAAGTATTTGAGGTCGGCAGGGAGTAAATTTGCTGCTCTTTTTTGGGGCCTTTCCCCATTGTTGCTCGGATTTCGCCAGTGGTTTTTAAGCTACGGTTGCCCCCATCGCTGAAGGTACATCCTGTCTTTCACCGTTCACTTTTGAAGTTGGACACTTCTGCGCAACGCTCTGCATTGGCTCAACATCTCCGGTCCCCTGGGGCTTCGCCGGTCGGGGGGGGCCTTCGCGGGGGGGGGTAGTGTTGTAGTTGAGCAAGCTGAGCCTGTAGTTGCTACAGGTAGTAACAGGGAGGAGGATACTTTGTCGGACATGTCACTTGAAGAGGGAGAGTGTAGCACACCAGTTCTCGTTTGTGCCTGGAGGGCAGGGGGCAGCACCGGGGGTCCCACTTGCATTAGAGCCAGTTGATTCGGAAGAGGATTTGGAAGGGCTAGAAGAAGGGGATTTTGAGACAGCTGGGCCTTCTTCTCCCACAGAAAGCCTGGTTTGGGATGGCGGCTGGCCAGATCCTTGAACAGGAGGAAGGCCAGTCGGGTCGAAAGCAGTGATAGTGAAGATTATGAACGGCCGGGGCGAGGTTCACAGGAACGGATGTGGGAAACAACCGAGGGAGAGGCCCGGGAAGCAACTGGGGAATTTGACTCTCACGAAGATAGGGAGCCAGGTGCTGGGAGGCAAGGTCGAACCTTTGATAGGAGACGGAGCATTGAGGCCAGCAGGAGGGGTTGGTTCCACAGCCTAGGCAGACCGAGAGCTCGGAGCACAGATTGGAGAAGGAGAAGCCTAGAGCGTCGGGGGCCTCGTCAAGGGGATTAAGTACAGGATCTGTGGGAAAGGATTCTCAGTACTTCGGCCACGTCTCACCCAGGTAGATGTGTAGCGAAGCCAAGACCACGTAGCTAAGTTTGGGGCCAGTGGCCTGCCAAGAAGAGTTTACCTTGCAACCTTGTTTTGTTCCTGATCCGCTAGCTAAGCGGAGCTTTGCTAAGCCTGTGGATTTATTGCCAAGTTTGCCTTTTGGACTATACCTTTACTTCTGGATTTACTTTGATACTTTTATGGACAATTACCTTTTCAACTGTTTTTATACTTCAATAAAGTAGTTAGCTGATCATCGTCTCTGTGTGTGTGATTAAGGGGCCGGCCTAGGTCTTGCACCGTGACAGAGGTTTGGGCAGAATTACTGCAGCTGTGAGGAAGAGAGCTGCAAGTGTTGTGAGTTTGGAAGGTGCAGAACAAAGGAGAAAGGTCCGACAAATACTTAGGGAGCCTACCAGTGATGACACTTTTGAGGGGTTTGAAGCAGAGTTAACCTCAGAAGAGAGTGATACAGAGCTGGACTCAGCGTTGGTGCAGGATGTCAGGAATGTGTTAAATGCTGAGTCCAGCGAAAGCTCATTTTTTTGGCTTTTTGAGTGATCCTGATTGGCCTAGTGGGAATGTTGAGTCGGATTGGGGTCCTTTAACTGTTCAGCAAAGGTGGGAGGATTGGAGGAACACACCCAGTGCTGCAGCTGTGGGGACTGAGGCAGATTTGGGTGGGGAGTCTGATGACTCTGAGTTGTAAGGGTATAAAAGTAAGGTCTGGGGATTTGGGACTCTGTGGTCGGCCAAGGTGTTGCTGGTGGGTTGCTAGTTCCTGTATCTGGTGCTCTTGATTCTTGGTGTCTTAGTTCCTGATTCCCAGCGAGCTGTGAGTATTGGGCTGTTTTCATGTTGGGTTCTGGGGGAGCTGCTATGGCAGCTCTAGCTGACACTGTTGTTTGTTGGGGGTTGGGGCTTTAATGTGTGTTTTTATGTTTAGTGACTACCGCGTTTCGTTTGATCATTTCCTGTGTTGCTGTGAGTGCCTGTCTCTTCTTGGTATTGTATAATGGGTGGAAGGGGGTTGCTGTGGGTTGCGGGGGCTTTGATGTGTTTGTTTGTATACTTAGCTCCTGGAGTTTGAGAAGCACTCCTCCTTTCCTTCTCGAACGGAGCTTCGCATCACACAGACTTCGAGCCGGGATAAAGGCCAAAGACTACGAAAGACGGACGTCTTCCCTGTTTTGTTTATAGGCTTTTTTGGGTGTGGGTTTTTTTTATGCCGGACTGTGGCTATGTTTTTGTTTGAATAAACTGTAAATACTTTTACTAGCTTGGCGTGTTTGTGAGCCATCTGTGGGAGTCTCAACATGTGGCCTGAAGTGGTACCTATTGATCTACTCACTTTGCATGCTTTCAAACTGCTAGGTTGACAGAAGCTGGGGATAACAGCAGGAGTTCACCCCGCTGCTCAGATTCGAATCGCCAACCTTTCCATCAGCAAGTTCAGCAGCTCAGCGGTTTAACCTGCTGTGCTACCAGGGGGGGGTGCTGTTAAAGTAAAGGCATGCTTTAAACCTCTCCTCTCTAGCACTGAGCTGGGGGGAATTTCTCTTTGGGTGTGGGAAAAAACAAGTTGTAGACGATGCCCATTGGCTAACATCTGTGACATTGTGAAGATCACTTATCTTCCATTGCTTCCAAAGTACTTCAGGTACTGAATACGTAAAACCAGAGGTCAACCAGTGTGGTGGGTTTGAGGTCTGAAATCTTCTATGACCTACACAGATGGTCCAAAATGCCCCCAAAAGGGAAGTCAATTTGGCTGTATGTATACAAAAGAAATAAAAAAATGTATACACATTTTAAGAAAGGAAAAAAATGGCATTAAAAATGTAATACTCAATATATGCCAGTAACAAAAGATGAATACAAATCATATTTGACTTCTGTAACTACAGGAGTTGCTCAAAGTAGTCACCATCAACATCCAGGCACTTCTGATTGCACCGAACTACTTCTTGATAGGGTTGGGCTGAAAGTGATTTATAATATTCATTGGCCCATTTCATGTAATCCCCAAAAACAGAATGGAAAGGAGGGAACCAAAAAGCTGGGCAAAACGATTCAAGATAACCAAATTTATCGGCTACTGGAGAGGCTGGAGTTAAGTCTGCATTATACCTGAGGCAGGGGTCTGCTGCGGGGCTCCTGAGGAAGATCCTGCAGTGTCTTTTCTCCCTCCCCGGGAGTGGAAAGGTTCCTTAGGCTCCTCCTCCAGAGAGGGCCCTGCCTGGAATTCACTTTCTAAGCAGTACTTGCATGGGGTGGACATTGAAAAGACTTTCTTTTGGAGGAAGTTTTCCTCTTTCTGTGTTTCCCAGCCAATAAAAGGCCATGATCTGATTGGCTAAGAATGGACACAACCATGACCACAATTGCCAGAACCCTCTCTTGCAATTTGTCTTATTTTGAAAAATGCTATGGTAAAAACTTAAAATAATCAGTAGATTGGTGAATTGTTCTGAAACTTGGCAGGCCTGCAGTTATAAATGGGGTCTAAAACTGAGATAGGTTTCATGCAGATAGCCCTTAAAATGACTAAGGATTGGGTCTTTAAAATTTCCTATTGTAGCCAATGGGCCGAAGCTTTGCTGAATGAAAACAGCAAGACTCCTCCCGCTTCGAGTAACTTCCCAGTAAACAGAAGGAGGTGTTAGCTGAAAATGGCCCCTAAAACGGCATGCATTCTGACCAAATTTCACAAGTCTACTGCTTGAGCAATTTTGACCAAATTTGCAATTTGTATCACTGTGCATGCTGTTCACTTTCTTCCTGAAGCACCACTAGTGTAGCCAGTTTTTTTTATTTAAAAAAAGATACACCACATCTTTTTGGGTCAATGGGTAGAAGTCAGTAGAATGTGGGGGCAACTCAAATGCATTTTTTTGTCTTGGCAAATTCTCATCAAAGTAAGATCTCAGGTCTTGGTGGAAGTGCGGTGAGGCACCATTTTGTTGGAAATAAAATTGATTATCCCCATCAAGTGTATGAATTATATGCAAAATGAATATGCATAGCATGTCAAAGTACACCTAAATGCATTGTATGCTTATTCTCCTAACTCCTGTCTCACATATACATTGTTTGGTAGATTTCTGTTTCAACGCCATAGCAGAAGAAGCGAGGCCTCTCGGATCTTTCCTGGTACACATCACACAGAGTTCCATGCATCTCAAACCTATCATGAATGCATGCAATTGTTAGGTAGTTTGGAGGTTCTGTTGCATACCCACAGCTACATTGTCATTGTACTTCTGCAACATTGTACTTCCTCAAGCAATTTTACTTCCTCAAGCAATTGTGCTTCAATCACTTTCTTTGATAGTCCTGCCTGTCTCATGGTGGTAGCATTCATTTCATTAATGTCATCTTTGGAATGAAAGTCATATTACACCTTGTTACCATAATTCAATTTCAAAAGTAATACATAGACAACATATTTTAACATGGGTATACATGACGGTGCCCCCGGTATTTGTGTGTGGGTGTGTGAGTATTCGTGTCAGGAGTGACTTCAGAAACTGCAAGTCGCTTCTAGTGTGAGAGAATTGGCTGTCTCGAGGACATTGACCAGGGGATGCCAGAATGTTTTGATGTTTTACCATACTTTGTGGGAGGCTTCTCTCATGTCCCCGCATGGGGAGCTAGAGCTGACAGGGAGCTCATCCGCGCTCTCCCCGGATTTGAATCTGCGACCTGTTGGTCTTCAGTCCTGCTGGCACAAGAGTTTAACTCACTGCACCACCGGGGGCTCCTATATGTATATGAACAGTGTAGAAAGACACTGCAATCAATAAAGATAAATAATTCCCTTTTCCAGAAATTCTAAGAGAAGCATTTTTACAGGAGAAATCACTATGCAGAGGGATTAAAAGTTGTGGACCACCTTTTACCCACCCCTATTGCATAAAAATGCAATAGATACAGTATATCCAAGAACTTGGATGGTATCTAAATTAGCTAAGAGTCTTGGAACCAAACCCACCAAATACCAAGGGCCCACTTTGCTACATTTCTAATTTTTGGAATACACACAGAGGTGCACGTAGAAATGCATTCCAGCAATCAGAAAGTTAACACAGTGGGCCCTTGGCATTTGGTGGATTTGGTTTCTGTGCTCGTAGCTAATATCAAAACTGTGGATGCTCATGTTCCATTATAGACAGTGACATAGAACAATGGTATCTTTATATAAAATGGCAAATTCAATATTTCCTTTTTTGAGGTGTGGAATATTTTCAAGAAGTGGACAGTTCAATTTGTGGATATAGAATCAGTGGATATGGAAACATCTAAGTTCTGAGATTCACCCATTTGTCTGGGATCATTTGCATTTACCAAATTTTGAGTACCCAACTGAAGTGTCCTGAGGATTTTGCTCAGTCCACTTTTAAGTGACTTGCCTGGATTTGTACCATGCCCATATCTGAGTCAGGTTGTAATTATTCTGAGCTTTTTAGAGTAAACTAGCTTAACCCGGCACGCGTTGCTGTGCCCTATTTTGGAGATGTGTGGAAGTGTGGGTATGTTAGGGTTGGAAATGTTTTGACAATGTGTTTTGTGTTTGTATATATGTGTCTGTGTGTTTTTATGTGTGTGTGTATGTATGTATGTGTGTGTGTTTGTATGTGTGTATGTATGGGTGTGGATGTGTGTGTGTCTGTGTATATATATGTGTGTATGTATGTATGTGTATGTGTGTGTATGTAGTTGTGTGTGTGTGTATGGATGTGTGTGTATGTATGTTTGTGTATGTATGTGTGTGAGTATGTATGTGTCTTTGTGTCTGTATGTATGTGTATGTATGTGTTTCTGTATGTATGTGTGTTTGTTCATTCCCCCCTCTCTGTCTGTTTCCCCCTTTGTATGTGTCCCCTCCCCTCTCTCTCTGTTTCACTTTCCCATCTGTCTGTCTCTCCCTCTCCTCTGTCTCGCTGCCTGATTCCCCCCTTGTTCCCCCCCCCCCTCTTTCTTTCGGTGTTACTTCCCCCCTCTCCTGCCCCGTCTCGCTCTGTGTCATTCCCCCTATCTTTCTTTCCCCGCCCCCCCTCTCTCTCAGGCCTCCCCTCTGTCTCATTACCTCCCTTCGTGTTCTCCGCGATTCGGCGGCCGCCCCTGAAGCACGGTCCGGCGGGCAGCTTACGTTGTTTCCGGCGCGGCCGCCGCAACCGCGGGGGGGGGCACGCCGGAGGGCGGAAGGCAGGGCTGGAGATCGCCGATCCGCCCTTCGCCGCGTTTTCCCGCGGTTGCGGCGGCGGCTGAAAGAAGGTAAGCTGGGAGCTTACCTTCTTTCAGGCGTGGCCGCTGGAATCGCGGGAAAACGGGCGGAGGGCGGAGCGCCGATCTGCGGCCCTGCCTTCCGCCCTGGCGCGCATGGTCAGTGTCAGGCGCGCATGGGCAGCACACAAAAAGGGGCGGGCCGCGTACGACGCTGCCCATGCGCGCCAGGGCGGAAGGCAGGGCCGGAGATCGGCGCTCCGCCCTCCGCCGTTTTCCCCGCGATTCCTGCGGCCACGCCTGAAAGAAGGTAAGCTCCCCAGCTTACCTTCTTGCAGGCGCGGCCGCCAACCGCGGGGAAACGGGCGGAGGGCGGATTGGCGATCTCCGGCCCTGCCTTGCGCCCTGGCGCGCATGGGCAGCGTCATCTGCGCCCGCCCCTTGTTTGTGTACTGCGTTATGGACTACACTTCCCAGAAATCGCGGCATGGCCACTTCCTGTGTATGCGGAGTTTTCTGGGAAGTGTAGTGCGGAGTGACGATGGCGCCGGGGGAGCTTGCGAGGGAGGCTTGGGGGCAAAGGTAAGCAAAGTTTTTGGTTGTTTGTTGTTGTGTTGGGGTGGTGGGAAGTGGAGGGAAGTTGTGTGTTGTGTATTTAGAGTAGGGGTGTTTGTTGTGGGGTCCTGGGGAGGGGGTTAGCCTGAATCGGGTTTTTTTTTGTTTTGTTTTGCGGCCATGTGCGTTGGAAGGGGGTTTGTTTATGTTGTTTATGTGTTGTTTTAGTGTGTTAGGAAGCGGTGAGGGGGCATTGTGTGTATGTTGTTTAGGGAAATTTGGAAGGGAGGTAATTGTTTTGTGGGCAGATGTAGTTTTCGGCGTGTTCTGAAGTGGCGAAGTTTGTCGGATGGGGCTGCAGCGTTTTTCCGGCCATGTGCGCGGGAGGGGGGCAGGGTATGTTGTGTATGTGTTGGTTATGTGTTGTTTTGGGGTGTAGTGTGTATGTGTGTAGTGGTTAGTGATTGTGGGTAGGGAGGTGTGCTGTTGGCAGGCTTAGAATAGGGCTTGTAGTTCTGTGGCGAAGTGTTAGGGATCGTTTTGCAGTGCTTTGTCTGCGATGTGCGAACGTTCCAAACGTTCGTGCTGGCAGCGGAGAGGCCGGGGTGGGATTTCCGTTGTTATTTTTTAGGGGTGGTGTTTTAGGGTGTTGCGAGGTAGTTTTGTCCGGTTTTTTGACTGTTGTCTGTACCTCGTGGTCAGGGCCAGTCAGTGGTTTTGTTTGGTGTTTCTGCGACTTATAGTTTCGTTGTCTATATACATCTTTGCACGACCACGTCTCCTTTATATATATAGATCACAAACCTACCAACAACATTTCACAAATGAAAGCTGGGACCTGTGTGGAAGAACAACAGTAAGGTGTGTTCAAGATGGCAACATATTTTAACTGGAAAGATCAGACAAGCTATGAATATCTGCAGTGGTTTGCTTTTGTCTGAACCTACTGGAATGGTCAAGCTTTTTTACCCTCTGCTGTTGAGTTAATTGACTGCAAACTAATTTTGCAATTTAGCCCATAGTTTTAAAATATGACACATCAGAAAATAAATCAGGACAGCCTTTGCCAAATTGAGGCAATTGGGAATTTTGAGATATGAGTTCTAGTGGAGTTATTTAAAATAATAGCAGATTGCCATAGGAGTAGGATGAATGGATGAACAAGGTGAAACTGGCACAGAACATGACTGATCAGTCTCTCCTTAAACTGAACAGAGGATATATGCAAAATGGGAAAATATTCTCCCTGAGCCAATCCTAGAAGTCAAGAATAATTTAACAGTTTTTCCCTGAGATTTACAACTACTATTGTTTTGAACATGTTTTCTCTCAGAGTCTCGAAGCAACTTTCAATAAATAATACATCATAATGCTAATACAATGTTTCTGCCCTGAAGAAGCACTTCAAAACAGTCAGGCAGCTATATAATGTGTCATACATTTTCTTAAAATAGAAACCAGAGGACGAAAGGCAGGTGGGTATCAAACCGAAACAACAAAGGAAAGAGATATTAGAGGGGTGTGTGTGTTGGGTGGGGAGTATCCTGCATATTTCAGATAATGGTTTGAAATGCATTGGGCCAAATCTTTTGCATCTCTACATCTCACTTGTATATATCTACTTGTTTCTGCTTTGGATAGCTAATCTACAGCCGTAACTAACTGTAACTAGGGGTGCATCTACACTCTACAATTAATGCACTTCAACACTAGTTTTGTGCTTTTGTATAAAATCACTATCAGTTTTGGTTTGTTTATTTTCGTATAGCCTCATTTTAGTTTCGAGCGCTACTTCTGAAAATAGGGTCTTTCTGAATGAGCTATTTCATTCTTTTGTCCAAATGAATGAAAATTTTTGTCCCATTGGCCAACCGGGGGGGGTTCCTATACTCCCCTTCCCCTCAGTTTTAGGGCTAGAGGGTCTCACCATTTCACTGATCCTCAGGCTCACCCCAGCATTCATTAGAGAGAGAGAGAGAGAGAGAGAGAGAGAGAGAGAGAGAGAGAGAGAGAGAGGTCTCCGGGCCCAAAGAACCCACAACTGCCAGGGCTTGCAGCTGAGCACCGAGTGACAAGTTCCTAGTAAGAGGCACTCTGCACTCCACTCAGCACTCAGCTGCGCTCCCTCGCAGTCAAGGGTGCTTTGGGCCTACAGGCCATACACACACTATTAAAGAAAGTCTCTTTCCAAGTTACTGTGTGTTGAAAAGTACAGGGAGGGCTTGCTACCCATTTACAAAGATAATGGAGCCAGAAGAAAAAGCCAAGAGCTGCAAAAATAAATGGCTTGGCCGACTTACCGGCTGAGCGGGTTGCGGTGTGGGGATGTCCTCACCGCCATCTAGTTGGGGGGGTGTGGCTCCTTCCTTTCCTGCCACCAGTGCCGACCAGCCAATGACAGGGCTGGCTCTGTCCCGCCCTCCTTCATTAGCTGGCCGGCCCTCACTTCTTCCCGGGTAGCCAACTTAAGGCTGCCTGGGGCTTCCCAGCTGGCACTGTGGGCCGGTTCCGGATTTTCCTCCCACCCTCCCTACTTGTATAAGTTGTTTGTTTGGTTGTACATTTTCTTGCTGTATATTCATTGTTTGCATTTTGTTGATGTTTCTGTTGTTATTATGTTCATTGTTGCAACTCTGTGTTTGGTGTATGGCATGGGCCCTGGATCTGGCTGGCTTATCACCCCTTGGTGGTAAGGGGGGATAGCGCCCTGCCCCCCTGGGGTGCCAAGTTTTCGTGGACCGATATTGGGTCGGTGGCACCAAGGTATACAAGCGTTTTTGGATAATTGTGGGCTGTCCGACCCCTGATCCAGGACCCATGCATGGCTGCCAACCCTTGTTTCTGTTTTCAATAAATGAGTTGTGGCCAATTTTCATCCAACCACTTGTGTTTGTGCCTTATTGGTTCCTGGCGGGCGGTGTATCACCCAGGCGCACACAACATAAATGAGCTACAGACTGCATATTGCCTATCCAGATTCAGAGATAGGAGTCTATCCCACCAACCCTAACAGCTGAAATGAATTCTGGAGAGAGCCTGAGGATCAGTGAAATAGTGAGATCCTAAAACTGAGGGGAAGGGGAATGTGGGAAGCCATCCATTGCCACCAATGAGACGAAAATCAGGTGGCCAAATGGTTACTGTTTCCCCTTTCCTTGCCTTTCACTGATATTTCCATAACCGGGGGGGGGGGGGGTGTACCATTTCATGCAATCTGAATGGACGGTACGAAATGGAAACATGACATAAATGGGTGACACAAATACTGGGCCCATGACTATTTGAGACCACTTTATTTAGGATGCAAAACTGCTTTAGAAGCATGTGAATAAGAAACTGGATATTTTTAATCTTAAAGAAACCTTTTTAGGAATCTCCAGATCCTTGAGAAGACCACCACTTTCATGAATCTGAAAGACTGAACACATTTATATGGGAGAATGTCGTTCCATACTTTTAGCATTTCACATATGTGGCCAAGCAACATTAAAGTGTGTCAAGGTGGTCAAAACTGTTGATAAGAAAAAAGTACACAAACTAGGCGAGGCTACAGCAGTTTGCATTTTGCTTGAACTTACTGAGAAGGAGTCCTTTCCCTTTTCTCCTTTCCTTCCTGTTAAGTTCATTGAGTGTGAACTGCAGCAAGTTAAACAAAGGGGAAAGAGGGAGGAGAGAGAAAAAAACTGGTGCTTTTATAAAGCAATTGAAAAATTGATTGATGGAGGATTAATTGGGACTATCCCTGCCAAATCAGAACAGATTCAAATCATATGCAGCAAAATGGGTCATAGCCAAAAGGCAACTCCCGGTGATAACACTCACAGAGAACTGCACATAGAAGCACATTTGACTCTTCCTTTTCCCAAATAATGAAAATCCTCCATAGCAATGTTTAGGTGTATTCAACAGCATTCCAGCCAACGATTATGTCAGCATTAAGACTCAGATGTCTGAAAATGTTAACTGCATTTAACAGTAGCTGTAGAATTAATGTTGGTTTTCATGAATTTCTGCCCCTGCTTGTTACAGCAAAGGTGAAAAATGAGGTGCTTTTGAATACGACCACAGTGTTAATACACATAAGATTAAATAATGTGAGCCTTAAAGCTTCTTTTTGGCTAGCAGCCCAAATAAATGGTGCATTGTTTAGTTTTTTGATTCATAATTCTATTACATGCCTTCAAGTAGGGTGTGATTTGCCGCACTAGCTGTTTGAACACCGTTGTTTAACGAAGCATGTGCTTCCTCTTCAAGCTCTGAAGATCAGTGCGCTGTTTGCTTAGGTGATGGTTCAAATTTTCTTTTAAATAGCATAGCAAGACCCTTGATTTATCGCAGCAGAGGTACTTTGGCAATTTCGAGGAAAGGAGCAAAAGCCACAGGTTAAGGGGTTGGAGTTTGTGTGTGTGTGCGTGTGTGTGCGTGTTTCCCCTCAGGAATTTTTTCAACTAAACCTGATTGCTCGTCTCCACTAGAGTAGAGCCATGGAATCAATTGGATTTACCAACTTTTTGACCCAACATTCAATCATTTGTTTCAATGGATCAATTCAAACAACCAATGGATTGCAGTTAAAGTTAGCAAGAGAAGCCTATGGTCTAATAATGTTACCTTTGGACTGTTTCTGGGAAGAATTCAAAGTGTTGGTTATGACTTTCAAAGCCCTACACAGTTTGGGTCCTGACTATCTAAGGTCTTTATCTCATGAACCTGCTATTCCTCTACAGTTTTGTTATTGTTGCTAATAGATACAATGAAAGTTGAACACCTTCAATATTGCACTTCTCTTATATAGAACAATTATGTCTAGGTCCCTTGGCAGGAGAAATATGGAACATAAATTGAAAGAAGGTATTGCTTCCATGGGATACAAACCACTGTTCCGACAGTCTCCACACTCTCTCTCCCATAGTCAGATTTTGATTAAATAGCACTACTGATGAGAGGGGCAGCTAAGATTATGCTATTCTTCAGAGTTTTATGCATTCCTTCCCATTTCTCTACTGCTTTAACTATATATATATTTTAAATATTTCAGTTTGTTTTAACACATTTCACTTAGTATTTGTGCTTCACATGTTTTGCCCATTGTACATCACCTTGGGAGCTGTGAGGCAATTTATTTAGAGTTGGAAGGACTCTCATAGATCATCAAATAAAGCTTCCTGCTCATTTCTGAAAATCTAGCTTCTCCTGCAGCTGTGGAGTCACTTTTGAAGATGTTCAGATAGACTCCACCACCTTTCTAAGCAACTAATTCCATTGATGAACCATTCTTACAATTAAAAAGTTCCTTCTAATAAGCAATTGAAATCCTCTATCCTATAACCTAAACCCATTAGACATACAAAAGCTGATCGTCACTACCTGGGGACCACAACCAGACAGTTAAGACATCTGCCCTGGTTCTTTGCTACTCTACTGCTGAATATGCATGCCCAGTGCGGAATACAACTCACCATGTTAAAACAGTGGATGTGGCTCTTAATGGGACTTGCTGCGTTATCACAGGATGTCTATGTCCTGCAACACTGGAGATATATTGTTTAGCCAGTGTTACACCACCTGATATCCATCAGGAAGTAGCAGCCTGTAATGGACATCTCCAGCACATCTTTTGTTTGGATATCAGCCAGCAAACCAACACCTTAGATCAAGAAACAGCTTCCTAAGATCTACAGAGATACTCGCAGGAACACCTGCAATTTCTTATGTTAGACAGCAAGAATGAGAGTAGAGTGATCAAACTCCTTGGTTTTGGTTATCTGCCCAGGTTTTCTGGGATGAAATCTAGGATCCATGCTTGCAGAATCTTCCAAGGGAAAGGTACAATACCAAAGCCGGCACATTACTTTGTACACTGTCCAACTTTGGGCAGGTTTGGCAGGATGAGTCTAATCCCATTTAGAAAAGATGTGCTCTTTGTGAGAAGGAGATAATGAAGCCAATGAGATAATCTCTTAGTCAAATGAATTCACTACTACAAAGAGGCTTAAGACCTGCTGAGCTAAGAATTTGAAGGGAGTGATAACTCCCATGTGTTTAACATTCCTGACTTCCACAACCAACCTTTTTGGAAATTTGTGCCTTTCCAGTGGTTTTCAAAATGTATCAAGGTGATTTTCAAAGCTGGCGAAGGGTGATATAAGTTTTCAGAAACTTTCTAAAGGGATTGTTGTGAACATTTGCTGTGGAGTCAGACACAGCCAGGATTTTTTGGCATCTGAAATTCTAAGAGATTATTGCGTAAGCTTTCATGGACTACAGCTCACTTCATCAGCATGAAAGCGTGCATTGTACGTACCCACCCACATGTGTTGGGGGGGGGGGGGGATGAGATGCATGCCAAAACAGTCTGAATGCAAAAAGTGAAAGCAATTGTTTAAGACACTTGCTTGAATTCTGTTGTTGTCATATACACAGGCTAGGTTTCTGTTCACTTTTTGGGCTTGGTACAATGGATAGATGTAGCTGCAAACTGTTAGATTCCATCTATAGCAGTGGTTCTCAACCTTCCTAATGCCCCAACCCCTTAATACAGTTCCTCATGTCATGGTGACCCACAATTTATTTATTTATTTATTTATTTATTTATTTATTTATTTAACACATTTGTACACCGCTCCCTCTCAGCCCGAAGGCGGTTTACAACAACATTCACTGGACCAAATTGGCACAAATACCCAATATGCCCAAATTTGAATACTGGTGGGGTTGGGGGGGATTGATTTTGTCATTTGAAAGTTGTAGTTACTGGGATTTATAGTTCACCTACAATCAAAGAGCATTCTGAACTCCACCAATGATGAAATTGAACCAAACTTGTCACACAGAACTCCCATTACCAACAGAAAATACTGGAAGGATTTGGTGGGCATTGACCTTGAGTTTTGAAGTTGTAGTTCACCTACATCCAGAGAGCACTGTGGACTCAAACAATGATGGATCTGGACCAAACTTGGCACAAATGCTCAATATGCCCAAATGTTAACACTGATGGAGCTTGGGAAAAAGAGACATTGACATTTGAGCTTTGTAGTTGCTGGGATTTATAGTTCCCCTACAATCAAAGAGCATTCTGAACCCCACCAATGATAGAATTGGGCCAAACTTTCTACACAGAACCCCCATGACCAATATAAAATATTGTGTTTTCTGATGGTCTCTCGTGACCCCTCTAACATCCCCTCATGACCCCCCCCCAAGGGTCCCAACCCACAGGTTGAGAAACATTGATCTATAGTGTTTTAAAATTAACTTTCCTCCTCTTTACTTCTGGGTTACATCCAGGATCTGAGATGAGTATATATTTTTGAAAGCTTTCCATCTGGCCATTCAGCTTCAGCTTCTATTGATTCAGCCATAGTGGAGATGAAACAACATGATACCAAGCAACTCACAGAAAGAAACTTCTCTCTCTCACTCTCTCTCTCTCTCCCTATGCAGAACAAGTAAATGAAATTACTTTCATTAAGTCTTCGGGGCTCAAAGAATACTGACATGTAATTAGAGAGCTAAACAGCAACAGTTTCTTTCTGGTAAATTTGCTCACGCTAATTTTGTTAATAAGACTCATAATTGTTTTATGCACATTCAATACATTACATTTACCTAAGCCCGTCATACACAGGCAGAATTCTTAAACAAGTTTGCTTTGCATTTCTGCAAGGATCCAAGTCATTAGCAATTAAAAGTGGAAGGATGGGCAAAAAGATGGCAAGCCTTGCTATGGCTTCTATACTAATGTCAGAATAGAAATACTGCATGAGGAATAGCCAGAAAATATATGCATTCATGAATAGAGTGCAAACTCCTAATGCCCGTATTGAGTGGCCTGGGGGAACCCCATTTGTCAGTGCTAGGACTTGTCTGGACATTAAAATCAGTTCCCCAAGCTCTAGAACAGGGTTATTCGGACTGTTGGGGGGCTGGGCTATAGTTTGAAAAAAGCGTGAATGGATTGCTATGCACACTGCACATATCTTATTTGTAGTGCCAAAAACCAGGGAAGAAAAATATGATATTTAAAATGAAGAACAATTTTAACCAACACAAACTTACCAGTATTTCAATGGGAAGTGTGGCTATACTTTTGGCTGATAAGGTAGTAATCAGGATTATTGTTTTTGTGTGCCTTCAAGTCGTTTCAGACTTAGGGTGACCCCAAGTCTATGATTTAGGACAGGGCTGTCCAACTGGCGGCCCGGGGGCCGTACACGGCCCCCCAGCCTGTTGGGCATGGCCCCCGCTATGCCCCCGGCCGCCATTTTTATTTTTTTTAAAAAAAATCTAATTTTTTTTAAAAAAATGGCGGCCGGGGGGAGGGGGAGGCGGGGCAGGGAGGAGGAAGTGAGCTGGCTCCTCCTCCTTTGCCCTCCTCCTTCCCTCCCTGCACCGCGGCTCACGATTGAGCCGCGGCGCGTCGCGAGGGAGGAGGAGGGGTGAAGGAGAAGGAAGTCAGCTGGCTGCCTTCTTCCTCCTTTGCCCCTCCTCCTTCCCCTCCCCGCGCCGGTGCTCGGGATCCGGGCAAGGGCGCGCGCGCAGGGAAAGATGAGGGACGAAGGAGAAGCCAGTCAGCTGACTGGCTTCTCCTTTCTCTCTTTACCCCGTCTCCAGGCGCCCGGCGCGCTGGGAAAGAGGGAGAAAGTAGAAGCCAGTCAGCTGACTGGCTTCTCCTTTCTCAATCCTGATAAGAATGACAGCTTAGGAGGGCTGGGGAGGGGCCTGGGGCAGGTCCCCAGGTCATCAGTGACCTCATCTGGCCGGTTAGAAGTTGATTTAGGACAAGGGGAAAGTAAATGATCTTGGAGGGCTACATTTGGCCTACAAGCCTTAATTTGGGGATCTCTGCTCTAGAATAAAAGGAACAATCTGAGGATCAATCCTGATAAGACAGAGGTCCTCCAGGTCAGTTGTTCATCTGACCGGGGTATTGGGTGGCAACCTGTGCTGGACGGGGTTACACTCCCCCTGAAGTCACAGGTCCGCAGTTTGGGGGTCCTACTGGATTCAGCGCTGACGCTTGATGCACAGGCCTTTGCACAGTTAAAACTTGTGCGCCAACTGCGACCATACCTTGTGAAGTCTGACTTGGCCATGGTGGTCCATGCCTTGGTTACCTCTAGGTTGGAATACTGCAATGCACTCTATGTGGGGGTACCCTTGAAGACGGCCCAGAAACTTCAACTTGTCCAGCGATCACCGGCCAGATTAATAACTGGGGCAAATTACAGGGAGTGGTCAATCCCCCTGTTTAAAGAACTGCACTGGCTGCCATTTATTTTTCATTCCAATTCAAGGTACAAGTGATCACCTATAAAGCCCTAAACGGTTCGGGACCCGCCTACCTTCGTGACCGGATCTCGCTCCATGAACCAGCTCGAACCCTCCACTCCTGGGGGGGTTGCCCTCCTGTCGCCCCTGCCAGCCTCACAGACTCGTCTGATGGGCACAAGGGAGAGGGCCTTCTCCTTTGTGGCCCTCTGACTCTGGAATTCCTTGCCCAGAGAGATTAGGAAAGCCTCCACTCTGGAGACCTTTTCCGCTGTGCCTTCGGAGAGTAGCTATTTAAGTTCCACCATTGTTTCTCCTCAATGCCTCCGTGCTTGGAGTCCATCCCCCCTCCCCCATAAAGGATGATTTTTTCCTTGTAAAGGATGCTATTCTGCTTATCTCACCCTGAGATTTTAATATTTTATATGTTGCCTGTGGCCCGTCCTGTCTTTGTGATTTTAGATATCTCATTGTATATTGCTTTTTATTTATATGTATGTATAATTGAGAGGGCAGCAATGGACCAGCTGCAGACACTCCTGGATGATGCAACCTGGCTAGACCCCTTCCAGTCCAGCTTCCATTCGGGCCATGGGACAGAGACCGTCCCAGTCTCCATCACAGACCTACTCTGTTGCCACTTGGACCGAGGCGGATCGGCGCTGCTCGTGTTATTGGACCTCACGGCAGCGTTTGATACTGTCGATTACCAACTTTTGACACACCGCCTGGCGAGTCCACATTGGGGAGATGGGGGCGGGGTATAAATAAAGATTATTATTATTATTAAAGATTCATAGAGTTGGAAGAGACCCCAGGGGCCATACAGTCCAACCCTATTCTGCCATGCAGGAAAACACGATCAAAGCACTCTTGACAGATGGCCATCCAACGAAGGGGTTCATGCAAACTCTGAGGCAGAGTATTCCAATGTGTGACAGCTCTAAACATCAATATGTTCTCTTTTCCTGCAATTTGAATGCATTGCTCATTGTCTCTAGAGCAGAGAAATCATACGGCATCCTTTTAAATATTTCAACATGGCTACCATATTAACATTCTCTTCTCCAATCTAAATAGAATCAGTCCCCTAAACCACTCATTTTAGGACATGAGTTCCAGATATTTACAGCTATAGTAACATCAAGTGGTTGTATCAGAAGCCATTGGTTTTGCTTCCTACCCATGCAAGGAGACCTGCAGAACAAACTTTGCTGCCTTGAGCAATTAATCAACATGTTCAACTCCCTCCCCCAGCCTGCTCAATGCCAAAGTAGATAAATGGCAAGTTAGGTGGACAATTAGTCTTACCTTTTCTAAGGCAACGTCTTTCATGACTAAGGAAAGAATTCAATAATTATTTATTTTACTTACTTTATTTTTACTCCTCCTCCTCAACCCTGGAGGGGACTCAAGGCAGCTTACAAATATTAACTGTTGTGTGCTTTAAGTAGTTTCCAACCTATGGTAACTCTAAGGTCAACCTATGCTAGGGTTTCATGGGGTTGAGAGTTTGTGTGACTTGTTCAAGGTCAATGTAGCATATTTCCATGACTGAGTGTGGAATCCAACCCTCATCTCTGGAGTCAGATTATCTCATCAGACAGCCAGTGGTAAAAGGAGGTGGCAGTCAGCTTTGCTGTGAGGTGTGGGGAATCTGGAGTCCCACGCCTGGCATTGGCCATATTGCCTGCCTCACTGGGAGGGCAGTCACATGAGGGGAAGTGTGGAGCATGGACGTGCAGTTTCCCCCCATAGATTGTGCGACACAGGAAGAATCCTGTGTTTCCAGGGTGGCAGCAGTGGTGTCATGCTGGTTCCACCTCTTTGCACCCACAGAGCCAGCATGACATCATTTGATGGGAGCTGGCCAGCTCCATAGGTGAATGGGGTTAGATTGACATTTGCCACCAAATCTAGCCCCGTATGATGAGGTGGATAGTCTCATATTTAAATTATTATACAACACTGGCTCTCAATTATTATTACAACACATCTGTATAGGAGGTCCGTTTTAAATTGTAAGTTCTACTGTTGAGGAGCTTGGAATTGAAAACATACAATAGGGAAGACAACTGTGTACATTTTTTGTGTGAGTAATATTAGTTTTGTTTTTTTTTAAAAAAATGGCATGTTTATAATGTATTTTCTTTTTTCATCATTAAAGCAAGGGTTCAGCAGTCTTTCTCCCTATATTTCTAAAGAAGAGGGATAAATCCACTCTCTATTTTAATTGCAGCTCAAATAAGTCAATATATGGAAATTCAATGAAATGCTAAAGATAAAAAGTGTTTCCCTTTCCCTATTTGCAGGCCAGAGGTGCTTACATCATTTCTGACATAAGAACATAAGAAGAGCCATGCTGGATCGGACCTCAGCCCATCTAGTCCAGCATTCTGTATCACACAGTGGCCCACCAGTTGTACACGGGGATCTCGAGCAGAAGGGAGGGCAAAACCCTAACCTGCTCCCTACCCCCCACAACCAGTACCCAGGGAAATCCTGCCTACCTCAACCACTCCAAGGTGGCACTTGAATGTTCTTTTCAGTAACTACCGATACACTTGGTATCCATGAATCTGTCTAATCCTGCCTTGAAGTTGTTCAGGCTGACAGCTGTCACAACCTCCTCTGGAAGTGAGTTCCATAACCCAATGACCCTCTGGGTGAAGGAATATTTCCCTTTATCAGTCCTAATTTTCCTACCTTGGAGCTTCAGGGAGTGCCCTCTAGTCCTAGTGTTTTGTGACAAAGAAAATAATTTTTCTTTATTCACCTTTTCTATCCCATGCATGATTTTACACACTTCGATCAAGTCACCTCTTAGACGCCAGTAAAAGACAAGACGGGGTGGTTGCAAAGCAATTACTACTCATTGACTATTTGTTTGTATCCTTCCTGATACTCACCTCTTAGACGCCGTCTTTCAAGGCTGAAAAGACCAAGGCATTGCAACCTGATTTCATAAGGGAGCCACTCCATCCCTTGGATCATTCTTGTTGCCCTTTTCTGTACCTTTTCCAGTTCCGTTATATCCTTCTTAAGGTGCGGAGACCAGAATTGTACACAGTACTCCAAATGTGGCCTTACCATAGATTTGTAGAGAGGTAATACAACATTTGCTGACCTATTTTCGATTCCCTTCTGATCATGCCAAGCATAGAATTTGCTTTTTTACTGTGCTGCTGTGCACTGGGTTGACATCTTCATTGAGCTGTCCACCAAAACCCCAAGATCCCTTTCCTGGTTTGTCTCGGAAAGCTTTGACCCCATCAATTGGTAGGTGTAGTTGGGGTTCTTTGCCCCGATGTGCATGACTTTACACTTGTTTAGGTTAAAATGCATTTGCCACTTTGTTGCCCATTCACTCAATTTCAAGAGATCTTTCTGGAGCTCTTTACAATCAGTTTCATTTTTAACTACCCTGAACAATTTAGTGTCGTCTGCAAACTTTGCTACCCTTTGGTGAGGGACTTTGTCAAAAGCCTTTTGAAAGTCAAGGTAAACAATATCGACTGGGTCCCCTTTATCTATGTGTTTATTTACACCTCAAAGAATTCTAACAAGTTAGTAAGACATGATTTGCCTTTGCAGAAACCATGTTGATTTTCCTTCAGCAATGCCTGTTCTTCTATGTGCTTAGTAATTTTTTTCTTTAATAATGGTTTCCATCACTTTGCCTGGAACTGAGGTTAGACTAACTGGCCTATAATTTCCTGATCACCCCTGGATCCTTTCTTGAAGATCGGAGTTACATTTGCCTCCCTCCAGTCCTCAGGTACAGTGCCTGATCTTAGAGAAAGGTTATATATTTTGGCTAGAATTTCAGCAATTTCACACTTTGAGTTCCTTAAGAACTCTGGGGTGGATGCCATCTGGCCCTGGTGATTTGTTGACATTTAGTTTAGTAAGGCATGTGAGAACATCTTCCTTGTTTATCTCTATCTGGTTTAATTCATTTAATTCCCTCCCTGAAAAAACTGACTCAGCTGCAGGCATATGTTGTCTGTCCTCCTGTGTGAAAACGGAGGCAAAGAAGTCGTTTAGCCGCTCAGCAATCTCCTTGTCTTCACTTATTGTCCCTTTCTTACCATTTTCGTCAAGTGGCCCAACTGCTTTTCTAGTTGGGTTTCTACTTCTGAGGTACTTAAAGAAGTTTTTCCTATTTTTTTTAATATGCTTAGCTATATGTGCCTCAAAATCTCTCTTGGCTTTCCTGACGGTTGCTTTGCATTTAGTTTGCCAGAGCTTGTGTTCCTTTCTGTTCTCCTCAGTAGGAAGAGCCTTCCATTTCTTAAATGAGTTTTTCTTCTTTCCAGTCACATCTTTTACTTCATTTGTAAGCCCATACCAATGTCCTCTTGGACTTTCCGGCTTCTTTTCTTATTTTAGGAATGCATTTTAGTTCGGCTTGTTTTAAAGTATTTTTAAACAGTTTCCAAGCATTTTGGAGGGATTTGATTTTTTTACTGCTCCTTTTAGTTTGTTCTTTACTATTTTCTCATTTTGGTGAAATTCCCTTTTTGAAAATTTAAGGTCTCTGTGTTAGTTTTCACTGACAGTTTGCTATCCAAACTTAAGTTGAAGGTTATTGTGTTGTGGTCACTGGTACCTATGGGCTCAGTTACAAGGACATCTTGAACGAGATCTTGTTCATTTGTTAGCACCAAGTCCAGGATCCCCTTTCCCCTGGTTGGTTCCATGACCATCTGCTCAAGGGAATAATCAGCTAGCATGTCGAGGAACCTTGTCTCTCTCTTTCATGCGTAGAACAAGAATTTAGCCAATCTATTCGGGGATAGTTGAAGTCCCCCCATTATGACTAATTTATTGCTTTTGAGGCTTGTTTAATTTCATTTTCCAGATAGCAGTCTGCCTCTGGAGTTTGGTTGGGAGGGCGATAGCAGATCCCTAATGCTAGATTAGTTTTTGTCCTGGGACTTTTACCCACAATGTTTCTGTAGGTGAGTTTGGATTTTCTTGAAGTTCTAATTCATGAGATTCTAGCTCTTCATTTATGTACAAGGCCACACCACCACCGTTTTTCCCTCTCCTGTCTTTCCTGTACAGTTTATAACCTGGAATTTTTGTGTCCCAATTGTTTTCCTCTGTCCATCAGGTTTCTGTTATGCCAATAATATCAATATTTTTTTTCTTTTGCCAAACATTCCAACTCTTCTATTTTTGTTCGAAGGCTTCTAGCGTTTGCGTACAGACATTTATATTTATTGCTCTGTTGCCCTTTCAACTTTGGCTGTTTATGAGAATTTGTAGAAGGCCTACCATGTCCTACCTCTTGACTACTTTCTATCTTTTCTGTTGACTCAGCCATTTGTGCATAAATTTCATCCTCCATACTTGGCGTTTCACCCTCTCGAACCGGAAGCTGCCCAGCTCCTGTCGACTTTTCCCTAGGAATCAGTTTAAAAGCTGCTCTGAAGCCTTGTTAATATTAATTGCCAGCAGTCTGGTTCCATTTTCGTTCAGGTGTAACCCGTCCCTTTTGTAAAGGTTTGGCTTTCGAAAAATGTCCCCAGTTCCTAACAAATCTAAAGCCTTCCTCTCGACACCACTGTCTCATCCACGCATTGAAGCTCCGGGGGCTCTGCTTGTCTGGCTGTCCCTGCGCGTGGAACCGGTAGAATTTCCGAGAATGCTACCTTTGAGGTCCTGGACCTTAATCTTCTACCTAGCAACCTAAATTTGGCTTCCAGGACCATCCGTTTGGCCTTCCCAATGTCATTGGTACCGACGGGTACCACGACTGCTGGCTCCACCTTGGCACTATCTACCAGCCTATCTAGATGCCTCGTGATGTCCGCAACCTTTGCACCTGGCAGGCAATTTACCATGCGGTCATCACATCCATCACAAACCCAGCTTTCTATGTTCCTGACAATCGAATCGCCCACTACAAGAAGCCCCCCTCCTACCACCCGTTGAGAAGTGTCCTCGGTGCAAGAGGTGGATTAGAATGGATTAGAATCATGCATATGACACCAGCAGGAGTCGATTCACACTACACAACTATTCCAGTTCTGTATCCATGGTTCCCTCCTAAGTAATCCTAAAGTTTTCTATTTCTAAATACCACTTCCTAGGCTTCTACAAGATGGAATCATGACACATAAAGTGGAATAATGAGCTATAATCGTGCAGTGTGAATGGGCCCCAGGAATCCAACTTTTATCTAAACTTTCACCCAAACATGTCAATGGGTGTGCAACATATAGACTCACTAAATAGGTTTCAGCCTCTTTAAGCAGAGTGATATTTTATCACAACTTAGAGAGGGTGAAAATTCTTGCTGAAAGTTCTCTTCCAAAATTTTCATTTCAAGTGTCTTATTTTGCAAAGTCCTTATCAGGCCTGAAATATTGGATTTACACATTCTTGAGAACTTCAAGAGTCCTTCAAGTCTCAATCTGAAATTTTCCCTACAGTCTCCCATCTTGAAAGGGAAGGCTGGCTACCGGCATCCTCTTCAGCAAAACACAAACAATAGCAGGTCTTCTGTCACTTTAAAGAGGAACACATTCCTCATTCCACAAATAAATGTTCACGGGTGACGGAAGAAGATGATTTTTTAAGAGAAGAAAGAAGCTAACAAAGTTAGTGGATGCAATTGGATTTCTTCACTTTTTCTTCAGATCCCTCTGGGTTCTCTGTCCCAAATTTAAAAGCTTTCTTTCACCAGAGCTGAATGTCAAAAATTTCATGTACCATCAAATTATGTCTCCATCAAGCAAGTGGGGTAATAAAAGCCACCAAGTAAATGGGTTAACACAGGCGTTCCACAAAGAAATCTTTTATCTTTCCTTTTAAATAAGAAGAGACAAACTCATCATGAGAAAATGTTATGATAATGTATTACCATGCTGAGCTAATTGTCAATTCTAAGTTACTTAAGTGTAGCTTAATGATATGTGCAGGCATTTATTTTAAACCTTAATTGTTATTAATGGAAGGAAGGGGGAGGGACAAAACCAATTTTCCACATTTAAAGTAGATCTCAGTTAGGAGTAAGTGCACAAAGTTCTAAAAATAAGCCAATCTTTCCTTGTTAAAGAACAAGAACATTTGTGGTTTTAATATACTGACATGGGGTTTTATATTAACCTATTAAGACTCCAACCCTGTGTATTGGGTGTATATTGAATATGTAGACATGAATAGACATACATAGGATTGTACTGCAGGAATTTTACATGGCCAGGCTCTTTTAACAGGAAATATAAAGCACATGTAAGAGACTAACTTCCCAAACAGGAAAAGAATTCGGAAGTCAACAAGATTTTATTTTTATTTTTGTTCTTATTTTTATTTTTTACATATTTTGGCTATTCTTTCTTTTTTTTCTTTTCTTTTTCATCAAGCCTTTCCCCCCTCTCTTTTCCCATTTTTACCACACTTTTCTACCTTTCCTTCCCTCCTAGCTGCTCCACTTCCACCTCAATCAGTAGGGACATCTCTATACCCTTTCAACCATAGTTAGCTTTTCCCTCTTCCCCCCCTCCTCTTTCCTATCCGTAAAGCCTTCCTACCCCCTATTATCCCCTCTTTTCTTTTCCCCTCCTTTCCTTTTTTGCTTTTCCCCTTAAAATTCAATAAAAATAAAAGGAACATAAAGCACATGAACAGATGTAGTATGTGGGCTCTCCAGTAGGCTTGAATGTGAATCCATTTAAGCTGTTTTCCTTCAGCCAATCTGGCTTCTTCAGCTTGGTCAGATGGGCCTAATGGCAAGGGCCCAGCTGTCATGGCTTCCCATCTCTAACGGCTCCTTCTCCCTTTTTTTGGGAGCATGCGGCATGCAAAGAGGCCATTGCCATGTGCTCCTCCTCACATATGGTTTCTCTGTGAGCACTGTTTATTGGGCCAATTGGAACAGAAGAACACCATGACGTGTCTTACAGAAGCTGTGTCTGCTTCCTTACCCCTGTTGCTGAAACCCAGGCTCCCTTGAAGGAAAGGAAAGAACCCCAAGAAGGGTACTTCCTTAACCCTATTGCTCAAACTCAGGCTTCCTTGAAAGGAAGAAAGGAAAGGGTCCCAGGAAGGATGCTTCCTCAGTGCGATTGCTGCAACCCAGGCTCCCCTGAAAAGAAAAGAAAGAAGGAAAGGGTCCCAGGATGGGTGCTTCCTTAACCCTGTTGCTGAAACCCAGATTCTCTTGGAGGGAAGACAGGGGCTAGGAACAGAGAGGAGGGCCTTGTAAGTTCCCCTTTGCTGCCAATGGGCTGGATCCAGCTGTATTTTTCAGGTGTGGACCAAAAAAAGGCTCTCCGGCTACATGCCCATTTTCAGGAGGCATGAGAAAATAGATTCGGGGGTCTACTGTATCTATCGAGGTTCAGCCAAAATGCACAAGCCTACTCCCCAGAGCCACGTTTGGGTCCTACAGCCAGAAAGACAGATAGCGCATTGGAGCCACCACTGTCTCACCATCTAGAGCAGTCTTTCTCAACCAGTGTGCCGTGACGGACCTCCTGCTGTGCCATGAGAAAATCTCTCTGCCCCCCTTCCTCCCCCCTCCTGCTGAACTCCTGCTGCTTGGGGGAGGAGGAGGAAGGGCCGGGCAGTGGTGAAGAAAAAGAAGGGACCGGGGCGCTGCCTCCTTTGGCCGTTTCCCCAGCCAGCCTCCAATCCGCCATGACTCCCACCATGACTCTTGCCCCTCGCTCGCTGAAGCCGCGTGGAGGAGGAACCCACCCACTGAAGCCCGTCCACCGCTCATGCTCCTCCTCTGTAGGATAGCTGAAGCTGGGGGGAGGGGTGGGGTATGGCGCGGCCTGGCTCTGCCCCCCTCCCAGCTTGGAACTCCAGCAGCTGCTCCAGCCTTGAGGGGACATTGCCAAGCCAGCATTGTGCTGGCTCTGGCACCGCTGTCTTGGCACTGCCCCCTCAAGGCTGGAGCAGCTGCTGGGAGAGGTGAAGCCGGGGGTAGGGGGCGGGGCATGGCTCTGCCCCCTCCCCGGCTTTGAAATGATAATATCTATTCTAAAGAGAAGGTTGGGCTTTTCAAATACACACACACCACATATACACACAGCTCACAAGATGAAATCCAGGAGCAGAATGTTAGTACTGCATCATCTTAGTTATAAAATGCTATCTCAACTTCTTGGATTCTGTGATTTCCATAAGGAACTTTTCTGCACGCCAACAGATGGCCTTCATTAGTAAATGTCTTTTCTATATACACATTTGCCGGGACCAAGGATGATACATTTCCTACTCTGCTAAACATAAAGAGGTTTCGTGGCAAGGTGAAGACATCGGCAGATAACCTCTCCCCCTGCTCTGCAGAATTCGAGAGAGACTTGAAGAGAGGGCAGGAATGCCTGAGAAGTTTGTTCAGACTACATTTCGAAGGCAAGTGACCTGATCCGCACCTCCGGTGATTGTGTGGGTTGCTAAGCATGCAAATAGATCTGTGATCAGATCTGGGATTGGTGGAGCATCTGCTGGTGTCAGAAGGGCATTGAGTTGTGGAGTAATGCTATTCTTTTAAGTCATCTTAGCAAGAGCATACTGAATAAAAAGTTCCAGGCAGCGGTGGCCTGTGACTTCTAGGTCAGCAGGGCCATCAATCCACTCCGAGTTTTAGTTGGAACTTTGAAGGCTGGTTATTCTTAAGATTGCACCAGAAGCTTGAAGGCTCATCTCAATTCCTGGATGGCAGGGATTAGACTGGATGGTCCTTTCCTGATTCTGTGACTCAATCTACACTGACCATTGAAGGCAGTTTCAAATCGCTGTTGAAGAAAGTGGTTTCGCTGTTCACATGATTATATAGAAAATCCTGGAACCAGGTCCGGATAGTCATTACACAAACCACAGAGCACAAATGCACATTTTTGTGTGTGTCAGGAGCCAAGTTGCTTCTGGGGTGAGAGAACTGGCTGTCTGCAAGGACATTGCCAAGGGGACACCCAGATGTTTTACCATCCTGTGAAAGGCTTCTCTTATGTCCCCGCACGGGAAGCTGGAGCTGGCAGATGGGAGCTCACCCGACTCTCCGGATTCGAACTTGCCAGCACATGGGTTTAACCCATTGTGCCACCGAGGGCTCACTGATGTACATTAGGTGATTTCTTTCACATACTTTTATGGGAGCTTGCCTCTGTCTGCTACAGTTTGAAGGTAGCTTCAAATTGCATTAAATGGTCATTGTAGATGAGGCCTATGAAGTCTAGACTCATTCTTTGCTCCACTGACCTGGAAGTATCTGAGGCATAGGTCATTTGATGTTATTATTGATTTTTGTAAAACGCTTTATGAAATTTTTTATACTTTCACAGTATACTTTGGATTACTGGTAATTAATTAATTAATCATCTGGCTTGTTTATTTGTTTAACATTTAGTCAGTGAAGACCACAGCCTTGCAGAAAAAGCAAATGCATGTCAACAAAGTCACATCATGCTTCAACTGTTTTTTAAAAAACAAATTCAATAAATACCACATCAAACTATCATACAGCAGGTGGTAGCATATGGTAGCATAAGGGGTTGGAAAACGGTTGGTTTATTCTGAGTAGAGCTGACATAAGGTGCATCTACACCAGGGGTGCTCAGGAAGGCGATCGCGATCGACTGGTCGATCTTGGGACCGAGGGACATCGATCCCAGCTGGATTGGGCGCTTCTGAGGGGCGGAGCCATGCCGTACTAAGCCCCGCCCCTCCGCCAGCTCCAGCATTTCCACAGCTTCTCCAGGGTAGAGAAAGGTTATGCCAAGCCAGTAGTGGCTATCTATGCCACCACTGGCTTGGCATAACCTTTCTGCACCCTGGAGAAGCTGTGGAAATGCTCAAGCCAGAGGAGGAGGGGGCGGAGCTAAGTTCCACCAAGCTCCGCCCCTTCCTCTCTGGCTTGACCATTTCCACAGCTTCTCCAGGGGAGAAGGGGGTAATGCCAAGCCAGTGGTGGCATACATAGCCACCACTGGCTTGGCATTACCCCCTTCTACTCTTGAGAAGCTGTGGAAATGCTCAAACCAGAGGGAGAAGGGGGTGGAGCTAAGCCCCACCAAGTCCCGCCCCCTCCAGCATTTCCACAGCTTCTCCAGGGAAGAAGGGGGGTAATGCCAAGCCAGTGGTGGCTATCTATGCCACCACTGGCTTGGCATAACCTTCTGTACCCTGGAGAAGCTGTGGAAATGCTGAAGCTGGCGGAGGGGGCAGGGCTTGGCGGGGCTTAGCTCCGCCCCCTCCTTCTCTGGCTTGAGCATTTCCGGAGCTTCTCCAGGGTACAGAAAAGTTATGACATGCCAGTGGTGGCATAGATAGCCACTACTGGCTTGGCATAACCTTTTTCTACCCTGGAGAAGCTGTGGAAATGCTGGAGCCAGCGGAGGGCGGGGCTTAGCGCGGCATAGATAGCCACCACTGGCTTGGCATTACCCCCTTCTTCCCTGGAGAAGCTGTGGAAATGCTGAAACCAGAGGGGGAGGGGGGCGGAGCCAAGCCCCGCTAAGCCCCGCCCCCTTCCCCTGGCTCCGCCTTGCTTCCCTCTTGGTAGATCTTGCTGACTTGGTCTTAGTATAAGTAGATCGCATGCTGAAAAAGTGTGGGCACCCCTGATCTACACAGTAGAATTAATGCAATTTGACACCCCTTTAAGTACCATGGCTCAATACAACATAATCCTGGAGCAGAAGTTCGGTGAATCAACAGCACCACTTGGCAGAGATAGTGATTCAACCCATTGGTAAATCCAGTTAATTCAAGGGGTTTATTGTAAACTGGAGTAATGAGAGTTTTCAGACAAAGTTTTCTCATTAAAAACCAAAGAGAACAGGTGAATTTTTTTAAAAAATCTGTTTTTCCAGCCTCCCTTCAAGATATTTGACATACCTTCTTTCCCATACTTCGGAGTGGGAGGCAGTTGCAGACACTCTCATGATTCAAAATGCCTTTGTTATATAACATTATGTTACCATTATTGAGTCTTGTGAATGGCACAACTACAGAATCCCAAAATAGGGTTGCCAAGTGAAATAAGGAACAGAACTCTGAGGCCTCTTCAATGCAGGTGAATAATATCTCACATTATCTGCTTTGAACTGGAATATATGGCAGTGTGGAGACAGATAACCCAGTTCAAAGCAGATATTTTGGGATTTTCTGTCTTGATATTATGGGTTATATGGCTGTGTGGAAAGACCCTGGGATATAGAGGGGAGGGCTTTATCTTGGAGTGCTTCTACATTGTAGAATTAATGAAGTTTGACACCACTTTAATTGTAAAAGTTTGATGCTATGAAATAATGGGGGTTGTAGTTTTCAATCTGGTCCTAAACCTTATCGGTTGTATAGGTTATAACCAGCAATTTGAATTGTGCCCAGAAATAAACTGGTAGCCAGCAGAGCTGTTTTAACAAGGGAGGTACATGCTCTATATACGTGGTTCGGTCAACATTTTGGATACAACATTTTGAATCTGCTGAAGGTACAGAATTGTTTCCAAAGGCAGGTCCATGTAGAATATATTGCAGTAGTACAAAGGGGAGAGAATTAAGATATTTGATACCATAACCAAATCCAATGTCTGAATGAAGGTGCAGTCGGCACACAATTAAATGCACTCCTGGACATTGCTAAAACCTGTGTATCTAAGTTCAGCATTGACTCTAGGACAGCGGTACTCAACCTGGGGGTCGTGACCCCCAGGGGGGTGTCACTGGGCCATTTTCAGGAGTTGTGAAGCTGCCTTGGTTGGCCCTCCAAAATGGCTGCCGACCTTGTGCCAGCCAAAAAAGCTAGCACTCCTGGTCAGCTTCTCCTCCCGCTCTTCCATAGGGCTGTGGGGGTGTCAAGAGGAGGAGCTTGCAGGAAAAGGGGTGCATGGGAAGAAGGTTCACCTTGCCATTTGGGCAGCCTTTCTGCCCAGCCCCCGCACCCTTACCAGCTGGGAAGGCCACAGGGGCAAAGCGTAGGGCTGCCCTCTCGGCCCCGCTGCTTGGGCAACCTTTCTGCCTGGCCCCCATGCCCTTCCCAGCTGGGAAGCATGCAGGGGCAAGGCAGAGGGCTGCCCTCTTGGCCCTGCCATTTGGGAAGCCTTTCTATCCGGCCCCCATGCCTGTTGCACCTCAGAACTCGACCAGCCCCCCCTAGATCACACACACACAGACAGATGCAAAAATGTTCTTTATTAAGAATATTGGAAGAATACTATCCCAGGAAAAAAAAATAAAGCAATCAAAAATAGTCCAAGTAAGTTCTATAGATGTAAGCCCAAGGGCTTAAGTTCCAAAAGGCAAAGTTCTTTAACAGCAGTCTAGCGCGGTACTTGAAACAAACCGCAATGGCGGCTTCCTTGAGCTGGGAACCCAGGCCGTTCCAACGGCCCTCCGAGAACTTGGAGACTTGGCAAGAGACGTGATCAAACCAAACGTGGCTTCAGATCTGAGCAAAGTTCACACAGCAAGCACTAATAAGGAAACTAATCTCGAGATATCCATCTCACCCCCTTTCCCAGGCTCCACGAGCTCCTAGAATCCCGGATGCTCCCCCTTCTATCAAACACCGGCTTGTTAGCCGACGCAGCTGGCTCACTATCAGAATGAGAACCAGTTAACTCCCTTTCTAAGGAATGCTGATCTGGGAAAGGAGTGGAAACCCTTTCTTGGGAACCAAAGCCACCTGGCCTTTCATAATCTGAATCAGACTCTTCTTCCATGGAATCTATATTGAACTCATCTGAACTCTCACCCAATCCTTCATTGTCCCATTGCAAACTCTCATTGGGAGACCCAAACCCATCTGACCATTCATCCTCTTCAAGTGGCCCCTGACACCCTAGGACCCCTGAGGCCTGACCCTGACCACTAGGCTGGAACACCACAATGCCCTTCCTAGCTGAGAAGGCCACGGGGGCCAGGTGGAGGGCTTCCCTCTCGGCCCTGCCATTTGGGCAGCCTTTCTACCTGGTCCCCACGCCCTTCCCAGCTGAGAAGCACATGGGGGGCAAGCCTTTGGCCCTACTGTTTGGGCAGCTTTTCTGCCCGGCCCATGCCCATTTCCCAGCTGGGAAGCACGCAGGGGCCAGGCAGAGGGCTGCCGGTGTGGCCTGGCCATCCATAGAGTACCATGGCTGCCCGGCACACACCCCCTGCTGAGCTCAGGAGGGGAAGAACCGGGCAGAGGGCTCCACATGGCCTGGCAGTCTGTGGAGCCTTTGCCGCCCAGCTCTCACCCTCTGCCGAGCTCATCATCATCGGTCCAGATTCCAGGTCTGTGGAAGAAAGAGCTGAATTGGTTGAAGGTACTGTAAATCCCATCATCCATTGTCCACACTCCCCGAGCATATTATTTTTGTAATCAATCACTATGCTTTATGTTCAGCTAGCTGTACCCGGCACGCGTTGCTGTGTCCTATTTTGGAAATGCGAGGAAGTCTGAGTATGTAAGGGTTGGAGTTGTTGTTAGTTATGGTGTTGTTGGGGTCATGGCTGTGTTGTTGTGGGTTGTTTTGGTGGGTGGGATGTTGGAGTCCTGTGGAGTTGTTGTGTGGTGTTGCTGGCATTCTGCATAGCTTGTGGATATACAATGTTTTTTGTCTTTCCGTCTGCTGTGTTGATGTAGAGGTTGATGCGTGTGTGGGTGGGGTACTTTGGAAGTGAGTGGAGGTACTTGAAATCCCATTATCCATGGTGTGTCCTCCTCTAATCTGCAGTCGGATGGAGTGTGGGTCATGGGGTGCATTGTTTGCCAAGTTTGGTCTTTATCGGTTTTGGTTCTTGGACACAGTGGTCTGTGGGGAATGATGGGTTTTGAAGTACTACAAATCCCATTATCCATGGAGGTACTTCAAGTCCCATAATCCATGGTCCACCCTCTTCCAAACTGTAGTAGAATGTAGCGTGGGTCATAGGGGCTCTGTGTGCCAAGGTAGGTTACTGTAAATTCAGGCCATACACAATGTCCCATGAGCTGAGGCCTAGTCAGGAACAGCAAGTTAATGAAGCCTTACTGTCAATTCAGGCCATACACAATGTCCAATGAGCTGAGGGCTAGTCGGAAGAATCAAGTTAATGAAGCCTTACTGTCAATTCAGAGCGTAAACAGCATTCCATTAACTGAGGCCTAGTCAGGGAAATTAAGTTAATGAAACCTTACTGTCAATTTTGGGTGTGGTCTGTGATTTGTAGGGGTGTAAATTTTCTGTGGGAAGTGAATTGGGTGTTTGTGTTTGTGCCTCAGCCCTTTGCCTTATCCTCCTCTGACAGTTTATTATGGGTCGGAATGTTCATGTTGGCTGGCCAGTACAGGAGTTATGCAAATCCGCCCTTATTGGCAGCCAATCATGTTCTCAGAATGTAGAGGCTGGGAGAGTCGTTGGCAGCCCCGGAGGATGCTGGAAAATGTAGGGTTTTTTTACTCGTTGTTTTGAGGGCCTTTTAGGTTTTTTGGGGGGGAAGTTTCTTTGCTACAAACGTACCTTGTCTGAGGCCTATTTCTGTTGGCAAGTTTGGTGTCTCTGCGTTGTAAGGTTTCTCTGTTTGGGACAGTCTTTCCATGACGACTCTTCCTTTATATATATAGATTTATAACAATGAAAATGCATCTTGCATATCAGATATTTCCATTATGCTTCATGAGAGTAGCAAAATTACCATTATGAAGTAGCAACGAAAATATGGGGGTCACCACAACATGAGGAACTTTATTTAGGGGTCACGGCATTAGAAAGGTTGAGAACCACTGCTCTAAGAGATCACCTAAGCTGCGAGCTGGAATGTAACTCATATAGAAAACAACTATGTCCTATAGAGAAAGCCACATTGATGAACCTGGTTTCTATTTCAACAGATACTTTCCTCCTGCCATTGCCTTTAGACTTTGAAATTCTTTTTTTTAATCTCTCATTTTCTTCTAAGAATAGCGGGTCACCCTAAAGTTGAAGCTGATTTGATGTCACATGTGTCCACACAATAGAGGGATCCCAAGTTTAACCCTGGCTAACAAGTGATGCAAATGACTGTATACATTTCATTTCAGTAAACACCAAGCTATTGCATATTTAATAGGAAAAAGCCCTTCTGAATTAATGCTCCTTGTACAGAAAAGCAACTTACCTGCTTTTTCTCTCCCTCCCCTTTTCCTTTTGTAATAGGAGGGAAAACAGCATTATGTTTGTTTAAACCTAAAGGCATCCAAATCAATATTTCATGATAATGAAAACAAAGCACCATGAAAACTATGTTTTAAAAAGACCGATCCCAGGTCCCAATACACCAAATAAACAAAGCTAGTTGCTGGCCTGCATTGTTCATTGGAGAGGCATAGAATCCGGGATTAGAAGGAAGGCATCTTGGAATATAATTCCCAGAATCCCCCAGCCTGCCCAATGGATGGTGGGGTTTAAAGAAATAGTTCAAAAAATAACTTTGACAAGATATTTATATAGAATTGCTGATATTACACATTTATATCAAGTGGGTGAAACTGTTTCATGTCAAAATGTTGTTGTTGTTTTTCCTACCAACCTTAGATATTTGAAGTAGGGTACAACATAGTTAAAATACATGAATAAAAACATAGGTTCATTAAATCCTATATATTAAAACACTTCAGACTCCGTCGGGGTCTGCAGTGAAAGTTTCCAAAACCAACTGTGGAATTTGAAAAGGTTTCCTTTCATACTATAATTCCCAAAACCTTCTAGCTAGTAGGTCTGAGTCCCTCTGGCCAGTCTGAGTCCCTCTTCGTAGGTGAGAAGGTCAGAATATAAAGGTTTTAAATAATTTTTTAAAATAAATGTATTTATGGGGGGAAATTTGGGACTTACAATCCTAAAAAGAGTCAAATGCACCATCAAATCCAATGTACACCTCAATGTTTACAACCTTGAAACCAAAGTATTTGCAGCTGAATGTAATGCAGTAGTAAAAAGTGCACTCTTTGTAAATTGGCCCCAAAAAGTGTACATTACCACTGCTGCCTGCTTAGAATTCTGTCATTGTAAACAATTGTGTTAGAACACCAAAGCTTCCAGCAATGGACAAGAACCGGGGCACATCTATGCTGTAGAATGAATCCACTTTAATTGCCTTGGTACAATGCTATGGAATTCTGGATGTTATAGTTGGGCAAGCCTTCTCTGCCAAAATATGCTGGTGTGTCACCATCCTACAAATCCCAAGATTGCATAGTACTGAGCCCTGGCCATTTAATTAGAAATGATATCCCTCAAAAAGGAGCTCCAGTTGCACCTCCTGAAGCACTTTCCCCTTTTGCTTTGACTCAGCACTAAAATTACTGTATGATGTAAGTCTAATGCATACCCCAAATTTTGGCAAGCTCATTTAGCCAAAAAAAGTGAGCATTGAATTTGCATACATATGGTAATCATTCTGAAGTTTTGCCAAAATAGGGATAGTTCCAAGTGTGATGCAATAGAGGGGCCTAAGCATTCAATTCAGAGATGCCAAGTGTGACTATGGCTCACATACTGCACTAAAGGCCATATTTGTGTTTCCTTTGGCTCACTGAAAAGTCTAACTGCAAGCAGTATAATACTAGTAAATCTGCCCCTCCTTTCTCTTAAGGCAGTGGTTCTCAACCGTCTTAATGTTGCAATCCCTTAATACAGTTCCTCATGTTGGGGTGACCCCCAACCATAACATTATTTTCGGTGCTACTTTATAACTGTCATTTTTCTACTGTTATGAATCGTAACGTGAATATCTGATATGCAGGATGTATTTTCATTCACTAGATCAAATTTGGCACAAACACCTGATACGCACAAATTTAAGTACTGGTGGGGTTGGTGGGGGATTGATTTTGTCATTTGGGAGTTGTAGTTGCTGGGATTTATAGTTAACCTTCAATCAAAGAGCATTCTGAACTCCACCAATGATAGAATTTAACTAAACTTGGCACAAAGAACTCCCATGACCAACAGAAAATACTGGAAGGGTTTGGTGTTTTGGAGTTGGAGTTTTGGAGTTGTAGTTCACCTACATCCACAGAGCACTGTGGACTCAAACAATGATGAATCTGGACCAAACTTAGTACAAATAGTACGCCTAAATGTGAACATTGGTGGAGTTTGGAGAAAATAGACCTTGACATTTGGGAGTTTTAGTTGCTGGGATTTATAGTTCACCTACAATCAAAGAGCATTCTGAGCTCCACCAATGATATAATTTGGCCAATCTCCCAAACGTAGAACCCCCATGAGCAACAGAAAATACTGGAGGGATTTGGGAGGAATTGACAAGTATTTAGGGGAGAGCATGTCTGCTCTTCCCTCCCTGCTTTGTAGTTCTAGAAATAGGCCTCCTCTTGGCTGAGAGGCCAGCTGAGAGGCCAGCCAATCACAGCAGGGCTTTCGGTGGGAGGATTCGCCATCTGTTTCCAAAAAGGAAGAGAAGAACAGGAGAGAGATCTTCAGCCTTCTTCGCCATATGTGTTTTCTGATTGTCTTTGACGACCCCTCTGACACCTCCTCAATACCCCCTTCAGGGGTTCTGACTCCCCAGATTGAGAAACGCTGCATTAAGGGAAGAAGGATTTCTTGATGAAAGTGGACACCCTTTCTTCATCGTAGAGCTGTCTTTTAGTTGTTGCCAGTGTCGCCATCTTGGTGGAAAGAGGTCCAAGGGAGATCCAATGTGCCTCCTTCAAGATTAGACTGTTGGCAGTAACAGAGCCTCTCTATTGTTCTTCCAGCAAACCTCCATTTTGGTTTTAGCTGTGGTTGCATCTTAATAATGGGATGCTAACACTTTTTCCAAAACAAATGGAAGGTGCATGCATCACATTGGCATTATTTACATGGGCCTCTTTCTCTGAGGAATTTTTGGAGCTCCAAGAAATATTAGCAGCTCTGGGCTGCAGCAGTCTATTACTCTGTTGAAAGTAAATACAAGCACTTCTGCTCTTTGTGTCAAAGTCATTTCCTTGTCATCACAGGGAAAATATCCTGATGACAGCTACTCCTTCCTGACTAATCCCATGCATATTTCAATGGTGACCTTGTGTTGAGCACTTGTATTTTGTACTCTTACTTCTTCTCCTGGTGTACTCATTTTTTGTTTAAAAAGAAATACCCAAGAACTAAAAAGAAAATCCCTATTGAATAAGATGGCATTTGGGAACTCAGGGAACACTTCCAACCTTGTGAAACCCTCAAGGTACTGAAAAGCCTGCTGTTATATTTTATAGATTTTAATGTAGGGGCATCATATCTGGGGATGACTAATGTAAGGATACAGGAAGTAATCTGGTTCTGGGAGCCCCATACAGGCATGTTAGAACAGGTTCAGGGAAGGATAAGGATAAGTGCTATAGAGAAGAAAACATGTGAGGAAAGGTTTAAGGAACTGAGCATGTTCAGCCTGGTGAAGAGAAGACCAATGAATGACATTTTCCTACTCTTTTTATATCTAAAGTGCTGTCAGAGAGAGGAAGGGGAAGGTCAGAGAGGTGAACATAAGAACATAAGAAGAGCCATGCTGAATCGGACCTCAGCCCATCTAGTCCAGCATTCTGTATCACACAGTGGCCCACCAGTTGTACACGGGGATCTCGAGCAGAAGGGAGGGCAAAACCCTGACCTGCTCCCGACCCCCCACAACCAGTACCCAGGGAATTCCTGCCTACCTCAACCAACTTCGAGGTGGCACTTGAATGTTAGGGTCTCTTTCTCTGAACGCCTTCACAAAGAGGCAGGCAGGACTTTTTTTCATGTCAGGAGCAACTTGAGAGACTGCAAGTCGCTTCTGGTGTGAGAGAATTGGCCATCTTCAAGGATGTTGCCCAGGGGATGGCCAGATGTTTTGATGTTTTATCATCCTTGTGGGAGGCTTCTTCCATGGGGAGCTGGAGCTGACAGACAGAGCTCATCCATGCTCTCCATGAATTAAAATTTCTGACCTGTCAGTCATCAGTCCTGTTGGCACAAGGGTTTAACCAACTGCGCCACTGGGGGCTCCAGGTGGATAGGATACCTGCTAGGATGTTATAACAAGGGGTGTTCAATTTAGCTACACCCCATGCTGTTTTTGGTGGCTGGATTTTGGTGGCCCTCCTGATCCATTTTTCAGGAGCCTCCCAAATTCTGGCAGGCAAAATTCCATTTTTTATCTGGCAGCCGAAATATCTGTTTTTTTGCTCTGGGAAGATCCAGCCCATTTGCAGCAATGGGGGAACTTACTAGGCTCCCCTTTCCATCATTTTGTCTCCTCATATTCTTCATGGGTTTAAGGCATCAGGCTTAAGAAACCACCTTTTCTGGCATAATTTCCTCTTATATCACCACATCACCCCATTAGCCATTCTTTAAAAAAGATATAATTTACCTCCTCATTAAATGGCAGCTTTAGAAATGGGAAGATACTTCTGCCCCACATTTGAAGCTTGTATCATGTGAAGGGCACCATCAGTGGCACTTTCTTAAGTGTGTAGAAAATAAATGCTTATTTATTGCTATTTGAGTCAAAAAGCAAGGCTAGCGATGCAGACCTGCGAGCAGCATTTAGATCACCAGAGGATTGGAGCACAACCTCCCTCCCTCAGAAGCCTGGAGGCCCAGCTTGTCTAAAAGACACTTCAAGGCTTTCTTCTGTTCTGATTGACTAAACAGGCACGCCTCACAGGGAAACCCAATGTGGGCACACAACTGCCTCTCCACACTCCACATGTAGCCAAATGAAACTGAAAGTAGCTGCGGTTGGCAGCCATGTGGCCAAAAAACAAAAATGGCGGTGGCGCCTGTGCCATTTCAACTTGCCAAAAGAGCCGAAAGACCCAAAACTACTTGAATCCATTTTGAAAAAAAACAGATCTGTACACAGCCCTAGTATTAACTAGAGGTTCTGCAATGAGCTGGCTATTTGACTCAGTGGTCTTTGAGGTCTCCTTCATATGAGGTTCCAGGCAGTGGCTGGGAGAGCTTTTGCACAGTTAAAGCTTGTGTGCCAGCTGCGTTTGTACCTTGCGAAGTCTGATCTGGCCACTGTGGTCCATGATCTGGTTATTAGGCATGAGAAAAAAATTATGAAAATTAAATGAAATCGGAAGGGATTCGTATGTATGGGACTTTCAAGTTTATACGCATCGCAGTGGCAATCCCGGAAGTGGACTTTCTTTTCCGCACTCCCTGGGCCCAAATTTTCGTTAGATTTGTAAATATTTCGGATGCCCCCCCAACAGGAAAATTTTCCCCTCCAAAATAGTTTTCCAGACATTACTCACAGTCTGATCGGGGCCTTTCCATGCTCGGAGCCTAATTAGAGTGAAAGGCCTTCCTCCAGGAAGTGAAAAAGGAGCCGGAAATGATAGAGAGATCCAGATCGGGACTCCTAGAGGGGCCTGGAGGACTGAGGAAAATGTGGTTTAAACCCCCAGGAAGGGGGTTTAGATAGAAGGACAGAGCAGAAGGACATAAGAACTGCTGAGTTCAAACGGCAGTGCAGGAAACTGTAAAAGGAGAACTCACAGATTAGCAGAGGAGAAGGTGGGCAGAGTTCAGAATCAAATAAAAGCCATAGAGTTCAAACGGAGATTCCTAGAGTGCTATGGTAAATATTGAATGGGGAATATGTCCCTGGAGTGAGGAGAACTCTTTTATTAATATATTAATGCATTATATGTCCCTGGGCAACTATTTTATTAATATATTAATATTAATAATATTAATATATTAATGCATTATATGTCCCTGCAAGGAAACCCTGGCTTTTTATTAATATATTAATGCATTATATGTCCCTGCAAGGAAACCCTGGCTTTTTATTAATATATTAATGCATTATATGTCCCTGCAAGGAAACCAAGGGAAATGTTGCCCCTTGATTTGCCTGTGCTTAAAACAGTGTCCGTCCTGTTTCCCTGCTTTGCCTACTTTAGAACTACTAATGAATTTCATTAGTAATTACGTTACATTTTAGAAATTTTTGGAAATTTTTTTGCAAGTCTTTCTATTAGTAATCAAAAAAAATCCCCCCCCCCCAATGGATTTTTGAATCCTGATTTTTGGGTTCTAAACCATGTCTACTGGTTATATCCAGAATAGATTACTGCAACACACTCTACATAGGGTTGTATTTAAAGACTGTTTGGAAACTTCAATGAATAAAACAGGCGGCAGCCAGATTGCTCACTGGAGCATCGTACAGGGAGCATACCACCCCCCTGCTACGACAACTCCATTGGCTGCCGGTCCACTTCCTAGCACAATTCAAAGTGCTGGTCTTGGCCTATAAAGCCCTATACGACTCTGGCCCAGCTTACTTGTATGAACATATCTCCCTCTATGTAGCCTAAGATCCGCCGGGGAGGCCTTGCTCTAGGTCTCACCAGCTTTGCAAGCATGGCTGGCAGGGATGAGGGACCTTCTCGGTGGTGACCCCCCACCTATGGAACTCATTCTCCAGTGAAATCAGACCAGCAACCTCCTTTCTTTGTTTCAGAAAGAAATTAAGAGCGGCGGAGCAAAGATGGCGGCAGGTTGGGCGTCGTGAGTGCTCCTCACCCCGCCAATCGTTACCGAGATCCAGGGGGCGAATTGCGCCCCCACCTCAGGCTGCAAAAAGCAGTCAAGAGGCAGCGAAACTGGGGGGACCTTGCCGCTGGCTCCAGAAATCCCCCCCTCCCCAAGAGGAGATTGAGAGGGCCTGGCGAGACCACAGTCCGGCGAGCGGATCGAGGAGCGGGACGCAGGATCAATCCTGCACTCACTGCCAGCCCAGCTCGCCTCGGCAGGGTAAGGAAGAGGACCGAACAAGGGGAGGGGAAGTTAGCCCCAGAAGCCGGGGAATGAAACAGAGTCCCGGAGAAGAGAGGCCACACAAGGGAGAGTGGGTGGCTGCAGAACGGGAGACAGACGCAGCGGTTCAAAAGAGCCCCAAAGGCCTGAAAGACACAGCAGCGTGGGGGGACATTGGGGAAGGAAAGGAGGCCGAGAAAAGAAGAAAAGAGGGAGGAAGAGACCCCAAAAACACCCCCGAAAAGCTCCAGAAAGTGGAAAAGGGAAAACCACGAGAACCAAGATGGCGGCGCAAAAAGGGTAGGGAAGAAAGACAACAACCTGGGGAAGAAGGCAGCCATATTTGGAGAGGGTTCTCCCGCCTCAGGGGGAAAATAAACAAAAAAAAATAAATAAAGGCGCGAAACACACAGGAAGAGAAGGCAACAAACTGCGAGGAACCAATTTGGGGATTGGACGCTCGACGGAAGTGCGGTGAAGACGGAGATAAGGAGGAACAGCATATCAGACGGGCCTACAGGAGGGCTAAGCAAAGGAATACAAAAACCCCGCAACACAGGAAGGAATACAGAGCGAGGTAGGTAGGAAAGAGGAGAGGAGGCCAAGACGAACAGGACAGTGAAAGACAAAGAGAAGGAGTCAAACCAACGGGTGGGGAGTAAGACACATAGAATACACAAAGAAGAGGAGGGAAAAGAGCAAGCAACATCGCTTCTTCATCTCCCCCCCCCCTACCCCAGTAAACAGGAACCAACCATCATAGCGACTCAGGCTGATAAAAAGGGATCCACAATGCAAGACAAAATCTCCTGACAACAGAATCCCTTGGGAAGGGGAACACGGAGTGATTATATCTCCCCTCACCCACAGCTGAGCTGAAAAGGAGCAGGGAAAAATAAAGTGGATCCGATGAGATAGAGAAGAGGCCGGAACACAGTTCACAGTCATAAATCCACAAGGAGAGACTCACGGAGGCGCCAGGCTCTCTACCCCCAGCATAGCCACAACACTGCAGGCACATCACAACAAATCTGCTGCGGGAGATCACAGCGGACAAGACAACACAGCGGACATCAAACAAAGGGGGTCCGGATAACTGGCATCAAGACAAACATCTCCAAAACAAGGGAAAATGACAACCCCGAAAACATTTAAAGACGCCAAGGGCGTTCAGAAAAGACTCGCCAACAACGAAGAGTCAACCCTAAAAGACATTCTGAAAGAGCTTCAAAAACTCTCTGAGAAACAGGAAACGACGCAAAGGAAAGTAGAGGCAGCGGCGGCAAAACAAGAAGCACAACACAAATCAGTGCAGGAACAATTACTGGACATGAAGTCAGATCTAACGAAAGAATTGTCCAACATGAGGGACGAAATACATTCAACCAGACGAGAGAATGAAAAGATCAAGACGACGCAAGAGGGGATGCGCAAGCGAATAGAAAGTCTGGAAGCAAGAAGCGCAAAGCTAGAGCTGGTCCAGGAAAGGCTGGAACAAAACTCCCTGGAGGCCAGTCTCCGTTTCAGAAACCTGCAGGAAGAATCGCAGGAGGATATCCAAGCGATCATCAGCAAACTCTCCTCCACCATCATAGGCAGAAAAGAGGGTGAGATGTATCAAGAAATAGAAAAAGCGTACAGGGTACCTTCTGCATATGCGAGACAGAACAATGTGCCTTGGGATATAGTGGTTCAGTTTTGTAGGAAAAAGGTCAGGGATGAGGTACTACTGAAGCAAAAGGAAACACCAATACTACATAAGGGCCGTAAAGTAATTGTTCTGAGAGAATTTACAGCATCCTCCATCAGCAAGAGGAAAAACTTCTTTCTAACAGAGGAACTAAAAAATAGGAAAATTAGATTCCGATGGGAGAAATCGGAAGGAATAATGGTTACATTCGATGGACAAAAACACTGGCTGACCTCAATACCCAAGGCACAAGAATTCTACAAGAAACTCCGGGAAGAACCTGGCTCAAAGACACCTACCAGAGCCGGCCAAAACGAACAAGTAAAGAAACGACGATTCTTCTCCCCGAATGGTGAGCCAGCTCTGCCGGCTCGAGAACCTCGAGGTCTGACAAAAGGCGCAACGGCAACAAACCCAGATAACAACAACGGCAAATCGAATCACACAGAGGAAATGCAGGATGTATGATCCCATATTACAACTGCGGTGTTACTCCAACAACGTCAACGGTCTGAACTCGCCGGCAAAACGGAAAAAAACATTCAACCAACTGAGAAAGAACAAATATGACATCTTGGCCCTACAAGAGGTTCACATCAAAAAGACTCACGAACATCATCTGACAAACAGAAGCATGGGAACCCTGTTCTGTTCACTAGCTAACGAGAAGAAAAGAGGAGTAGCGACATACGTCAGTGACAAGTTACCAGCTAAACTGGCATTCGCAGACCAGGAGGGGAGAATCATAGGAGTGAAAATAGAGGTGGAAATGTCCCGTCTTCTAGTCTGCAACATATATGTACCAAACTGCCCTAAAAATGATTTTGTACAGACCCTCTCGAAGTTGCTAGAGGAACAGGAATACGACAACTTGATTGTTATGGGTAATTTCAATGGAGTACTCAACCCCCAACTGGACAAAACGTATCCAGGCAAAAAACCTAAGGGAGCAAAGCAAGACCCCTCCAGCACTCTCCCCAAGGCCTTTTTACAGCTCAAAACAGACCACTCTCTCCAAGATGCTTGGCGGCTTCACAATCAAGGAGAGAGAGACTACACCTTCTACTCGCACAGACACCAGAGCTGGTCAAGAATAGACATGGTCTGGATGTCAAACGCCTTGGTGCCAAGAATATCCCAGATAAAGATACAACCAAGGGACATATCAGATCATTGCCCGATCACAGTAGAACTCAATCACAAACCCCCAACAAGGCGCTGGAGGCTTAATGACAATCTGCTTAAAAAAGTGGAAGACGTGCAGAGATACAGAGCGCTGGTATCAGACTACTTTAGGACCAACGACATCCCGGAAACAAAGCCGGAGGTGGTCTGGGATGCCTGCAAAGCAGTGCTCGGGGGGGCACTTTATTCAACACAGCGCGGGCAGGAACAAGGCGAAGAGAAAAGCTATCCAAGATCTTCAAAATAAAATTGCCCAAGAGGAGTCTCGGCTGAAAAAACAACCAAAAAACCAAGTCGCCAGCATCGAATTAGCCTCCCTAAAAAAACAGAAACATCATCTGGAACTTGAACAAATCTCCAACGATCTCAAATTCTTGAAACAAAGACACTTCCAGAACGCCAACAAACCGGGCAAATGGCTGGCGAGAAGGATTAAAAAGAAGAAACAAATGAGATATATCACAAAACTCAGAGCCAGCGATAAATGGTCCTAGGGGAAGAAGAAATAATGAGGGAATTTCAAACCTTCTACTCAGAACTGTATACCAAGGATGGAGACAGAACAGGTGACATCAAGCACTATCTGGAGACGCAACTGCTGGACAAGATACCAAATCACTTCAGAGATGTGGTGAACGGGGAAATCACCGAAAAGGAGATAGAAGTAGCGATCGGGAAAATGGACACAGGCAAAGCCCCAGGACCGGACGGTCTAACGGCCAGATTTTACAAGTCCATGAAATGTGAAATACTTGTCTTCCTGAAGAAGATCTACAATAGAGTGCTCACGAAGGGAGTCGTACCGGAATCCTGGAGGGAAGCAAATATAGTCCTCATACACAAGGAGGGCACGGAAGATACAAATGTGGCCAACTACAGGCCCATATCACTCCTCAACATAGACTATAAGATCTTGGCGGCCATCCTGGCCGAAAGACTGAAGCTCTGGCTGAATGACTGGATTGCACCAGATCAAAATGGCTTCCTTTCCGGCAGACAGGCTAAAGACAACACCAGGATGGTCGTGGATCTGATCCAGTACTACAAATCAAATCCCAGAAGGGAAGTGGCCTTCCTCGCCCTGGACTCGGAGAAGGCCTTTGACAACCTGAACTGGGACTTCTTCCAGCTACTCATGTCAAAGACAGACCTGCAATCAAAGAGCCATTGGGGCAATCTACAAGAATCAATCGGCAAGGATCTGGATTAATGGACAACCAACGGGAAAGATCACAATCCAAAAAAGGAACACGACAGGGGTGCCCCCTTTCCCCATTGATCTTTATATTCTCCATGGAGGTCCTTTTAAGAGCCATCAGAGCCAACAACCATCTCGCAAGCCCAACGGTTGGAAGCCGCTCAATCAAAGTCAAAGCGTTTGCTGACAACATAATCTGTTTTATTGAACGACCAGTAGACACCATCCAGACCTGGCTAACAGAAATAGAAAGATTTGGCTCATTGGCAGGCCTGAAAATCAACAAAGGAAAGACGAAGATTTTGACGAAGAATATGTCCAGGAAACACCAGGACGAGCTGGAAGAGGCCTCGGGTCTCCAAGTCAGACAAGCGATTAAATATCTAGGACTCCGCATATCAGCTCAAAATTGTCATCTGGAAAAAAACAATTACGAGACACTGTGGAAGAAGATCCAAAAGGATCTAGACAGCTGGAGAAGTGCCAACCTCTCGCTCATGGGCAAGATAGCAGTGATACAGATAAATGTGTTACCCCGGCTACTCTATTTGTTTCAAAACCTGCCAATTATTAGATCCACGACCACTCTTGACATCTGGAAAAAGGACATTCTCACATTTATATGGGACTCAAAGAGAGCAAGAATAAAATACACTACACTAACGGACAGAAGGGAGAGAGGGGGTCTGAATCTACCGGATCTGAAGCTGTATTACGAGGCATGTGGTCTGGTCCACATAAGGGACTAGATCAACCTAAAAAACAAAGATCTACTGTCTCTGGAGGGTTTTGATCTTCACACAGGATGGCATGGACATTTGTGGTACGGAAAGAGAAGAACGAAAGAAGACTTCAAAAAACATCCAATAAGAGCAAGTCTAATGAACATATGGGAAAAATACAAGGGGAGGTTCTATCAAAAAACACCTCTATGGATATCACCCATAGAAGCCCACCAAAGGACCTTATTGGGATGGAGTAAATGGCCAACCTACGAGGACATGACGGTCAAAGTGGGGAAGAAGAGGTGCCTGAAATCGAAGACACAAATCCAATCACAGTATAAGTCCCTCACGTGGCTCCAGTACTTAAGCAGAATTATGGGTTGCCTACCTGTAACCGTAGTTCTCTGAGTAGTCACCTGTGGATTCACACATCTGATATTTTATGCTGCCAAGCAGAACAGTTCGGAACCTTCTAGCAAGATAAAAAACACTAGCCCCACCCCTCCCCGCCCCCGAGTATATAAGCACCCAGCGGTGGGGCTAGCCTCCAATTCTCTTCCGCCGCACAAGGCAACCAGAAGGCGGGGCATGACACTCGAGGGGAAGGAAGGGTGGGGATGTGTGAATCCACAGGTGACTACTCAGAGAACTACGGTTACAGGTAGGCAACCCATAATTCTCTTTCGTAGTCACTGTGGATCTCACACATCTGATAGAATAGCGAGCTACAACTAACCGTGGAAGGTGGGCGTCATGCCAACGCCGAGAACAAGACAGCTCTCCCAAATCCAGCATCTCTCCTGGAGGTCGCATCCAGCTTGTAGTGGGAAACGAAGGAGGATGGCGAGGACCAGATGGCAGCTCGACAGATCGCCTCCAGAGGTACTCCACGCAGGAAAGCGGCTGAGGTGGACACAGCCCTTGTGGAATGGGCCTTCACTTGCTGGGGCAAAGGTTGACCCTGCGCCACATATGCCAGTCGAATTGCAGCCACTATCCACGATGAGAGTCTTTGGGTTGACACTGGCATCCCTAACTCGTCCCTGCGGTACTTAACGAATAGCTTTTGAGTCTTCCTGACTGCGGCCGTCCTGTCCAGGTAAAAAGCTACTGCTCTCCTAACGTCTAGGGAATGCAAGTTGCGTTCTAAAGCTGTGGACGGGTCACGAAAGAAAGCCGGAAGCACAATCTCCTGAGACATATGGAAAGTCTTAGCTACCTTTGGGAGAAAGGCGATGTCTGTACGGAGAACCACCTTGTCCCTGTGGAACCTCACATAGGGGGTCCGCTCGGAGAGCTGAGAGCTCACTCGCCCGTCTAGCAGAGGTCACTGCAATGAGGAATGCTACCTTCCAAGAAAGGTGGGAGATGTGGGCAGAGGCCAGGGGTTCGAAGGGGGGCTTCATGAGCGCAGCCAACACAAGATCTAAGCTCCAGGCGGGGACTACTGGTGCGACAGCTGGCCTAAGACTATTTAATCCCCTTAAAAAGACTCGGATAACAGGATCCTCAAATAGAGAGGATATCCCCGCCTTCCTTCTGTACCACGTAAGCGCGGCGAGATAGCACTTTATCGACACTGGGGAAAGCCCTGCCTCGGATAACGAAACTAGGAAATCTAAAACAACGGGCACAGGGGCTGTGGTAGGGTCTACTCCACGAAGGGTAGCAAAATTTAGGAATCGATTCCATTTAAAAACATAAGAACGTTTAGTAGATGCCCTGTGGGCGGCCTCCAATATATCCCTAACGGGACGTGATAAATTGTCAAATTTGGTTAGCAAGGGGGGAGGATCCTCCATGCGGTAAGCTTCAGTTTGCGAACCTCTGGATAGAAGACCCTCCCCCCCTGGGAGGTGAGAAGATCTACCCTGGGGCGCAGTGGGACGAACGTCCTGTTGGACAGGAGCAGCAGGGTGGAGAACCACGCCTGGCGAGGCCACCACGGGGTGACCAATATGCAGGAGGCATTGTCCACCTGCAGCTTCGCCACCACCCTCGCGATGAGGGGGAATGGTGGAAAGGCATAAAAGGAGTGGCCTGTCCATAGGAATAGGAAGGCATCCCCCAGGGAGGTTATCGACCTGGGTTCGTATCGAGAGCAGTACATGTGGCACTTTGCATTCTGAGCAGTTGCAAATAGGTCTATCCGGGGTTGTCCCCAAGCTCGAAATAGACGCAGCACCTCGTCCAGGTGCAGTGCCCATTCGTGGTGAGACAGCGGCGTTCTGCTCAGGCAGTCCGCTAGCGTGTTTTCCTCCCCTGGAACGTGTAGGGCCCTCAGTTGCACATCTCGGGTTAAACACCAGTCCCAAATTTGCATGGTGAGGCCCAGCAGAGGCTTGGAGTGAGTTCCCCCCTGCTTGTTCAAGTAGAACATCACCGTGGTGTTGTCCGTCAGTATCAGTACTACTTGGCCTGTGACTATGCTCTCGAATGACTGCAGAGCCCTGTGTACCGCTAGTAACTCTAACACGTTTATGTGTAGTGTGGCCTCGGCGGGGGACCAGGTACCCTGTGCGGTGAGATCGCCGGAGTGAGCGCCCCACCCCGTAGTGAGGAGTCTGTCGTGATCGTGAGAGTGGGTTCCGGTCTCCGGGCGGAGCCCCGCACAGACCCATTCGGGGTTTGTCCAGAGTTTGAGGGACTGTGCAACCTCTTCTGGGAGGTGCAATTGGACATTGGGATTTCCTGTCAAAGGGTCGAAAACGCTCAAGAACCAAGCCTGGAGAGGCCGAAGGCGTAGGCGGGCATGGGGGGTTACTGAGACTGTGGACGCCATGTGGCCCAACAACACCTGGACATCCCTTGCCGAGATGGTGGCCGAATTGATTGCCATGTAAAGGAGTCCCAGCAGATTGGCGTATCGCTCCGGAGGGAGATAGGCCCTTTCGGAGTCTGAGTCCAGCAGTGCCCCAATAAAAAGAACCCTTCGGGAAGGAGAGAGGTTGGATTTCTCCGTGTTCACCAGCAGGCCGAGGGACTGCAGAAGGGACAAAACAAAAACAACATGGGAACGCAGATGGTCAGCTGACCGGGCCACGATGAGCCAATCATCGATATACGGGTAGACAGTAATGCCCTTGGTCCTAAGGAAGGCCGCAACCACGGCCATGCACTTCGTGAAGACACGAGGCGCAGTGGCCAACCCAAATGGTAGGACATTGAAACGAAACGCCGACCTCCCAACCATGAAAGAGAGGAACCTACGGTGATGGGAAGCGATAGAAATATGAAAATAGGCATCCCGCAGGTCAATGGTAACAAACCATACATCTTTATTCAGGAACGGTAGGATGGTGTCAAGGGTAACCATGCGAAAACGCTTGGGTACAATATACTTGTTCAAATTCCTAAGGTCCAGAATGGGCCTGAATCCTCTCCCGCGCTTGTCTACAAGGAAATACTTGGAGAAGAAGCATTCATGGACCAGGGACGGGGGAACCTCAGCAATGGCGCCCTTCTGGAGCAGGGTGTCCACCTCTGACTGTAAGGCAAAACTAGCGGTGGTGCGGCACACGTTACCTACTGGTGGCAACTTATCAAATTCAATAACGTAACCGTAGTTAACTACAGAGAGGACCCACCGATCAGATGTGATATCTTCCCATGCCCTCGCGAAAGGGCGTAGCCTATCGATAAACAAAGAGGAGGAGGGCGTTGCAACGGGGCCCTGGGGAGAACTTGGGTGAAACACTGAACCGGGTAATAATGCCATAAACGGGGCCATTGGCAGGGCCGGAGCATCAAAGATGCTTCTTGGAGGCGGGCATGTTCTTGGCCTTATTCTGGTACGGCTGGAACCTGGGCTTTGAACCGAAGGAGCTGTTAAAATTTCTTCGGTTCTGTTGGTATCGGCCTGAATTGGCATACCTGTTTCTAAAGGGGCCCCCCGAAGACGTGGGGAACCTACGGTAAAACCCCTGGCCACGGTTGCGTGGCCGTTGCTGGTACGGCTGCCAGTTATAGCCGTAGCCCTTAGCCGCGACCCTGACCTCCTGTTTAGATTTCAGGTTGGTATCTGTGTCCGGGTTAAATAGCCCGTCTACGTGGAAGGGGAGATCCTCCGCGAGGGCTTTAGCCTCGTCCGAGAGAGTAGCTGACCGAAGCCAAGCATGTCTCCGAATTGATGTGGCCGCCCCTATGAGGCCTGAGGCATCTTCCGCTAGATGGCGGGCAAACTCTTTCTGCACTTTTCCCAGGGCTGCTGCTTCTACGGCAAAGGATTTGGGGACCAGTTGGTGCTCTGGGGGCAACAATTCGAAATAGGGAACAACCTTATCCCACAAGTATTTCTGATATCCTGCCATATACGTGGCATAGTGGGCCATTCTGACTAGCATGCCCGCGTTGAGGTGAACCTTTTTCCCTAGGGAATCGAGTTTTTTGCCCTCCTTGTCAGCCGGCGAAGCCGCGGCGGTATTGGGGCGCCTGACCTTGGACATCTCCAACACCACAGTGTTGGCCTTAGGGGGTTTCAATACCCACTGGGCCGAGGGGAGGCTGACCCTATATAGTGACTCAAGCTTTCTTGGCACCGCAGGGATAGCGTTGGGTGCAGCGTTGGGCCCCTTGGCTAGCTTCAGCATGAATGGCAACTCTGGCATGAGACATGAGGATGGGGCCACTTGTTCATGGGACGCCCACATCGGGTCGTCAACAGTGTCAGGTGCCTGTGGCGCTGGTAGAGAGAGGGCTGCCAGCATGCGCGTAACCAGGGCTACAAATGCATTAATGTCTGACTGGGGAGGCATAGTTCCATCGGCAACGCCTGGTTCTTTCTCAGATTCGCCCTCCGACGCTGGGTCGGAATCATTGGCCGCAGCATCCTCCAGGGGCACTAGACCTGACCCAGCGGCCAACAGAGGCTGACCTTGTTGTGCAGTTGGAGGGACAGGTGGCGCAGTACCCCTTGGTTGAAGTAGAGTCAGTTGACAAGGGGGCGCAGGCAGGCAGATCGGGGCAGCCGTCGCGGATATCGGGCCCATCCCAGCCGCAGGCGCAATTTGAGGCTGGGTCGCCTGGCAGACGAGCACAGGCAGGGAAGTCGCTCCGTGGATCCCCGGAGCTGCAGCCGCGGATACCGGGTCTGCTGGGGGCGCAGGCATGGGCTCTGGCAGGGGAGCAGGCAAGCAGGCTCGTGCTGGAGGTGGCTGGGGAATGGGAGCCATAGGCTCAGCTGAAGCAGGCTGCATCTGCGTCTGGAGTGGGCTGTTGGAAGGCTGTCCCACGTAGACTAACTTCCCATCGGAGGCGAAGCGCCAGAAACCAGGCAGGGACGCAAGCGCCTCCGAGGACATCCTGGGAGAGGGGGATCGTGGCCTTCTGGATCGGCGACTCCTGCTCCTCCGGGATCGGCGGTGTCGGGAAGGCGAAGAGGATGAGGAGGAGCAAGAGGAAGAAGAGGAGGATCGCCGGTGGCGGCGCCTCCGCAGGCTCCGTCTCGAGGGGGAGCGATCGCGTCGTCCTGATCGCTCCCGGCGGTACTGGGGTGGTGGGGAGCGATCCGGGCGGCTGGGTTGCGCTGCCCTGGTCCCTCCGTTGGGCTCGATGGCCAGGGAGGTTGCCTCCATCCCCACGCTGCCCCCGGGAGCCGGGGTGAGGTTCTCCGGCATTTGGGGAGAGGCGAGGGCGCCTTCCCCGGCTGAAGTGCTTTGCGCCGCCGGGAGGGGGGAAAGGTGGCACTCCACCAGCTGCACTTGCTGGGAGGCGGCCGGCAGGTGGCGCTGCTGCTCTACAATCAAGCCAAAAGGCTGAGGAGGAGCAGTGAAGGCTGTCTGTTGCGCAGAGGCGCGAAAACTTCCCGCCACTCCATTGCTGGGCGAGGAAGAAGATGTTGCTGCCTCCACGGAGCCATCTTTGGCAACAGGGGCCAAGGACAAGCTTCGGCCGCCATCTTGAGTAAGCACCTGAGCGACTATAGCCTTCCCGCCCAATCTCTTGGGCTTCTTTTTAGTCAAAACCTTGGAGGGGGGCTTTCCAGACTCTGCCACCGGGGGGGTGGAGGATGGTCCGGCCACCTGGTCATCAGGCGGAGACAGGGCCTTCACATAGAGAGCGGCTTTGAGTCTAGCATCTCTATTCTTCTTGGTCTGTTGGGTGAAGCCCCTGCAGATGGAACAGTTTTGGGTGCGGTGGCCCTCTCCCAAACATCCCAGACAGAGAGAATGGCCATCAGACTCCGGGATGACATTAGGGCATTGAATGCACCTTTTAAAAGATGTTGATGCCATGGGAGAAATAAAGGGGCAAAGCGGAGATACCTTAGTCTAGTCCAGTCCAAATTCAAAATACACCAGATAATCACGCAGGTCAAAAACAGTCCGAGTCCAACACAGATATCAATAGAATCAGTCAATAGAATCAGTCAATCAATCAATAGATAGGGAGAAGCTCGCTGAGAAGAAGGTTCTCTGACTGCTGCTAAGGCGGCGGATCAAGAGAATTGGAGGCTAGCCCCACCGCTGGGTGCTTATATACTCGGGGGCGGGGAGGGGTGGGGCTATTGTTTTTTATCTTGCTAGAAGGTTCCGAACTGTTCTGCTTGGCAGCATAAAATATCAGATGTGTGAGATCCACAGTGACTACGAAAGAGAAACCACACTAGAAAAGACACCAGAAGCCTGCTTGTTGGGGATGATAGATGAGGGGGAGCTGGCGGATGGAAATGCTGAACGTCTGTGTATGTACCTCTTCACGGCCGCGAGGATGGTGTACGCAAAAGTATGGAAGTCGAAAGAAATACCTCGGATTGAGGATTGGATAAATAAAGTCCAGGACATTATGAGTATGGACAAACTATCGTACTACATAAGCGAGGAGGTAGGAAACGGACTGATCAAAACGGACTATCTACAAAACCGATCCACAAATCAACACCCTCAAGACGTCTGATAGGGGGGAAAAAACCGGATTCAACAATAAGTTTGAAATCTCAAGTGTTATTTTCCCCACCTACTCACCTCCCACACGAGACGAATGGCATCCTTTCATTCTCCCCCCCACTATCTTTTCACATGGGAACACTGAAAGAACTAAGCAAAGGGAACTGCAAGGACATACCGAAAACCAACAACTCTCCCCCTCCCTCCCTCTCGGTCCCGCACCGTCCCCCAAATTCCTCGCCCGCCTTACCCCCCCAAGCCTTCCTGTCTCCCCCATCCAAAAGTCACCCCCTCCCCTCTTACACCCTCCACGTCCTCTCCCCCTTCTCCATTTCCTACTATTCTATACCAAAAATTGTTCTACCACTATCATTGTCAACTGAAAAATCTTTAATAAATACATTTTTTTTAAAAAAAGAAAGAAATTAAAGACGTGGCTGTGGAACCAGGCGTTTGCATAATGAATATAATGCCACTGAACATTGAAATGGACCTTGTGATTGTTGAAATGGAAAAGGCTTTTTGGATTGTGTAGATAAAGAATTGGGCACGCACTTCTTATGTGACACAGTGAAGCGCACACGCCATCCATCTTTCTCTGCCACCATTTTGACTAAATTTCCACAACTTATCACGTCATTTTGACTCGAACTTTTGACCGTTTTTATAGAATGGAGAGCTGGAATGATCTGACGGAGGAGTTAAAACAAGGGTTACCAACTTCACCGTGTGAATCCCCTGGAAGCGGCCCCATTGACACTCCCTGTACAGAAATTGACAGAAAGCCACCACAAGCCTTCGGCCAGCAGCCATCGCGACCTCTAGGTGCCAGGCCTAAGCACCAAGAGCATCTCCTATGGCCAACACATCACTCGATAATGAACTATGCCCCAAAATCGGCACACGACAAGTCCAGTCCAAATAAGAAATTTCAGAAGTTGGAAAAGTCAGATAAGAAAATACAAGCTGCAGTAAAATACATTCAACCCTTTTTGCAACGGAAAAAGGAGGAAGAGAGAAAAAAAACAGTTCCAGAACCAGGTATCCAAGAAAGGGAAGCTTCCAGATATCTGTAAGCCCACCAAGAGTAAGCAGGCTAAATTCCAGACGCAGCGCAACAGCTATGAGAAGATTAAGCTCCAAGGACGCAAGATACAGGTTGCTAGAGAAGAAAAGGAATGGTCCCAGGAGCAGAGCAAGCCGCGGTTCCTCAACCTGGAAGTGGAGAGGAAAGGCGAAATAAGCCAGACGACTGAATACATTGTGGAGTCAAACTGTCAGTCGAACCTGAATCCAGAGGAGAAGTCCGAGAAATATATATATTTAATCCATCAACTGCAGGTGGCACTTGATAATGCCAAGCAACAGTTAAAGGAGGAGAAACAGCACCATGCAATACAAGAACTAACATACGAGACGAGAATCTTGGAATTAGAAGGTCAACTCAGTACGAAAACGACGGACATGGATCAGATTCAGAAAAACAAAGATTATGCTGAACAGCAGTGGCGAAACGATATTGAAGATTTGATGTCTGATTTTGAAAAGAGGCAGACCAGCTACCGCGCTATGCAGAACCAGCTACAGTTTTGATTGTCGAAATGGAAAAGGCTTTTTGGATTGTGCAGATAAAGAGTTGTGTGTGCACTTCATCTGTGACACAGTGAGGCGCACACACCATCCATCTTTCTCTGCCGCCATTTTGACTAGATTTCCACAACTTTTCCCATCATATTGACTCGACATTTTGACCGTTTCTTATAGAATGGAGAGCTGGAATGATCTGACGATGGCGGAGTCAAAACAAGAGTTACCAACATCGCCGTGCGAATCCCCTGGAAGCGGCCCCATAGACACTCCCTGTACAGGAAAAGACAGAAAGCCGCCACAAGCCTTCGCCCAGCAGCCATTGCGACCTCTAGGTGCCAGGCCTAAGCACCCAGAGCATCTCCTATGGCCAACACATCACTCGATAATGAACTATGCCCCAAAATCGGCACACGACCAGGACAGTCGAAATAAGGAATTTCAGAAGTTGGAAAAGTCGGATAAGAAAATAAAAGCTTCAGTAAAATACATTCAACGCTTTTTGCAACGGAAAAAGGAGGAAGAGACCAAAATAAAACAGTTCCAGAATGAGGTATCCAAGAAAGAGAATCTTCCAAATATCTGTAAGACCTCCAAGAGTAAGCAGGCTAAATTCCAGATGCAGCGCAACAGCTATGAGAAGATTAAGCTCCAAGGACGCAAGATACAGGTTGCTAGAGAAGAAAAGGATTGGTCCCAGGAGCAGAGCAAGCCGCGGTTCCTCAACCTGGAAATTCAAAGAAAAGGCGAAATAAGCCAGACGACTGAATACATTGTGGAGTTAATCTGTCCATCGAACTTGAATCCAGAGGAGAAGTCCGAGAAATATATATATTTAATCCATCAACTGCACACCATCCATCTTTCTCTGCCGCCATTTTGACTAGATTTTCACAACTTATCCCATCATTTTGACTCGACCTTTTGACCATTTCTTATAGAATGGAGAGCTGGAATGATCTGACGATGGAAGAGTCAAAACAAGAGATACCAACATCGCCGTGCGAATCCCCTGGAAGCGGCCCCATTGACACTCCCTGTACAGGAAAAGACAGAAAGCCGCCACAAGCCTTCACCCAGCAGCCATCGCGACCTCTCTAGGTGCCAGGCCTAAGCACCCAGAGCATCGACTATGGTCAACTGTAGCAACCCAGCCTCCTTTCCAGCCGGGGGGCCAGGGGCCCGCCCCGCAGGCTCCTGCTCCGCAGGGGCCTGCTCCGGGGGTGACAATTGCTTTAGACCCATTTGCTGAAGATTCAGGTGGAGAGGATGATGGGGCTTGGGGGCCCGCATCTCCTACCAATAGTTTGCAGTGGGATGATTCTTGGCCTGAGGCTTACTCGGATGAAGAAGGTCAGGATGACACTGATTCAGATAGTTATGAAATGCCAGGTGGTTACGGGTCGCAAGAAAGGATCTGGGAACCAGTGGAGGATGAGTCCATGGAAACCGGAGGGGAGGAAAGTTCCCAGACAGATAGCGGCCCAGGTGCAGATTGGCCTGGGAAATGTTTGATCGCAGACGGCATTGAGGCCCATCGCAGGGAATGGAAACGAAACCTAGAAGCGTTGGGTGCCCAAAGGGGATGATTAAGTAGCGTTCCTGGGAACGGCCCTCAGTTGATTGGCCACTTCTGATTTGAAGGAAGGGTAGCGATCGTGTTCCTGAAGCCATAGTTTGGCTGCCTTGTTAGTACCTTGCCACGAACCTTGTATTTCATGGACTTTGTTTTACCTTGCTACCACGGATTACTTTGCTTTTGGGTTTTATGCCTTTTGCCTTTTTGGACTTCATGTGTTTTCACTTTGGACTTTTAGTCCATTCCTAATTGGACAATATACCTTTTTCACCTGTTCTTTATTCTTCAATAAATAGTTAATTGATCATTGTCTGTGTGTGTGTGCTTAAGGGGCCGGGCCAGGACCCAGCATGGTGACAGTTGGCCGATCAACTCCACGAACCCCTTTTCACACCACGGGATGAAGGAAACGCCGGTGGCAAGCTTCGGGGATGGCGCAGCTGAAGTTCTGGCTCTTTAGCAGGAGGTGGTGGATCTTCGGGCGAGAGCCGGTCGGAACCCGACCATTGGGGTCCCAGCAAGATTCAACGGAGACCCGCCGCGGTCAACGTGTTCACAGGACAATGTGCCATGTATATGGAGCTCCGCCAGACCGAGTTCTTGACGGAGAGGGTGAAAGTAGGCTTTATCTACAACCTACTGGAGGGAACTGTGGCATCCTGGAACCCCACCACGCTATTGGCAGCGAATGCGGTGGCGGTATCCTCGGCGGCTTTGTTCCTCCAAGCTATTAAAAAAACCTGGGGCGCTCCGGCGAACACGGAGCTGGCAAAGAGGAGGCTGGATCGTTTGACCATGAAAGACATTCCTTTGGCACAATATATGTCCCTGTTCCGAGTGTTGGCTTCCCAGGTGACCTGGAACGATGCAGCGCTGCGCTACCAGTTCATGAAGGGCTTGTTGGTGGAAGTGCAACAAGAGATCCTCAGAGGGGCAACTCGGCCCACCAACTTAGAGGAGGCGATCATGTTGTGCTTTCGAGTGGAGGCGGAATCCACACCCGGAGGCAGTGGGAGAGGGGGGCCGGGACCGCCGGTCCCCGCAGGGGGCCGGCCGCCAGTCGCCAGTCGCCCTGCATTCTGGCCGTTCGCGCCCGCGCCCCATTCACTAGATGAGCCCGAGCTGATGCAGTTAGGGCATGTACGCCCCAAAGTGGATGCGGCCGAGAAGGCCCGCCGCCAGCGGCTGAATCTCTGCTGGTACTGTGGAGGATCCGGTCATTTTTCCCGCGAATGTCCACAGAAGCCGAAAGGTAAAGCACCCTGGGCCTCGGCGGCGTGGGAGGAACCCCAAGAGCCAGAAGAAGCCCTTAATGCGGCGGGGGAAGAGGTCGGCCGAGTCTAAAAGGGTTCGCTAGCTCGGTCGCCAACACCCCCCCAGAACCCCCGACTGGACACTTGTTCCCGATCATGGTGGCTTTATGGTCGGCTGAGAAAGGGCCGATGATGGTACATGCCATGGTGGACTCGGGAGCCACCAACAACTTCATTGATACAGACTACAATTGCATGAGCTACAGGAGGCCAGGTCGGTGCAAACCATCGACGGAAGGCCGTTGAAAGTGGGGTCGGTGCAGCACTACACCTCCCCCACCAAGATGTGGACGAGTGCACATAAGGAGGACATTTCTTTTCTAGTGACCAAGTTGTCGGATTTCCCAGTGATCTTGCGGGTGGTGTGGCTGGCATTGCACGACCCCCAGATCTCATGGGCCCGGAAGGAGCTAAAATTCGCTTGCGAACATTGTCAGAGACACTGTATGTTGGCACGAGCGTGCCAAGCTCAGGAGGTGGAGCGGGTGGTCACTTTGCCCAAAAAGTATGCCGCTATTTGGGATGTTTTCAGTGAGAAGGAGGCCGAGCGCCTGCTCCCCCACCAGCCCTATGACTGCGCCATTGAGCTGGAGGCCGGAGCACCTATCCCCCGCGGAAGACTCTACCCACTTTCGGAGCCGGAGCAAAAAGCTCTCCGAGAGTTTTTGGACGAGAACCTGCGAAAGGGCTTCATCCGGCCTTCCCAGTCTCCGGCTGGTGCGCCCATCCTGTTTGTCAAGAAAAAAGTTGGGTGAGTTGCGATTGTGTAATGACTATCGAGAACTTAACAAAATCACGATCCGAAACCGCTACCCGCTGCCATTGATCCCTGAGTTGTTGGAGAGGATGAGAGGGGCCAAGGTCTACACTAAATTAGACCTCCGGGGGGCTTACAATTGGGTGCGGATTAGAAAAGGTGATGAGTGGAAGACAGCCTTCCAGACCAAGTGGGGCAGTTTCGAATACCTCGTGATGGGATTCGGTTTATGTAACGCCCCCGCCACCTTCCAACACTTCATGAATGACATCTTTCAAGACCTGCTAGATCACTATCTAGCTGTGTATTTGGACGATCTTTTGATTTTTTCGCCAGACCAAGCAACCCACGACCGCCATGTGAGGGAAGTGCTTCAGCGGCTAAGGGACCATGGCCTCTATGCCAAGTTGGAGAAATGTGCTTTCGATTTGCACGAGGTGGACTTTCTAGGCTACCGCATTTCTCTAAAGGGCATCGCCATGGACGATACTAAGGTGCAGGCTGTAGTGGACTGGAAGGGGCCTGCCAGCAAAAAAGACATTCAGCGCTTCCTGGGGTTTGCTAACTACTACCGAAAGTTTATCCCTGATTTTGCCAAGTGGGCCGATCCCATCACGCAGTGCCTGAGAGGAAAAGTTCCATTCCGGTGGACGCCGGAGGCAGACGCGGGGTTCCAGAAGCTGAAGCGGCTGTTCACCACGCAGCCGATCTTGCAGCACCCGGACCTCCGGACCCCGTTCATTGTACAGGCTGATGCATCGGATGTAGCAGTGGAAGCAATCCTGCTACAACCCCAGGGGTCGGACCTGTTGCCCTGTGCTTACTATTCCAGACAGCTGACGGCTCTGGAGAAGAACTATACGATCTGGGAGAAGGAGCTGTTGGCCATCAAGGTGGCATTTGAAGTTTGGCGACACCTGCTGGAGGGGTCCAGGTTTCCGGTAGAAGTCCACACGGATCACCGGATCCTGGAGCACTTGAAGAATCAGCGGAAATTGAATCAGAGGCAGCAAAGATGGTCTCTGTTTTTTGAGCGGTTCAATTTCCGGATTCACTATGTCACCCCCGCTCAGACCAAACAAGCTGATGCTCTATCCCGCAAGCCAGAGTTCGTGAGGGGGGAGGAAGGTTCCTCCGAGACTCGACTGTTAAAGACTGAAAACTTTGCTGCAACCGGCTGGGAGAAAGTGAGGCCTCCAGCGGGTAATACCGATCTGGGGGGAAAGAAGACTCTGAGGGAGCGGATCCAAGCCCGGCAAAAAGAAGACCCTTGGGTACGTGATCAGAGAGCCAAGGGAGTGCAGTTTCCTTTCCAAGTTGAAGACGACTTGCTGTGCCGGCGAGATCAAACTTATGTCTCTCCAGGGCCCGAGAGAGAGGACATTCTAAAGCTATGCCATGACAGTCGGGCGGCGGGGCATTTTGGACTGTTGAAGACACTCCAATTGGTGCTGAGGGACTTCTGGTGGCCGAAGGTGAGGAGAGACATTGAGACTTATGTGAACACCTGTCCGGTCTGCCAGAGGGCCAAGAAGCAAGGGGGCAAACCGGCTGGTTTGCTCCAACCACTACCTACTCCCTCCACGCCATGGAAGATGATTTCAGCCAATTTCATCACGGATTTGCCAAAGTCCCAGGGATTCACATCGATTTTGGTCGTTGTGGATTGCTTCACCAAGATGAGTCATTTTGTGCCATGTGTGGGAGTGCCCACAGCCAAAGAGACTGCTGATATGTTTGTGCAACATGTGTTCCGGCTGCATGGCATCCCCGAGAGTTTGGTGATGGATCGGGGCAGCCAGTTCACTTCCCAGTTCTGGCGGGCGGTGCAGCGACTCCTGGGGATTGAAGCCCGGATGTCCACGGCGCATCACCCTCAGACGGACGGGCAGACCGAAAGGGTAAATGCCACGTTGGAGCAGTACCTCCGTTGCTACATTAACTATCAACAGAACAATTGGGCGTCATTGTTGTCTTTGGCAGAGTTTGCTTACAACAATGCCATGCAAGAATCCACCAAAGAGACTCCTTTCTTTGCAAATTATGGCTACCACCCGAGGTTTTACCCCCCCGTGAACAAGTCGGGGGATGTACCAGCAGCAGAGGATTGGCTGCAAGAGCTAAATGCTGTACAGGACATGCTCCAGACCCAGTTGGACCAGGCGAAGGCCGATTACAAGCGGATGGCTGATCGACATCGCTAGGAGGGCCCGGACAGCCAGGTCGGGGATAAAGTTTGGCTGTCTACTAAGTACCTGCCCACACAGAGGCCTTGCCGCAAACTTGATGCGAGATTTGTGGGCCCCTACAAGGTGTTGGCCAAAGTGGGACCAGTGGCGTTCAAGTTGCAGCTGCCTGCGGACATGAAACTCCACCCTGTCTTTCATCGTTCCTTGTTGCGGCCGGCGAACGGGGTGCGGCCAGATGTGACGCAGCCCCCGCCCCCTCCTGTGATGCGGGATGGCGAGGAGGAGTTTGAGGTGCAGGACATTTTGGATGCACGTATCCGATGCCGGAAGCTGGAGTATCTGATTGACTGGAAAGGTTTTGGGCTGGAAGAACGTTCTTGGACGCTTGCACGGGATGTTCACGCCCCGGACGTTGTCACCCGCTTTCATCGTAGGCACCCGGGGAAGCCCAAACATCGCGGGAGGCCTCGGAGGGGCCCTGGGGAGAGGGATAGTGTAGCAACCCAGCCTCCATTCCAGCCGGGGGGGCCAGGGGCCCACCCCACAGGCACCTGCTCCGCAGGGGCCCGCTCCGGGGGTGCCAATTGCTTTAGACCCATTTGCTGAAGATTCAGGTGGAGAGGATGATGGGGCTTGGGGGCCCGCATCTCCTACCGATAGTTTGCAGTGGGATGATTCTTGGCCTGAGGCTTACTCGGATGAAGAAGGTCAGGATGACACTGATTCAGATAGTTATGAAATGCCAGGTGGTTACGGGTCGCAAGAAAGGATCTGGGAACCAGTGGAGGATGAGTCCATGGAAACCGGAGGGGAGGAAAGTTCCCAGAGAGATAGCGGCCCAGCTGCAGATTGGCCTGGGGAATGTTTTGATCGCAGACGAAGCATTGAGGCCCATCGCAGGGAATGGAAACGAAACCTAGAGAAGCGTTGGGTGCCCAAAGGGGATGATTAAGTAGCCGTTCCTGGGAACGGCCCCTCAGTTGATTGGCCACTTCTGATTTGAAGGAAGGGTAGCGATCGTGTTCCTGAAGCCATAGTTTGGCTGCCTTGTTAGTACCTTGCCACGAACCTTGTATTTCATGGACTTTGTTTTACATTGCTACCACGGATTACTTTTCTTTAGGGATTTATGCCTTTTGCCTTTTTGGACTTCATGTGTTTTCACTTTGGACTTTTAGTCCATTCCTAATTGGACAATATACCTTTTTCACCTGTTCTTTATTCTTCAATAAATAGTTAATTGATCATTGTCTCTGTGTGTGTGCTTAAGGGGCCAGGCCAGGACCCAGCATCCTGACACCAACACATCACTCGATAATGAACTATGCCCCAAAATCGGCACACGACCAGGACAGTTGAAATAAGTAATTTCAGAAGTTAGAAAAGTCGGATAAGAAAATAAAGGCCATGCAATACAAGAACTAACATACGAGATAAGATAAGAAAAGGCGAAATAAGCCAGACGACTGAATACATTGTGGAGTTAATCCGTCCATCGAACTTGAATCCAGAGGAGAAGTCCGAGAAATATATATATTTAATCCATCAACTGCAGGTGGCACTTTTTAATGCCAAGCAACAGTTAAAGGAGGAAAAACAGCACCATGCAATACAAGAACTAACATACGAGACGAGAATCTTGGAATTAGAAGGTCAACTCAGTACGAAAACGACGGAAATGGATCAGATTCAGAAAAACAAAGATTATGCTGAACAGCAGTGGCGAAACGATATTGAAGATTTGATGTCTTATTTTGAAAAGATTCAGACCAGCTACCGCGCTATGCAGAACTGGCTACGGTTTTGATTGTCGAAATGGAAAAGGCTTTTTGGATTGTGCAGATAAAGAGTTGTGTGCACACTTCATCTGCAACACAGTGAGGCGCACACACCATCCATTTTTCTCTGCCGCCATTTTGACTAGATTTCCACAACTTATCCCATCATATTGACTCGACCTTTTAACCGTTTCTTATAGAATGGAGAGCTGGAATGATCTGACGATGGAAGAGTCAAAACAAGAGATACCAACATCGCCGTGCGAATCCCCTGGAAGCGGCCCCATTGACACTCCCTGTACAGGAAAAGACAGAAAGCCACCACAAGCCTTCACGCAGCAGCCATCGCTACCTCTAGGTGCCAGGCCTAAGCACCCAGAGCATCTACTATGGCCAACACATCACTCGATAATGAACTATGCCCCAAAATCGGCACACGACCAGGACAGTCGAAAAAAGGAATTTCAGAAGTTGGCAAAGTCGGATAAGAAAATAAAGGCTTCAACGCTTTTTGCAATGGAAAAAGGAGGAAGAGACCAAAATAAAACAGTTCCAGAATGAGTTATCCAAGAAAGAGAATCTTCCAAACATCTGTAAGACAACTCCAAGAGTAAGCAGGCTAAATTCCAGATGCAGCGCAACAGCTATGAGAAGATTAAGCTCCAAGGGCGTAACTGAAGATACAGGTTGCTAGAGAAGAAATGGATTGGTCCCAGGAGCAGAGCAAGCCATGGTTCCTCAACCTGGAAATTCAAAGAAAAGGCGAAATAAGCCAGACGACTGAATACATTGTGGAGTTAATCCGTCCATCGAACTTGAATCCAGAGGAGAAGTCCGAGAAATATATATATTTAATCCATCAACTGCAGGTGGCACTTTTTAATGCCAAGCAACAGTTAAAGGAGGAAAAACAGCACCATGCAATACAAGAACTAACATACGAGACGAGAATCTTGGAATTAGAAGGTCAACTCAGTACGAAAACGACGGAAATGGATCAGATTCAGAAAAACAAAGATTATGCTGAACAGCAGTGGCGAAACGATATTGAAGATTTGATGTCTGATTTTGAAAAGATGCAGACCAGCTACCGCGCTATGCAGAACCGGCTACGGTTTTGATTGTCGAAATGGAAAAGGCTTTTTGGATTGTGCAGATAAAGAGTTGAGCGCGCACTTCTTCTGCGACGCAGTGAGGCGCACACACCATCCATCTTTCTCTGCCGCCATTTTGACTAGATTTCCACAACTTATCCCATCATATTGACTCGACCTTTTGACCGCTTCTTATAGAATGGAGAGCTGGAATGATCTGACGATGGAAGAGTCAAAACAAGAGTTACCAACATCGCCGTGCGAATCCCCTGGAAGCGGCCTCATTGACACTCCCTGTACAGGAAAAGACAGAAAGCCGCCACAAGCCTTCGCCCAGCAGCCATCGCGACCTCTAGGTGCCAGGCCTAAGCACCCAGAGCATCTCCTATGGCCAACACATCACTCGATAATGAACTATGCCCCAAAATCGGCACACGGCCAGGACAGTCGAAATAAGGAATTTCAGAAGTTGGCAATGTCGGATAAGAAAATAAAGGCTTCAGTAAAATACATTCAACGCTTTTTGCAACGGAAAAAGGAGGACGAGACCAAAATAAAACAGTTCCAGAATGAGGTATCCAAGAAAGAGAATCTTCCAAATATCTGTAAGACCTCCAAGAGTAAGCAGGCTAAATTCCAGATGCAGCGCAACAGCTATGAGAAGATTAAGCTCCGGCCAACTCTATATTCCCAACTGGAAGCAGTTCCCAACCGGTTTCCTCCGATACGATTAACAAGAGACCAACTATTGATGGCCAAGGATGTGAGAATTTCTCAGTTGGAATTCAAGAACTCAGCTTTGGAAGGCCACATCGAATACATAAACCGGTTAGTTACAACTCTAAAGGAAGGTCAGCAAACGCTGATACAAAATGCTGGGAGAGATGAAGTCACAATCCAAGAACTGCGCGAAACTGTGAGTGACCAAAGTCAGACCATTCAAAGTTTGGAGAGAGAGCTAGCAGTTCGCCGTATGAGTGGAAGTGCGGAGAACGAAGGGCAATAAGTAACTGAGTAAGGCAAAGCGGAAGGACCAGATTCCAGATGCAGCGCAACAGCTATGAGAAGATTAAGCTCCAAGGACGCAAGATACAGGTTGCTAGAGAAGAAAAGGATTGGTCCCAGGAGCAGAGCAAGCCATGGTTCCTCAACCTGGAAATTCAAAGAAAAGGCGAAATAAGCCAGACGACTGAATACATTGTGGAGTTAATCCGTCCATCGAACTTGAATCCAGAGGAGAAGTCCGAGAAATATATATATTTAATCCATCAACTGCAGGTGGCACTTTTTAATGCCAAGCAACAGTTAAAGGAGGAAAAACAGCACCATGCAATACAAGAACTAACATACGAGACGAGAATCTTGGAATTAGAAGGTCAACTCAGTACGAAAATGACGGAAATGGATCAGATTCAGAAAAACAAAGATTATGCTGAACAGCAGTGGCGAAACGATATTGAAGATTTGATGTCTGATTTTGAAAAGATGCAGACCAGCTACCGCTATGCAGAACCGGCTACGGTTTTGATTGTCGAAATGGAAAAGGCTTTTTGGATTGTGCAGATAGAGAGTTGTGCGCGCACTTCATCTGCGACACAGTGAGGCGCACACACCATCCATCTTTCTCTGCTGCCATTTTGACTAGATTTCCACAACTTATCCCATCATATTGACTCGACCTTTTGACCGCTTCTTATAGAATGGAGAGCTGGAATGATCTGACGATGGAAGAGTTAAAAGAAATGTTACCAACATCGCCGTGCGAATCCCTGAAGTGGCCCCATTGACACTCCCTGTACAGGAAAAGACAGAAAGTCGCCACAAGACTTCGCCCAGCAGCCATCGCGACCTCTAGGTGCCAGGCCTAAGCACCCAGAGCATCTCCAATGGCCAACACATCACTCGATAATGAACTATGCCCCAAAATCGTCACAAGACCAGTCCAGTCCAATTAAGAAATTTCAGAAGTAGGAAAAGTTGGATAAGAAAATACAAGCTGCAGTAAAAAAAACATTCAACTCTTTTTGCAAGGGAAAAAGCAGGAAGAGACCAAAATAAAATAGTTCCAGAACCAAGTATCCAAGAAAGAGAAGGTTCCAGAAATCTGTAAGCCCACCTAGAGTAAGCAGGCTAAATTCCAGACGCAGCACAACAGCTATGAGAAGATTCAGCTCCTAGGGCGCAAGATACAGGTTGCTAGAGAAGAAAAGGTTTGGTCCCAGGAGCAGAGCAAGCCCCGGTTCCTCAACCTGGAAGTGGAGAGGAAAGGCGAAATAAGCCAGACGACTGAATACATTGTGGAGTCAATCCGTCAGTCCAACCTGCATCTGGAGGAGAAGTCCGAGATATATATATATATATTTAATCCATCAACTGCAGGTGGAACTTGATAATGCTAAGCAACAGTTAAAGGAGGAAAAATAGCACCATGCAATACAAGAACTAACATACAAGATGAGAATCTTGGAATTAAAAGGTCAACTCAGTACGAAAACTACAGAAATTGATCAGATGAAGAAAACAAAAGATTATGCTTAACAGCAGTGGCGAGACGATATTGACCAGCTACCGCGCTATGCAGAACCAGCTACGGTTTTGATTGTCGAAATGGAAAAGGCTTTTTGGATTGTGTAGATAAAGAGTTGCGCGCACACTTCTTCTGCGACGCAGCGACGCGCTCACACCATCCATCTTTCTCTGCCACTATTTTGACTAGATTTCCACAACTTATCCCGTCATTTTGGCTCAACCTTTTGAGCGTTTCTTATAGAGTGGAGAGCTGGAATGATCTGACGGCGGAGGAGTTAAAACAAGAGTTACCAACATCGCCGTGCGAATCTCCTGGAAGCGGCCCCCTTGACACTCCCTGTACAGGAATCAACAGGAAGCCGCCACAAACCTTCGCCCAGCAGCCAACGCAACCTCTAGGAGCCACGCCTAAGCACCCAGAGCATATCCTATGGCCAACACATCACTCGATAATGAACTATGCCCCAAAATCGTCACACGACCAGTCCAGTCCAAATAAGAAATTCCAGAAGTCGGAAAAGTTGGAGAAGAAAATACAAGCTGCAGCGAAATACATTCAACCCTTTTTGCAAGGGAAAAAGCATGAAGAGACCAAAATAAAACACTTCCAGAACCAGGTATCTAAGAGAAAGAGAAGCTTCCAGATATCTGTAAGCCCACCAAGAGTAAGCAGGTTAAATTCCAGAGGCAGCGCAACACGAAGGGCAATAAGTAACTGAGTAAGGCAAAGCGGAAGGACCAGATTCCAGATGCAGCGCAACAGCTATGAGAAGATTAAGCTCCAAGAACGCAAGATACAGGTTGCTAGAGAAGAAAAGGATTGGTCCCAGGGGCAGAACAAACCGCCATTCCTCAACCTGGAAGTGGAGAGGAAAGGCGAAATAAGCCAGACGACTGAATACATTGTGGAGTCAATCCGTCGGTCCAACCTGCATCCGGGGGAGAAGTCCGAGAGAGATATATATTTAATCCATCAACTGCAGGTGGTACTTGATAATGTCAAAGAACTGTTAAAGGAGGAAAAACAGCATCGTGCAATACAAGAACTAACATACAAGATGAGAATATTGGAATTAGAAGGTCAACTCAGTACAAAAACTACAGAAATTGATCAGATGAAGAAAGACAAAGATTATGCTGAACAGCAGTGGCGAAACGATATTGAAGATTGAATGTCTGATTTTGAAAAGATGCAGACCAGCTACCGCGCTATGCAGAACCGGCTACGGTTTTGATTGTTGAAATGGAAAAGGCTTTTTGGATTGTGTAGATAAAGAGTTGTGCGCGCACTTCTTCTGCGACGCAGTGAGGCGCACACAACATCCATCTTTCTCTGCCGCCATTTTGACTAGATTTCCACAACTTATCCCATCATTTTGACTCGACCTTTTGACCGTTTCTTATTGAATGGAAAGCTGGAAAGATCCGACGATGGAGGAGTCAAAACAAGAGTTACCAACATCGCCGGGCGAACCCCCTGGAAGCGGCCCCATTGACACTCCCTGTACAGGAATCGACAGAAAGCCGCCACAAGTCTTCACCCAGCAGCCATCGCGACCTCTAGGTGCCAGGCCTAAGCACCCAGAGCATCTCCTATGGCCAACACATCATCCGATAGTGAACTATGCCCCAAAATCGTCACACGACCAGTCCAGTCCAAATAAGAAATTTCAGAAGTCGGAAAAGTCAGCTAAGAAAAGAGAAGCTTCAGTAAAATACATTTGTGATGAATTGCCTATGTTTTGGGCCAGAAGAAGCCCAGGAGGAAAAAGCCCTTTTTGTTGAGTTGGCCATTTAATAGTCTGTTTTGGAGGAACGGTCATTTTAAGTTTGGGTTCCCAGGTTAGGCTGAGTTAGAGATAGCCTAGGGAAGGGAGCATAGAACCTTGAGAGAGCCATTAGGCAGTTGGGATAGGCACCAGGGGTAAAATGTCGGTTGGAACTTTGAAAACGGACAGTTGGGGAGCAGTTAGGCAGTTAGGGAGGCCACGGAACTCTGGAGAGGAGTTGATGGTTGGTCTCTGACAGAGTAGGTCAGAGTGAATTAGGCTCCTGAGAGAGTTAGCAGCTTTGGTGCTGGGTTTTTTAGGAGTCTGGCTGAGGAAGCAGAGTCAGGTAGTTGTAGGCAGCAGATAATACCTTAGCACAGTATTATCTGGGGTGCTACGTTGAATGTAACTTGTTTCAAGCTTTGTGCAAGTTTTAAGTAACCACACGCTCCAACGTTTAATTGTAACCAATTCGCTCCTGTACCTGTGAATCTCTCACAAGTTGTTAAAATAAATTCTGTTTTTGTTCATCCAATCCTTGCCTCCCGCTGTCTTAATCCTCCCTGGTTAAATGGTGGCAGCGTGAGATAAGAAGAACCTCTCCAGTTTTAAATATAAAAGTTCCCTGACACTTTGCCCCAGCCGAGAGACTAAGGCGAGCCCTCACCACAATCCTTGGTGCCCTGCCAAGGTTTTTAAAACAGACCTTTCACTACAATTGGTGGCAGCGGTGGGATCTTGAGTAACATCTAAGTCCAGTGATCCAAGGCCAAAGTTACCTCAGATAACATCATAAAATGGCTCCACCAAGGTCCAGAAGAAACGTGGCTGAGGAAGGAGAACGGGCAGAGGGTGGAACTGAAAGACAGGAGAGGCAGGAACATAAGAAGAACATAAGAACATAAGAAGAGCCATGCTGAATCGGGCCTCAGCCCATCTAGTCCAGCATTCTGTGTCACACAGTGGCCCACTAGTTGTACACAGGGATCTCTAGCAGAAAGGAGGGCAAAACCCTCACCTGCTCCCGACCCCCCACAACCAGTACCCGGGGAAAATCCTGCCTGCCTCCATCAACAAATTACTACCTCTCTGGAGTTGGAAAAGCTGAAAATGCAGGTTCAAATAAGACAAATGGAGCTTGCGGCTGAAGAGAGACAAAAAGAGAGAGAAAGGGAGGCTGAAGAGAAACAAAGAGAGAGAGAGATAGGGAGGCTGAAGAGAAACAGAGAAAGAGAGAGAGAGAGAAGCTGGAAGAGAACAGAGAGAGGTTGAAAGAGAGAGAATGAGGCGCAAAGAGCGTATGTTGGAGCTGAGGATAAGGGAAGCTGAAGGAACGACCATAGTTCCAACTGAATTGGCGGCTCCCAATTTAAAACACTTTCCTCATTATCAAAAGAGAGATTGTGTGGAATCCTTTTTGGCAAGTTTTGAGAGAACATGCCTAGATTTTAAGGTGCCAGAAGAGAAGCAAATGGCCCACTTGAGATCACTCATTTGTGGGGAGTTGAGTGAGATATATGCCAATTTGAGGGCTGAAGAGAGCACTAACTACCTGCTGTTTAAATAACGGGTCAAACTTCGTTTTGGTTTAATGGCAGAGCAAAGCCGAAAAACTTTTAGGGAGGTGAAGAGAAAACCAACTGAGACATATTCCCAACTGGGATGTAGGCTCAATAAAGCTTTTGAAAGGTGGCTGGAGGACAACCACCTTTGAAGATCTGAAAAATCTCATCTGTTTGGAGCAGTTTTATAAATTTACTAGCTGTACCCGGCACGCGTTGCTGTGCCCTATTTAGGAGATGCGAGAAAGTCTGAGTATGTAAGGGTTGGAATTGATGTTACTTATGGTTTTGGTGGGGTCATGGCTGTGTCATTGTGGGTTGTTCTGGTGGGTGGGATGTTGAAGTCCTGTGGAGTTGTCGGTGTGTCTCTCTGTTCTGGCGTTTGTTCTGCCCTTTTTTGTTTGATGTATGTAGTGTTGCGAGTGTGTCGTCCGATGCTGTTCTTTTTAGGAGGCATGGCTTGTCTTTTGGGTCAGCTTATGCCTGTGTGGAAGGAAGGAATGGCATACAAATGGGTTGAGCAGTAGACACAAGGTTGTGTTATGTGTGTATTGTATTGTGTGTAGGTATTGCTTTTTTGGTGAGTTAGTGGGTGTGTGGTGGCATTGTGGGTGGTAGTATGTTGGGGAATGCTTATGTGGGTGGGGTGTTTTGGGTGTTTGTGTGTGTTTGTAGAGTATCAGTGCAGTGTTGTGTTGTGGTTGGAGTATAGGTGGAGTTGGTTTTTGTTTGTGGTGGTGGTAGGTGTTGTGTGTGCGGGGTCCCATAAGGTTGGGGGATGGGTTGTGATAGGAAGTTGTGTTGTGTTGTGTGGGTAGGAATTGCTGGAGTATTGTGCCTGGGATGTGTGTGTATTTGGAGGTGTGTGTGGTGGTGAGTAGTGAGTGCAGTCCTGGGTTTTGTGTTGGGGAAGTTGTCAGGTATTTGTGGGGTGTATTTTGTGTGTGTTGTGGTGACATAGTTGCCTCAGTCTGGCTGTGTAGTGGTTGTGGTGTGGAGGGGGTGTTGTTTTTGCCAGTGGTGTTTGTTGTGAATTTTGTTTGGGGTGGGTTTTTGTGTTGCAGGATTGTTTTTTGATTTTGTGGGTTTTGCAAGTTTGTGTTATTCTGGCGATATGTGTTTGTCAGTGGTGCCTGTGTCCCTGGTGCCCAATTGTGTTAGTGTTATATCCTCCTAGTAGTTGTTATGTCCTCCTGTGTTAGTTGGTTGTACTGTGTAGGTTTCCGTTTAGCAGTGGTATGTATGTGTTGTGTGTGTTGTGTGTCTGTTGTGTTGTGGGTCTGTAGAGGTAGGCATTGCGAGTTGTGTGGCTGTCATGTTGTGGGTGTGGTGTTTGTAAAGTGGAGGATTGGTGGTGTGTGGGTGGGATGGTGCTTGGAGAAGAGTTTGTGGTGTTGAGTGTGTAGTTTGTTGTTGTGAGTGTACAGTGGTAGTGTGGTGTGGATGTACGATGTGTATGTGGGGTGTGTTAGTTGGTTGTACTGTGTAGGTTTCTGTTTAGCAGTGGTATGTATGTGTTATGTGTGTTGTGTGTCTGTTGTGTTGTGGGTCTGTAGAGGTAGGCATTGCGAGTTGTGTGGCTGTCATGTTGTGGGTGTGGTGTTTGTAAAGCAAAATCTATCAGAACTGCAGTTCCAAACTCCGACTGCCACTAAGAACCTGCTCCCTTCTAGAGCTTGGTCTTGACAGTTTAACCCACAAACACCAACTGACTAAATTCACTTCACTCAGCATTCTAACCTAGCCTTGGCTGGCTCCGCCCACCGTTACTATGGGAACTCAACCTCCCGGCATTTTGTGTAGGCCGATGTCGGCCAATGGGATTCGCAGAGGATGCTGGGAAATGTAGTTTTTTGTATCGTTGTTTTGGGGGCCTTCTAGGTTTTGGGGGGGATAGTTTCTTCGCTAAAAACCTTCCTTGCCTGAGGCCTAATTTTGTTGCCAAGTTTGGTGTCTGCCTTGGAAGGTTTCTCTGTCTATGGCAGTCGTTCGATGATGGGTCCTCATTTATATATATAGATTCCCACTCAGATGAGGTGGTTTGTGAAGGACAAAAGGATCCAGACAATGGCTGGAGTTGCCACACTGTTGGATGAGATGGAGGCAGATTGGGAGATGGGACATTCCCCAATGGCTCTAAAAAGACAGAAAGAATTGGTCCCTAAAGGAAGAGTTGAGCAAAAAGACTTTAATCCTGTCCGAAGGGACACTTCTTTTGTAAATGCCAACAGAAGAATGTGTTATGGATGCCAACAAGAGGGTCATATTAAGTCAGTTTGCCCCAGGTTGAATACCTACAAAAGACCCATAACTCCTCCTAAAACAGTGCGTGTGGTGAAGCAAGCGCAACCACAGAGTAAAAACCCACCTCCAACTGAGGAGCTAGTGAAGGTGATGAGAGTTTGGAGTGTGGGGAGACACTTAAACAAAGACTTTATGGAGGCTGTTGAAATAAATGAAAGGACCCTGGTAGGATTGAGAGACACAGGGGCAGAAGTTTCTCTAATACAATCTAAGCTGGTGGGGAAGGAACAACTGATTCCTGACCAAAAATATCGCTTGAAAGGAATACAGGGACCAGCATTCGAAGTGGCTGTGTGTCACACTTCAGATACTTTCTAAGTCCAAACCAGAGCAACGCCATGTTAAAGCCCCAGATTCAAAGAGGCCTGAAAGCAGGCCTCTGCAGTCAACTCCAAGTGAACTTCAAGCCTCCAAGGTCAGGCGCATCCCTGTTAGTTCTTGCGCCGATAAACCAGCTGCAAATCATGATACTAGAGATACTCCCCAACCGCCAGATGGTTGCCCTAATGAAGAGACATTCCAATCTGATCAAGAAGCGATGGGAACCGAAACCTTCCCATCCGATCCTGGGAAAATTGTCCGACGCAGTCAGCGTATTCAGGAGCGGAGTCATCGGGCCCCTTAAAAACTGGGTCCGGAGAGAGTTCCGCATCTCGAATCAACTTTTGATTTCCTTGCCCAAGTCTTTGGAACCTTGTGCGGGCCGAGGCGGCCTTCTAGTTTTGGACTTCACCTGTGCCAAGCTCTTTTCAAGAACTGTGAGGAGTAGCCTATCGGGACATTGTTACTTTGATTATTTTTGAAACTTTCTAAGCTTTGGGGTGCCTGGACGTGGTCACGAAGAGTCCGCCGAAGGAAAAATCTGAGGAGGATTTTACCTCAGAAATGGCTCCTGGCTTACCAAGTGACGTTTCCTCGGAGATTCCATTTCAGTTGGAGGAGAGCCACTCTGAGCAGTTTAAAAAAGCTCAACTGAAGGACTTAACTCTTAACAGCCTGTGGCAGGAAGCAATGCCTGAAAATGTCAGGCCTAGTGAGGAGAGACCCTGCATTTTTAAAATCATTGAGAATAAGCTGTATCGAATGGCACGCAGGAAGAAACGCATTGGCCTGTGTGAAGAGCGTACCCAATCAGTGGTCCCAAAGACATACCGACATAAGATCTTAAAGTTGGCTCATGATGTACTGAAGGAGATTCATTGAGTTGCAGAAGAAACGCCAGGAGAGGATGCTACCCAAGCATAGGCTAGGCATAGAGAAGGAGGCAGAGTTACCAAGCACGTTAGGGAACAGCAGTGATTGGTTTAGAAGGGACGCCACTTCATTGGTTGTCCTGGTGCATTACAATTGGTTTAGAGAAACACCATGTGCTCTTTGTTTACTAGACAGTGATTGGTCTAGGAGACATCACATGTGTTAGCCTAAGGAAACACCCACTTGGCTGGTCCGTGGGAAAGCTTATCAGAAAAGTAACAATATAGGGACAATCTACGCACATAGACAAAGCTTTAATAACTGGTCAGGAAAATAAACTGTGCAGTGTCTGTTAGCCAATGAATTATTAGATTACCTAATGCATTGTTAATTGGTTAGAATCAGAAGCACATCATGAGTGTTAGCCAGTGAGATGAATGAACGGGGCGGGACTTAGACCGGCTCCATTGATTGTATAAAACTGAATGACTGAAAGGAGGGGGTGTTCTGTTCCTTGCGTCTTGTTACGCCAAAGGGCAGACCCTACAGCTGTGGATTTGGAATAAACTGTGTTTCCTGAAAAGTAACCCAGTTGTCACGTCTTCTCGTTCCTGCGCCCGCACGGATAGCAGCCTTGGAGTCAAAGGGGTAATATTTGGTAGGATTTTTCCTGCTACAGTACCATTCAGTGGCCATTTAGGAATAAAGAAAACTAAAGATCGAATTCAGGCACAATTTTATTGTCCAAATATGGGGAAGGACATTACCATGTACTGCAAAACATGTGAGATATGTCAGTTTGCGGGGAAAGCCAGAGAGAAGACCAAAGGGCTGCTACAATCCATACCCATAGTTGCTACACCGTTTGATAAAGTGGGAGTAGACATAGTAGGTCCCATTTCAACTGAGACCAGGGAAGGGAATAAATATATCTTGACCGCTGTCGATCTGGCTACAAGATATCCGGAAGCAGTGCCACTGAGAGAAACAGATGCAAAGACAGTTGCTAACGCTTTGCTAACTATGTTTGCATGAGTGGGCTTCCCAAAAGCCATCATCACAGACCTAGGAACTGCCTTTATGTCACAGCTGATGAAGGAAATGCTTAAGACCTGTGGGATAAGACACCTCAGTACGACTCCTTACCATCCACAAACAAATGGTTTGACCGAAAGGTTTAATGTGACTTTAAACCACATGTTAAGAACCTATGTGCAGAAGAATTCTAACGATTGGGACAGAAAATTACAGCATTTCCTGTTCGCGTATCGTGAAGTACCACAAGAAAGCACCAAGTTTAGTCCTTTTGAACTGTTGTATGGACGTGCACCTCATGGTCCTATGGACATATTGAGAGGCGTGGGCTGGACGAGAGAGTATTCAAGAGACAGACATTGCTAATTACATCAAAGGCTTGCAGCAACATTTAACCACCATTCGAGACTGCGCAGCAGAGAGCTTGACATCAGCTCAGCTTCGCCAGAAAGAGAACAGTGATTTTCAATCAAGACATAGGACATTTTCAGTTGGAGATAAAGTGCTTGTGCTAAAACCAAGATCAAAACGAAAGTTAGAAGTGGCCTGGGAAGGTCCTTATACAATATTATCAAAAATGTCTGATGTAAATTATGTGGTATCAAAAGATCCAGGGGACGGAAGGTGCAGGAAACTACATGGTAATACGCTTAAGCCTTATTATTCAAGGGCAAATGTAGTTATGCAGGTTTCACAAGAAACAGGTGGGGAGGTTACCTTGTCAGGATGGGGGAAAGTAAACTCAGAATGTACCCTTCCTAATGTGGAAGAGAGTAGCAATCTTACTACCTCCCAGAGAAAACAACTCCAGGATATTCTGGGCCAATATAAGGATATATTTTCAAATGTGCCTGGGAGAACAAACTTAGCCTGTCACCGTAATAACACGGGTACAGCTAACCCTATAGCATCACCCCCATATCGTGTGACAGGGGAGCAGGCCAAACTTATCTCTAAGGAGATTCATGAGATGTTAAATTTAGGCTTACTTGTACCATCTAGTAGTTCGTGGTCATTTCCAGTAATTTTGGTTCCCAAGCCTGACCACACAATAAGATTTTGTGTGGATTATAGGAAATTAAACCAGGTATCTGTGTCTGATCAATACCCTATGCCTCGAATAATGAGTTAGTGGAGACCATAGGGGCAGCAAAGTACAAAGATGATCTGAGGGAGTTCAAACCTCCCGGATTATTATTATTTGAGGAAAAACCTCTTAGAAAGAGAACAACATTTGTCTGCTATAGAAAGGGAGTGTTTGGCGATAGTTTGGGCCATCACAAAACCGAAACCCTATTTGTGGGGAGGAAAATTTACCCTGTGTACTGACCATTCACCTTTAAGGTGGCTGAATCAGGGTAAAAGTATGAACAGTAAGTTAATCCGGTGGAGCTTAACCCTCCAGGATTTTGACTTTGAGGTAAAACACATTAAGGCAGTGGTTCTCAACCTGTGGGTCACCAGATGTTTTGGCCTCCAACTCCCAGAAACCGTAACAGCTGGTAAACTGGCTCAGAATTCTGGGAGTTGTAGGCCAAAACACCTGGGGACCCACAGGTTGAGAACCACTGCATTAAGGGTACAGAATATGTTATTGCAGATGCTCTATCCAGTGATGTGAAAAACCGAGGTTTGGAGACCTGCTGAATGTAGGTAAATTGTTGTATTTGTGTTATTTAATATGGTTTTTCTTACAGGAAATGTATTTGTTGTAAGTATTGTGTTGTTAACAGTTACTAAGTGTAGTAAGCTGGAGGTTAGAGATGAGATAAAATAGGATCCATTGCTCCGAAAGAGGAATAAAGATCCTCTTCACTCTGCAATGATTTGGGGTGGGGAAGTAATGTGACAAATTGCCTATGTTTTGGGCCAGAAGAAGCCCAGGAGGAAAAAGCCCTTTTTGGTGGGTTGGCCATTTAATGGTCTATTTTGGAGGAACGGTCATTTTAAGTTTGGGTTCCCAGGTTAGGCTGAGTTAGAGATAGCCTAGGGAAGGGAGCATAGAACCTTGAGAGAGCCAGTAGGCAGTTGGGACAGGCACCAGGGGTAAAATGTCGGTTGGAACTTTGAAAACGGACAGTTGGGGAGCAGTTAGGCAGTTAGGGAGGCCACGGAACTCTGGAGAGGAGTTGATGGTTGGTCTCTGACAGAGTAGGTCAGAGCGAATTAGGCTCCTGAGAGAGTTAGCAGCTTAGGTGCTGGGTTTTTTAGGAGTCTGGCTGAGGAAGCAGAGTCAGGTAGTTGTAGGCAGCAGATAATACCTTCGCACAGTATTATCTGGGGTGCTACGTTGAATGTAACTTGTTTCAAGCTTTGTGCAAGTTTTAAGTAACCACACGTTCCAACGTTTAATTGTAACCAATTCACTCCTGTACCTGTGAATCTCTCACAAGATGTTAAAATAAATTCTGTTTATGTTCATCCAATCCTTGCCTCCCGCTGTATAAATCCTCCCTGGTTAAATGGTGGCAGCGTGAGATAAGAAGAACCTCTCCAGTTTTAAATATAAAAATTCCCTGACACTTTGCCCCAGCCGAGAGACCACAATTTTTGGTGCCCTGCCACGGTTTTTAAAACAGACCTTTCACTACAACATTCAACCCTTTTGAATAAAAACTGGCTACGGTTTTTATTGTCGAAATGGAAAAGGCTTTTTGGATTGTGTAGATAAAGAGTTGCGCGCACACTTCTTCTGCAACGCAGTGAGGCGCACACACCATCCATCTTTCTATGCCGCCATTTTGACTAGATTTCCACAATATATCCCGTCATTTTGACTTGACCTTTTGACCGTTTCTTATAGAATGGAGAGCTGGAATGATCTGATGATGGAGGAGTTAAAACAAGAGTTACCAACATTGCCGTGCAAATCCCCTGGAAGCGGCCCCATTGACACTCCCTGTACAGGAAAAGACAGAAAACCGCCACAAGCCTTTGCCCAGCAGCCATCACGACCTCTAGGTGCCAGGCCTAAGCACCCAGAGCATCTCCTATGGCCAACACATCACTCGATAATGAACTATGCATCAAAATCGTCACACGACCAGTCCAGTCCAAATAAGAAATTTCAGAAGTTGGAAAAGTTGGATAAGAAAATAGAAGCTTCAGTAAAATACATTCAACCCTTTTTGCAAGGGAAAAAGCAGGAAGAGATCAAAATAAAACAGTTCCAGAACCAGGTATACAAGAAAGAAAAGCTTCCAGATATCTGTAAGCCCACCAAGAGTAAGCAGGCTAAATTCCAGACGCAGCGCAACAGCTATGAGAATATTAAGCTCCAAGGACGCAAGATACAGGTTGCTAGAGAAGAAAAGGATTGGTCCCAGGAGCAGAGCAAGCCCCGGTTCCTCAACCTGGAAGTGGAAAGGCGAAATAAGCCAGATGACTGAATACATTGTGGAGTCAATCCGTCGGTCCAAATTGCGTCCGGAGGAGAAGTCTGAGAAATATATATATTTAATCCATCAACTGCAGGTGGCACTTGATAATGCCAAGCAACAGTTAAAGGAGTAAAAACTGCACCATGCAATATAAGAACTTACATGCGAGCTGAGAATCTTGGAATTAGAAGGTCAACTCAGTTAAAACGACAGAAATGGATCAGATTCAGAAAAAACAAAGATTATGCTGAACAGCAGTGGCGAAACGATATTGAAGATTTGATGTCCGATTTTGAAAAGATGCAGACCAGCTACCGCGCTATGCAGAACCGGCTACGGTTTATGAGTTCCAGCAACGCTGGAGAGAGTTCCTTTACGAAATCAATTTTGTTGTCATTTCTGCTTTGGAGTCACTTGTGCTGTTGTGTTTTCACCATTTATTGTATATTTGATTGTGTTTATTGCTTTTATTGTGTTTACTGTTTCTTGATGTTTCGGATATGTAAGCTGCTCCAAGTCCCCTCCGGGGAGATGGATATGTGTTAGAAATAAAGTATTATTATTATTATGTTATTTATTTATTTACTGTATTTCTAACCCGGACTAGGAGGACCTCTGTCTTTTCTGGATTAAGATTCAATTTGCTAGCCCTCATCCAGTCCTACACAGCAGCCAAGCACCGTTTCCTGTCTGGACAGCCTGGACAGCCTCCTTGGTGACAGGTGGGAAGGAGTGACAGATCTGGACATCATCTGCGTATAGGTAACACCTTACTCTAAAACTCCGGATGGTCTCTCCCAGTGGTTTCATGTAGATGTTGAATAACATCGGGGACAGCACTGAACCCTGAGGGACTCCACAAGACAACAGTTGTGGAGCAGAACAGGTGTCGCCCAGTAACACATTTTGAGACTGACCCTCCAGGAAGGATTGGAGCCACTGCAGAGCAGTACCCCCAAGCGCCATTTCTGAGAGGCGTCCCAGAAGGATACCATGGTCAATGATATCGAAAGCCGCTGAGAGGTCCAGCACCAACATGGATACACTCCCTCTGTCGACCTCCCGGAGAAGATCATCTACCAAGGTGACCAAGGCTGTCTCAGTTCCATGTCCCGACCTAAAGCCAGACTGTGTCGGATCTAGATAATCAGTGTTGTGTGGCCACCACACTTTCCATGACTTTGCCCAAATAGGGGAGATTGGAAACTGGCCTATAGTTGACTAATTGAGTGGGTTCCAGTGATGGTTTTTTCAACAGTGTTTTATATAACAGCTTGTTTTAAGCTGGCTGGATTTTTTCCTTCCTGTAAGGAGGCATTAACCATCACCTTCACCCACTCTGCCAAAGCCCCTCTGGCTTCCTTTATCAGCCAGGATGGGCAGAGGTCTAGGATGCATGTGGTAGGCCTCACCTCTCCAAGAATCCTGTCCACATCCTCGAGTTGTAACTAATGTTCTTTTAATCTGTGCTTTGTGTATGTTTTTATCTTTATATTATACTAGCTTGGGGACCCGGCGCTGCCTGGGTTCTTAGAGAAACAGATTAGTTGGTCTTTAGCAGTTATGTGTCTCGCAGTGGTGTGAGGAAGTTAGCAAAGGAACTGCGAGTCCCATTGTCCATGGCCCATCCTCCTCCAAACAGCACCAGGATGTAGAGTGGGTCATGGAGGCTTTGTGTGCCAAGTTTGGCCTTGATTCATCATTATTGGGAGTTGCAGTGGTATAATGAAATTACAGAATGTACTGTAATTCCCATCTATGGTCCACCCTCCTCCAAGCTGCAACAGGATGTAGAATGTGTCATGGAGGCTCTGTGTGCCAAGTTTGGGCTTTATTGGTGATTGGATGAGGGTTGGATTGTTTTTAGGAGATAAGTGAAGGTACTGGAAGTCCCATCATCCATAGTCCATCCTCTTTCAAACTGCTGCAGGATGTTGAGTGGGTCATGGGGGCTCTGTGTGGCAAGTTTGGTCTGTATTGGTCATTGGATGATGATCACAGTGCTCTCAGGAAGTGAGTGAAGGTACTTGAAGTCCCATCATCCATGGTCAGTCCCACACAAAACTGCACCAGGATGCAGAGTGAGTTATGAGGGCTCTGTGTGCCAGGTTTGGTCTTGATCAGTGATTGGATTAGGTTTGCAGCAGCCTTGGAAAGTGAGTGAAGGTACTTCAAGTCCCATTATCCATGGTCTTCCCTCCTCCAAAGTGCACTAGGATGTAAAGTGGATCATGGGCACTCTGTTTGCCAATTCTGGGCGTGGTCTGTTTGTAGGGGCTGCAATGTTCTGTGGGAAATGAATCAGGTGAAGGTACTGCAAGTCCCATCATTTGAGGCCCATCATGCCCTTAACTGCACTAGGTTGAAAAGTAGGCCAGTGGGCCTCTGTGTGCCAAGTTCGGTGCGGATTTGTCATTGGTGTGGGCCACAGTACTCTAAGGAAGTGAGTTAAAGTACTGAAAGTCCCACCATCCATGGTCCACCGTCCTTCAAACTGCACCAGGATGTAGAGTGGGTGGGGGAGGGTGTCTGTGTGCCAAGTGTGGTCTTGTTCAGTCTTTGTTGGGGGCTTAATCAGGAAAATCAAGTTAAGTAAGTGTGACTGTCAATTCAGGCTGAGGCCTATTTTGTAAAAGCAGCTATAGGGAGCTCTCTGGCAGCTTTGAGAACTGGGAAGTAGGAATGCTGGCCAATCAGAGCCGGTCTTGCAAATTCTCCCTCAGTGGCAACCAATCATGTTGTGTGAATGTAAAATCAGCTAAAGGAAGGTCTCTGGCAGCTTTAAAAAGTGGGAAGTAGGAATGGTGGCCAATCAGAGCCGTTCTTGCAAATTCTCCCTCAGTGGCAACCAATTATGTTGTGTGAATGTAGAGGCTGGGATTATAGGATGCTGGCCAATCAGAGTCCTTTATGCAAATACTCCTCAGTGGCAACCAATCATGTTGTTAGAATGTAGAGGCTGGCTCTAGAGGCTGGGAGCCAATCAGAAAGCTGGCACATACATACAGTACATACAAACATTCATACAAACAAACATTCTCTTTAATTATATAGATATAGATAGATATAGATAGAAGATAGATATAGAAGATATAGATAGATATAGATATAGATAGACGATAGATAGATATAGATAGATATAGATAGTTAAGATATAGATATAGATAGATTGTATCCCCTACGGCATCAAATCTTTGCCATGTTAGCTGCTCTGAGTCCCCTTGCGGGGGTGAGAACAGCGGGGCAAAAATTACCTAAATAAATAAATAATATATCATGCATGCAGTTCCATCAATAGTTTCCATTGTCTGGCTAGGTTATCTGCTCAGTAGCCTGTGTTTAAAAGCCACAACTTATACCGTCAGGAAGAAAGCCTATGTATGCAAGTCTACTCTTTACCCCAAATGAGAGGCCATTAATGTTTTCCATGGCCAATCCCATATATTAGATGATGCAGCAGTAAAGATATGTGGGTTGCAGGATGCTATCTTATTACCAGTGTTAAAATAATAGTCCATGGTAATATCAGCCTTATAAAAAGTATTTGTACTATGAGATCTCCCTATAAGGCCTGCCCAAGTTTTTTGAGCTAAGGAGATGGGCTTTCTAATCAGTCATATTATAGACTAGAATGATAAGCTGGTTGGACACAGGATCAAGGGGACCTTTCTATTCTTAATTTTTCACCAAATATGTGGATAGCCTATAAAGGATAAGGCAAAATGCTGCACCCATTAACATAGCAAAGAGAGGACTTAACTGGAAAACATAACAGGCAGAGAGTCAATTCAAGGCAAATTCAATTACAGTCACCTGAAGTTTGACTTCATTGTTCTTGAAACATGACTGCATTTCTAAAAGCTGTAGAATTTTTCCTTCCTAGTAGAATATCTCTTTTGTTTGGCTCCTGTTGTTACTGTTCATTGCACTAATTTATTAGAGACTCTTAAAACCAAAGGTTTTGATTGCGAGTTTGTGCAACTGCAAGCTCTATCTGCACTGTTTGGTAAATGAAACCAGTAGGTGATTTCCCTCAGCTCTTGTTTGTAGCTTTGCTAATTTTTTTTCCTGGATGTGGCACATTGGAGACTCCGCAGGACAATTACTATCAGTAAATCATTGCAAGCTCGAGATAAAACTCAAAACCTGCTCAGATTTTGGAAACATAAAACAAACAGTATGACCTTCTTGGGAGTTGTGAGACAACCCAAAGGAAAGTGCCGTCTCCCAGTAGATGCTGAAAAAGTTTCTCACTAGCTGTTATCTCTTTTTTCTAATGTACACACATGATGTCCCATTAGAAAATGGCTGCTTCCATTTGTAAAACTCCTCAGTATCTTACTGGGATGTCAATAGCCATTAGCTTCCTTCACCAGACCTTCTTTTACTCCCTCTCCTGCGTAGTGACGGAGAGCCAGAAACAACCCCTTGCCGCATGTTAAAATCTCACTCCAACATCAGTACTAATTATAATCCAGGCTTTGAGTCCAAAAGTCATCAATATCTCATTTTTATCCAAGCTCCAGACATCAGGAGGCTGAATCATTACCCGTGACTAATAGTAACCACCAATCATTGGCAATATTTTCCCCAGCTTTCAGTATATACCAATTTATTTTAGAGAAAAAGCAGGGTGGGACAGAGCCTGACTTATCCAGAAGTGAAGCCCAGTTATGAATGCGTAAACATGAAGAAAACTGTGTTTCAAGCTATGTGATTACATCTGATCAGATTTTCCTAATAACAGCTGAATAAGATAGATCGATAATTAGTAAGCTAAAGATAATAATCTTTACTGATTACATTCTTGTGCAACATTTCCAAACCTTTTTCTCACTAGACAAAATGTATAAATGTATTTACATAAAAACACTGATTTCTGCACAAAAGAGTTTTTCAGCAATTTTTTTCAATCTTGATCATTGAATTGTCTTTTTGTGAGGTGACATGATAGCTTTGTTGAAACATTTGAAAAGATGTTATACTGAAGATGAAACAAGCTGGCTTCCTAATGCTCGAGACTAAAACATGGAGCAATGGATTCAAACTATAGGAAAAGAGATCTCACCTAACAATTAGGAAGGACTTCCTAACAGTAAGAGATGTTCAACAGAAAAACACTATGATTTTGTGAATATTTGACCCCCACCCACACACACACACACACACACACACACACAAGCTTAGGGACCCGGCCCTGCCTGGGTTATTTGAGAAAGACATTGTGCGTCAAGGTTGGTCTTTATCAGATGTTTATGTGGCTCGCAGTGGTCTCAGAAAGTTAGTGAAGGTACTGTGAGTCCCATCGGCCATGGTCTACCCCCTCCTAACAGCACCAGGATATAGAGTGGGTCATGAGGGCTCTGTGTGCCACATTTGGTCTTGCTCAGTGATTGGATGAGGATCGCAGTGGTCTCAGAAAGAGAGTGAAGGTACTTCAAGTCCCATCATCCATGGTCTATCCTCCTTCAAACTGCACCAGGATGTGGTGTGGGTCATGAGGGCTCTGTGTGCCAAGTTTGGTCTGGATCAGTCATTGGATGAGGGTTGCAGCAGTCTCGGGAAGTGAGTGGAGGTACTTGAAGTCCTATCATCCATGGTGTGCCCTCCTCCAACAGCACCAGGCCGTAGAGTGGGTGATGGGGGCATTTTGTGCCAAGTTTGATCTTGATCAGTCATTGGGTGAGCGTTGCAGCAGACTCGGGAAATTTGTAAAGGTACTTCAAGTCCCATCATCCATGGTCCGCCCTCCTCCAAAATGCAGCAGAATGTAAAGTGGGTCATGGGGGCTTTGTGTGCCAAGTTTGGTCCTGATCAGTCACGCGATGAGGGTCACAGCGGGCTTGGGAAGTGATTGGAGGTACTTGAAATCCCATCATCCATGGTGCGCCCTCCTCTAAACTGCAGCCGGATGGAGTGTGGGTCAAGTTTGGTCTTTATCGGTCTTGGTTCTGGGCCACAGTGGTCTGTGGGGAATGAAGGGTTTGAAAGTACTACAAATCCCATACTCCATGGAGGTACATCAAATCCCATCATCCATGGTCCACCCTCCACCAAACTGCAGTAGAATGTAGAGTGGGTCTGTAATGGTCTGTCGAATAGAGCTAATATTGCTCTTATCTCATACCCTTCCAGCAAGATAATCCTCACCAGGTGGTGGCCTTGGATACAGGCACAGAGCTGGAAATGTGCCTTAGGTCACACCACACCAACATGAGTAGCACTGGTTTGTATATTGTATGTTGCTGACTCAGGCAGGATATGATGCCACCTTTCCTGGATACTGGGGTTGCTGAGTCAGGGGGGATATGATGCAACCTCTGCTGGGCATTGCATGCCAGGGGGGTTGGGCCTTTGGGATGATGGACAGGTGATGGGGGTGTGTTTTGTATATAAGCTGTGTTTGTTCCTTGTGATGCCAGTTCTGGCATCAAAGGTATTATACCTGCAATAAATCTCGTGGGATCAAGTTGCCGTGTGCGAGCTGCCATGTGCGTGTGGTCCTTACAGAACATTGGAGCGTTTCTTACAGGGTCATAGGGGCTCTGTGTGCCAAGATAGGTTACTGTCAATTCAGGCCATACACAATGTCCCATGAGCTGAGGCCTAGTTGGGGAAATCAAGTTAATGAAGCCTTACTGTCAATTCAGACCTTAAACAGCACCCCATTAAGTGAGGCCTAGTCAGGAAAATCAAGTTAATGAAGCATTACTGTCAATTTTGGGCCAGGTCTGTGATTTGTAGGGGTTTCAGTGTTTGTGAATTGGGTGAAGGTACTGCAAATCCCATCATTCGTGGCCCATCCTGCCCTAAAGTGCTCCAGGCTGTAAAGTGGGCCTCTGTGTGCCAAGTGTGGCCCTGATCTGCCATTGGTGTGGACCACAATGCTCTAAGGAAGTGAGTTAAAGTACTTCAAACTGCTCCAGGATGTAGAGTGGGTCTTGGGAGTTCTGTGTGGCAAGTTTGGTGTTGTTCTCTAATTGTTGGGGCGCGCAAAGTGTTTTGGAGTTAAACTCACACCATGCCTGTTTTGGAGTTAAACTCGCACCATGCCTGAGTGCCTCAGACCTTTTCCTTACCCCCTCTGCTTTTTAAAAGTGTCGGAATGTTCGTGGAGGCTGGGAGCCACCCCCCTCTGGCAGTTTAGAGTGTCGGAATGTTGGTGGTGCTGGCCAATTAGAGGCGTTATGCAAATAATCCCACAGTGGCCACCAATCAGAAAGCTGCCACATATCCGCACGCATACATACATACATACATACAAACACTGACTTTTATTGTACATATACATATATGTGTGTGTGTGTGTTTTCTTCACCCTAACATAATGGCCAAGCCTGCAAAGATGTCTGCATCACCCTTACAGGACCATGTAATGGTTGGGGCAGAGCACACAATGATGCATCATGTACATTCTCTTAAGTCATATGCATAACCATGTTGGCATCCTTCTGGAACTCCCAAATGGTCAAATGGCAGTCTTGAAGGATGCCTGCAGTGTCATGTGTCCAATTATTGGAATAGAGCCAACCAATCTTTGATGGAATATCTCAATGGATATCTTTTGTGAAATACTCTTGTGCAGCTCCCTTCTCCACATTAACAATCTCTCAGTGTTTGGCTGTTTAAAGCGAAGTGGCCTTAGTTCTTGATGATGTAAAATTGCTGTATATTGCTTGCCTCACTACAACAAATAGATATAGAATAACAAAATAAGAGAGTTGGAAGAGACCACATGGGCCATCTAGTCCAACTGTCTGCCGTGCAGGATAAGCATAATCAAAGCACTCCTATAGATGGCCATCCAGACTTTGTTTAAAAGCCTCCAAACAAGGAGCTTCCACCACACTCCGAGGCAGAAAGTTCCACTGTTGAATGGCTTCCTAATGTTCAGGTGAAATTTGAACCCACTGCTCTAAGTCCTAGTCTCCAGTATCTTCAGTATCTTTTAGTCTCTTCACATTCAGCTTCAGATCGGTTCCTGAGAGAGTCATTAGAGGGGATGCAAGAAGTGGGGACACGTGTGGGAAAAGATCAGTATTTAAGAGCAGCCCTCATAGTTTAGAACCAAGTGTCTATTAATCCATAAGTCTATGGACCAGTTTCCATGTTATAAGTCTTTATGATATAGAATTGTGGTTTATCAGTCATGATGAAATGTGTTGGTCCACACTGTTCTTACTTACAACTCTATCATGAGATTTTCTTAGCAAGATTTATTTAAGAAGAGATACACATTTTTTTTCCTCTGAGGATAAGAGGGAGTGTTACTTGCCCTAGGTCACCTAATAGGTTTCTACCGTCAATCCAGAGATTTGAATCCTGACCTTCCAAAAGCTTAGTGCAAAACTCAAGCACCTATGCCACACTAGGGTCCCATCTTACTGTTTTTCATAAGGCAAAGTGACCATTGAAGAATAAACATTGTTTTATGGTACTCTCTTGCCAGGAGAGGAATGAACTAGAATTCCTAGTTTGGACATAATACAAAACAAAACATGGATGTGTGATTTCCAGTTTGTTTATCTAGCTCTACTGATAGGAATAACTGAGTGGGAATGATAAAACAGTGTGTAACAAGACATATGTTCAATAAACCAGAATTACTATTATGTGACAACTAGGCTATAGACACCAACATCCCCCTCACGGTAAGATCAGAGTCAAGGTCTGTATTAGCCCGCCAAAAGAGCGCGATGACCCCGAGGGCATTCGCCGCGGCGCTGGAACCCCTGGAGGTCCCCGGAGGATCACTATCAGATCTAGTCGCCAGATGGAATAGTGTTCTCTCAAGGGCCATTGATCAGATAGCTCCTAGGCGCCTCTTCCGCCCCAGGAAAACCTGCTCTCCATGGTTCACAACGCACCTAAAGCAGATAAAACACCGGAGGAAGCAACTCGAGAGCACCTGGCGACGAAAGCCTAGCGAAGAAACCAGAGCAGCCTACAGAGAACAACATAGGCTATACGAACACGAGATCAAAAAAGGCCAAGAGATCCTATAATGCGGCCCAGATCTCAGCCGCGGGCTCCCATACGGCACAGATCTTTAAGGTAGTCCGGAGTCTCCTCACGTCCCCACAGAGTGAATCCAACAACTTGGCGATAACTGCAGATGACCTCCAGGAGTACTTCCTCGGAAAAATCGCGGCACTTCGACTTGACTTGCCGCTGTTTCCCGAGGAGGGGGACACGAGGTCCCGGTACCCCACCCGGACAATTGAACACCGTCTCTCAGAATTCAGCCCACTAACAACGGAGGAGGTGAGAAGGCTGGTGACCGGGCAAGAGCGACGACCTGCCCAACGGACCCCTGCCCATCACACCTAATTAAGTCCAATATTGACATCATGTCGGGCGCTCTGAGGGACTTGGTAAATCTCTCCCTAGAGACAGGCACCTTTCCGAACTCCCTGAAAGAGGCCAGAGTCAGCCCCTCTTGAAGAAGACGAACCTCGACCCGGATGACCCAGCAAGCTACCGCCCGGTTGCCAACCTACCCTTTCTGGGTAAGCTCTTAGAGCGAGCGGTAGAAAGCCACCACGGGACTTCCTAGATCAACTGGGGGCCTAGACCCGTCCCAGTCGGGTTTCCGCGCAGGTCACGGAGTGGAATCCGTCCTCGTAGCGATCACTGACGATATCCGCCGCCAACTGGACCGGGAGGCTCGGCAGTCCTAGTCCTTCTGGACCTAACCGCGGCTTTTGACACCGTTGATCACGACTTGCTCCTCGACCGCCTGGCTGCCTCTGGGATCCGAGACAAGGCTTTGACCTGGCTGGAATCGTTCCTGCGAGGCCGCTCGCAGCGGGTCGAGTGGCAGGGTCAAGTCTCTAGGAAAAGCGAACTGGAATGTGGAGTCCCCCAGGGTGCCATCCTATCTCCCACCCTCTTCAACATCTACGTCCAGCCTCTGGCTAGCATTGCCAGGGGCCATGGGTTCTCCTGCTACCAATATGCGGACGATACATAACTGCTCCTGAAGCTTGACCCAGGGTCATCGTCGGTGCCGGACAGTTTCAGCCAAGGATTGAGAGCGGTGACGAGCTGGCTCAGAGCACATAGACTCAAAATCAACCCAGCCAAAACGGAGATCCTCTGGCCTGGCCGACCCGCCTCTCACCCATCACTGCCACCTTTGAGGGCGAGCCCTTATCCCCGGCTCCGGCAGTGAAAAGCCTGGGAGTGATCCTGGGCGAAAAACTAACGATGGAGGCCCAGATCCAGGCGGCAGCAAAAGGCGCCTTCTTCCATCTCCGTAGGGCCCAACGGCTGGCCCCCTACCTACCATCTGAGGCGCTGAGAACCGTGGTACATGCCACCGTTGTCTCGCGTCTTGATTATTGCAACGCCCTATATGTGGGCCTCCCTCTCTCCACAACCAAGAGGCTGAAACTCATCCACAACGCAGCGGCCAGACTCATCTCTGGGTCATCAGTGAGGGACCACATTTCTCCTATTTTAAAAGATCTCCACTGGCTGCCCTTAGAGTTCAGAGTGCTCTACAAACTTCTGGTGCTCACTTTTAAAGCTCGGCACAATATTGGGCCAGCATACTTGAGCGACCGGCTGACGGTCCAACACAGCGTGAGGCCAGCACGTGCCATAAATGGCGATCGCATGACCATCCCCTCGGGTGCGAGAGGCTCGGCTGATGGAAACCCAGCGGAGAGCCTTTTCCGTGGCGGCCCCCAGGATCTGGAACTCATTGCCACCTGCCCTCAGAGCCACTCTGACCCTAACTAGATTCCGGTCAGACCTAAAGACCTGGCTCTTCTGCCTAGCGTTTGGGGCCTGATCGGTACTCTCTGAATGTCTGAGCCTTCCTCAGACTTGTATCTGTTTTAAACTGCTGTATATTGCTGTTTTAGGGTTTTTAAATGATGTAAGTCGCCCGGAGCACCACCGGTGGAGGGCGACTCACAAATATTAAAGTATTATTATTATTATTATTATTATTATTATTGTCTCTCAGTGGCCAACTAGATGCTTTCATGATGCCAAAGAGGAGGGCATAAATGCAGCAGTGTGTCCTCTTGGCCTATTTCCAGCAACTATTCAGAGAAAAATCATTTTAAACCTGGAGGTTCAATTGAATTGTTATGGCCAAGAGCTGCAGATAGATCTCTCTGGTATAAATTTGTCTTATCTGCCCTTATCTTCATCTGCACCTCTATTCCTCTCTAGGTAAGAGCATATAACTGTGTTCTATGGATGCTCACTTCACTACGGTACATATATTTCAGATAGTACATACAACTGATGTGAAAAGCTCTGTTTCTCTAAATCCCGCCTGCATTTTCTTCCCTTCTTTGTCTTGTATTAAATTGTCAGACTGTGCTTTCTTCCTGCAGTGAAATTGCTGTGCATTTTAAAGCGTTTTCATAATGTCTGTATTTATTTGCACAATTTTATCTAATTTATGCAACATTCCCTGCTGACCAAAGAGTTTTCATGTTATTCTTTGGTCAAATTGTGCACTTATTAGCTGTTTGCATTTTAAATTTTGGCCATTGTTACAGGAAAAGATCCTGCAAGCCATGCAAGTATGCAAATAATCCAGCTGAGGTTTACATTTTCTTACAAGTCTCAGCAGGTACAAAAATGTTGCTTTCCATCAGGATTGTCTGTCCCAATCTTTGCCTTCCTAATTTCTAACAACACCTTGTGCCTACGTGTGATTTTACCCCAACAATAGAATTGTTTATTCACCTTGCTTCAATTGCAGTTAGCTTTTTCTCTGTTTGCAATGCCTTGGGAATGACTGAAGATCATCACAGCACAAGCATGCAGGAGTTATTCTGCCAATGGGTGCTCAGCTAAGGAGTGATGGGTGTTTCAAAGGCAAGTAAAAAGTAAGGAAGACGGGGAGAGAATTGTACTGCTTTTATTCTTCACTGTGCCAGTAGGAATCAAATAGTTGCACAAATCCCTCCCTTGAACACAGTACGTGTCGGTATGGGTATAGACCAGAATACAGATGTATGGCACCAACCTCAAAGTCTAGCAACCTACAAGAATGACAGCATAGAGATTCATAGTCCTGTTGATGAGCATGGGCACATAGAGATTGGAGGGATGCATCACCCAATTTTTGACTTACCTGGAGTGCTGCAGCCATCCCACCAAAGCTGCCATTTTGGCTAAGAGAAGTGCTGCATGTGACTCCTTGTTGCTTTTTTTTTTTTTTGGTATGGGAGTTGTTTCTCTTTCAGAGTTGGTCGACTACCCAACACAGCACATATTAATAGGTCAATGGAAATTGACCTATTGACCCATTAATGGAAATCAAAAGGTTCACACTGGACACCCCACCCCCACTCCAATGGATAAATTCCCCATTAGCTAGAATAGTGGTTCCCAACCATTGCTTCTCCAACCTGCAATGCCTAGAAGTCCCTGCAAGCTTGGCAAACTGCCATGGATTCTGGGAGCCGAAGTCCAAAATACTCAGAGTCCCAATGTTGGGAAACACAGATATAGACAATTCTCACCCTGATTATGGCGTCACGCCTGGGCTTAAATGGAGTGACCACATAAATTGCTATAAAAATCCTATGTCCAGGGGATGCGGATTGCTTTCCTCTGAGGGAGAGGGCCCCAAAGACTTCACAGAACAAAGCTTCTTGAATAAAGCTAGCTGGGTTTATTTTACAAGACACAAAGCTGTTAGTGCCTGGCTCCAAATCAGTTACAAAGTTCATGGGCTTGACGAATCCAAAGCAGTCTTAGGTAATCCTCTTCTCCAGTCTGTGGAGGGTGGATGGTGAACGCCTCTCCTTCTCTCTCTCTGGTCAGCCGCCACGGATGGTGGACAGACCCCAGCCACTGGACTCCTATAAGATGAAGGGCGAGACCTTCCTATGCTGAGTTGAAGGCAGTAATTGTTCATTAAAAGAAGGTGACAGGCCGGAGCTGACAGCCCCGTGGCTCAGTCACACGTCCCTGGTAGTCACTGAGGTAAAATCAGAGAGGTTTCCCCCTTTTATAACCTTTCTGATTGGAGAAACCTGAGGAGAAAAATTGGCGGGAAAATCTAAGGTGCTGACTGGATGGAAAGGTCTGAGGTAAATTTTGGCGGGAAAGTCTAAGGAGACGAACCCCTCCCACGCAGGAAAAAACAATAACCCCAGCCAAAACTGCCAAGAGGCCTAGAAACAAAATGGAGGCCTGATAATCTTGCAAACACATAAGATGTAATCATACACCCCCAATGTAAATAGGCCAAGCTCTGCTTAGGCCGCAACACTGATGTAAAGGCACACAGTTGAATTCCTTATCATTGCTAGCTTAAAAAGAGAATCACCTTCATGGTGATTCTATGGTCAGTTTTTGGTGTAAGCAGATGATAGAGTCATGCTGGAAATCTTGAGTTTCCTAGAGAGAACACATCTGCAGGAATCTCTTCCAGTCATCCAGGAATCTCTCAGTCCTGTAATCACCCTGGAGGACCTAGAGTTTCCTAAAGAGGTATTCTTGGTTTAAAAAAATAGTGGGTTTTTATTTGTGTTTTAACCACTTTTATGGGCATCTTGCACCATCTAACACCTACCTAAAGTAGAGGGATACTCTCCTAAATGAGAGGACCAAACACCTGACTTCATATTTCTATTTTATGCATATCCTAAATTTAAATAAGTATATAATATTGCCACAAGGGCCTGTGTTTCATACCCTTGTCTCTTGCTGTGTAGACAGTGTGATCAAGAAAAATTCAGCACCAGGTTCATGAGCCATGAATTAGTTGCCATTTTCATGGCAACCCCCACTTCCATTATCTCTTTCTTTTTTTTTAAATGTCTTTATTCAACAGAATATATTTTCCAGTATATACATAAAATCAAAGACGTGGACAGTGGGGGGAAAGCGGGGAGAAAGGTTAGATAGAATTGGGTAAAGGGAGAAATAGATAGGGATGGGGGTGTGGGTTCAGTTTGGGAATCGGGGAAGGCATGGGAGGGAGGGGGAAGTATAGTTGGAGATTTAGGGAAATTAAGATAAAATTGACTTCCAATCGTCCTGCTTGTGGGGAGGGTCTTCCTTTTCCTTCGTTCCTCCTCTTCAGCTTCTATCTTTGGATTCTTCTCTATTTTATATCCTCTTTTAGGAGATAGGTCTTTAAGAGTCTTCTACTTTGTATTTTCTGTCCTTTAGGTAGTCTATCACTACTGTCCAATCAGTCTCTCTTATAGGTGTTCCTTTATATCTAGTCAGCAAAAAGGTGAGTCTATCCATATTTCTTATCTCTAATATTTTCAGCAGCAGTGTCTCTTCATCGGGGATGGTTGGTTCTTTCCATTATCTCTTTCTTGAAGTTGTGTGCTCACTTAGAATCTTGTATTCTGAAGCTACCAAGAAAAAGGAACCACAGGTAACATTTTCCCAAGGATCCCTTGCTGCCAGAAGTACAATTGATGCTGAATTAAGGGAGCAGTTAAAAAGTGACATCCACCAAATCTCTCTTGTGGCAGTAGTACATCGTTGTTTTCCTTACATTTCACACCTTGCTTGTCTAAATCTGAAATGGGTCCCTAGAGATTCCCACATTTTCATTTAAAACTGAACCAACACAGCACTTTCTCTGTGTTATGTCACTGGTGTTGTTTAAAAACAGCTGCTGCTGCTTTCGCAACCCAAACTTCTATGGGCCTATTAAACGAATGAAGTTAAAAACGACAACTTTAAGTGTGAAACATCAGGAAAAATGGTTGCCCTGTTGACTAAAGCAGACAGAGTTACTTGCAAGGGAGGCTAATCCATTTCAACCTGCCAAGACTATATTTCACATTTAATTAAAAACATGGCACTTGGTACAGACAGAAATAAAATACTTATGCCAAATCAGGACCTGTCTTCTTTGGCTCTCTCACCAATAGCTTTTCTGTGACTGGAAGAAACATTCATTTTCCTTCCAAGCTTTTCCTTCCAATATTAAATCAGTCTCTAGGAAAACACTGTCTCACAAAGCCTACTGATAAGACATGTCCCAGCTGATATGGTTTAGAAGATACTTGTATCATGGCAAAACACGCTGGATTGTATAGATCTGTCAGCGGCTCACATTAAAGATGAGCATAAATCTTGTGCAAGGCCTAGTCCTATACTTAGGCAAAGCAGGGCAACTGCCACAGGTGCAGATACAGGAGCGGGGGGGGGGGGTGACTACTCCCCAAACATCCTTTCTGTGCCCCCTGAACATCTCTTCTCTTGGAGGTCAGAGTTGTGTGTGGCAAATGGGTCTGTTGCACTCCATGAACTAACAAGGTGCCTTCAGATGTTGGAAGAACCAGTCCCTTCAGTGGTGTTGCAGTAAAAGTCAGCTGATATCATCTGCATCTGTATGTAGGAAGGGACCAGGGTACTATTTCATCTCTTGTGTAAAATGCATATGGAAATGAAAGTGACTGTGCAAAGTCCCAAAGATCTAAACATGTACAAATAATCTCATTGCCCTCTCTAGGCTGTCATCTTGTTCTTTGCCTCATTAGTGTCATTCCCCACTGGCCACAGAGCTCCATGTGAACAACTGGTCATCGCTACTGTGTTTGCTGATGCCATAACTCAGTACCTGTGCAACTGCAAGGAGGAGAAGGAGACCAATCCTTCTTGTATAATGAGCACCCCATTAAAACATTGGAAGATGTGACTACAGTAGCCAGGTGCTCATATGGAGCTCTGTGACTGGCAGGGAGTAGCCATGGTGGTGTCACAGAAATGGGCCATTTCCTTCCCTTACACTGATAAGTGAAAGGTTGAGGATGGTTGTGTCTGTCTGGACAGCCCATGAGTTCAAAAGGGACCCAATCCAACTCTGCAAACTGCCATTAAGATGTCCTGGATTTTCAAGCAAAAACTCCAGAGCATTCCCCAACTTTGCCTACAAGAGGGGAAATTGAATTAAGGCAGGAAAGCCTGGGGTATTAAGTGGGAATCACTAGGGGCCCTTCCACACAGTCCTATATCCCAGAATATCAAGGCAGAAAATCCCACAGTATCTGCTTTAACTGGGTTATCTGAGTCCACACTCAGATTTGGGCTTTTCTGCCTTAATATTTTGGGACACAGGGTTGTGTGTAAGGGCCCTTGGAATCATGGTTAGCATGTTTGTTTTGGATAGTGCTGATAAATCCATCATGCCCTTCCATGCTCACAAGCACTGATAAGTTTCAATGATTTCAATAGGTCTGCTCTCATTAGGGCCAACATTGAATTTAACCTTAAGTCTTTCAAGAATTAAATCTGTGAAAAGGAAGGTTGAATGGACAAGCTTTTCTTTTTACTCTCCTTACATTCTTCCTCTCATATTGTTACCTTTTCAGACACGATAGACGATTTTGCCAAACTCGAGACAATGACCCAGGCCCTTAGAAAATTATTTCTGTAATTCCCCCTTGCCTAACCACATTGAGTTTAATCTGACTGCTTTAAAAATGACTCTCATGGTAGCTATTTGATCACAGAAGATCTTTACTAATTAGCTTTATGTTAATAATGAGAAACTGCTTATACCTGGAGGCTACGGGAACACAGTTAACTCTTCCATCTATCATAAATGTTGCATTTCAGGCTCCCGTATGGTATGTAACAACACAAAGCTACAGTGACATTTTCATGGAGTTCTTTTGATGATAAAGCTGTCATTGCCAGCTATCAATTTTCAATATATCTCTAGCATCTGATACTAATAACCTTCTCTCTCTATAACCGTTTGGGAATATGCAATGAAATTCAGATGCTTACCACAAATAAGCAAAGATTCTGTCAGCTCCCAAAATGAAATCACAAATGTACAGCAATGTCGTGAGCATTAACTAAGGCTGCTGACTTGTCGATGTTCCAGGAAGATAATAACATGATTAGTTAACAAGCTTCTGTGGCTGCAAATAGGATCAACAGAGGGGAGAAGCAGGATCATACCCCCTGGCTTTCTCCCTGTACAATGACTATACACTTCTACTGGTTTTTAAAAATTGTGTTTAAAAATGGTGTTATTATGGCTTCTCCAAATGAAAACTCTGGCCTCCAGATTTTCCCCAAATCCCAAAACTTCTAATTTTGCAGAGAGACACACACACACTAAAATAATTCCCTCTTTAGAGCTCATCTCTTTGCTTTCTTATCTGTCCAGTCCACCTCTCACAGCCATACATAGTTATTGGAAGTACAGTGACAAGAGTTAATTTGACGCTGGTATTTAACAACCCATCTATGCAGCTGTGGATTTTATCTAGTTCCTTTTTAGTTGCCTTTCTTAGAACTTGTCTACACATATTGAATAGCCCGCACTAACTATGAAGTTTGTCCTGGTTGTCTTCATGATATCCAGGGACTTCTGGTCCTTATTGCGATATAAACTGTGTCAATTCACTTTAACCCCACATTAAAGAATATCAAGGAGTTTTACTGAAACTCCAGTGCAACTATGCAGTTTTGGCATGGACAACATAAAAGGATCCAATGCAGAGTTGTCTGCTGTCCACATGGGTTGCTGCCACATCTCCCTTTTCTTGAACAAATCAGCACAGACATGGGAAACTGATTGGGCTTACCTCACCTCTAACAATGTCAGACAGAGACAGGGGAGGAGAGCTCCTGGTCATCATGCCTTCCCATGCTCACATAAGCAGATAATCTACTTCCTTAGTTCTGGTGGTACAGGTGCCTCTGCTGATGTCAGCATGAGACACTCGAATGACAAGGAGCTCTCATAGAGGTCTGTGGCCCTCTGGGAGCAGTAACAGTGGCAGGAATGCTGAAATGATGTTCCATCTGGGCAGAAGTAGTCCCAGCCTGGCTGGACCTTGTAGTCTGAGTGCTGCCAATGCTGCGGATTAGAAGTGAAGTCTGTGACTGCCTCTGGGACCAGCCTGAAGCAGTCCTGTTCTGGACTAGCTGCACAAGAAATGTCCAGTGCAGATGAACTTCCGGTCACCAGCTTTATTAAATACAGTTTTGATTAATGGCTGAGCTGAACTAGAGAAAATCCTTTGATGCCTTCATCACACATTCTGAGGTTATATATGGAAATATATTTGCTCATTTGATGAGATTTTGGTTGAAACAAACCATCTAACCTAGATGAGAGAGTATGTGAAGTATGGTCCAAACTCTAGAATAAGTCCTTCTGCTAGCATTAGAGTAAGATACCAAGGACTTATTAATTTGTTGTTTTTTTGGAATTGGAGCAAAAAATGGTTGCTGTTTTTTTGCAAACTTAGTAATGCTTTGTGGTGGTGACACATTTATACATACAAAGAAAATATAGTGGCCCCTTTTTATCTGCTGGGATTTAATTCCAAGATTCCTCAATTTATGGATGCCCATTATAGATAATGGCATACTAAAATAGCGTACCTTATATACAATGGAAAAATCAAGCTTTGCTTTGGGGAATTTTCTTTTGAATATTTTCGAACCATGCATATGAAGAGGCAACTGTACTGAAGAACAGGTTGACTGATAACAAAGACATCAACAATCCATCCAATGGTCTTATTTCAAATGGTCAGGATTGATAGTTATGTTCAAGGCCATCTAAAATATTAGCCAACCTAGTATCTGAAGAAACATTTCCTTTTGACTCCCTGAAAGTACTGCCCCATTTCATAACCATGATGAAATACTTCCCACCCCACCCCTTTTTTTGTAAATGGTACCATGGCTCTCCTGGGGAAGGCATAGTAAGAAAGCAAGCAGTAACTGAACTAGACTGTTTCCCTTTAGTGATTTGTTCCCCAGAGCAATGGAGTTGAACACGTCTTGAAGCATGGCCAAAGAAACTCACTAAGTGACCTCATATACTCTCAGCCCCATTCACACTAAGGTCTTCATAAGTTGAAAACAAATTGAAGGCACACAACAATAACAAAAGCAAATCTTCCTTCAGGTATGGAATTGCTTGACACTTTATGGACATTTAAGTAGCAGTTGAACGTCTTTCAATGTGTACTTAAAATCTGGGTTGATATCATCTGATTTGCAATCCATCATATTTCTGTGTTGTTACCTTGTTTCACATTTTCCTCTACTTAGGAAGTTGTTTTTTTAAAAAAGGTTTCATAACATATGCTTTCATATTGCATTGTACACCTTTATGTTCAATGAGCCACCCAGAAAATGTTTATTTAGTTCCGTATGGTAGGAAACTATAGTGTGATGCCACATATGTAGCTCCCACAAGTGTTATACAGTAATTGCAGGTTATTCTTTCCTCTGTTCATTTTAATTTCTGAATGCTTGCATTGTCCTTCTTACATAGCATTGGGAGGGGAAATGGCAACAATGGGTGCTCCATTTTCCTGCACATTGACTTGGAATAGCAGAACAGGGTAAATGGCATGAAGGCATTGGCTTTGGGTGCTGTCTGAATGACACAAAGAAAGAATAAATGGGGGTAAGAAGAAATGCATACCCTCCAACATTGTCTTGATCAATCCTTGCCATCCCGCTTTTTCAATTGCTTTTCCATTGATTCCCCCTTCTTCCCATCCATTTCCCTTATTGTCCTTAGTTTATTTCAGTTGCTACAAAATGTGTTCAAAATGCTTTTGTTGGACCAGATGTTTCCTGATTTTCATCTGTGAAATGTTGCAAGGTCTGGGTCATTCCTAGGTTTTGGCCCTACAATTTCAGGGCTTGAGATGTTCTTATATTTTAGCCAAACACAACAAAATCCCAATACACACACATTAATTCTACCAGAGGTGTTATACTTGAGAAGCATTCCTCCTGCTGATCTCAGGTCAGTTGGATGCATTAATTTATTCAAAAACTGATGTCAGTTGAGGAACTTTCAAACAGGAAAGGAAAGGGAGTATCCCAAGCAGAACAATGTTGATATTATCTCAAGGAAACCCTCCAGCAACACCTTTAGGTTTCTCTTGGCATGAGAGGAAGAATCCTGATGAAACAAACAGTTCTATAATAGTTCACATCTATTTTTCAATATTATGTTAATGTTAGATAATTTAATGTCATTTTATATCATTCAATATTTATTTATTAAAATATATCCCATCCTATATCAGAAGACCTCAGGGCCATGTTCAAGTAAAATCCATTTAACCAGTTCAAAGGTTACATTTAATATTCAGACAAACAAAAACATTCTAAAAATGTCATGTGTTAAAATAGCTTAAAGGGTTTTAACAGTTCAAAACTGAAATATTTTGGAAGAAATCAATTTGCAAGACAGCTTTAATAATAGATTAGTCACTATGCCTGATCCAGTTCTTTGGGTACCTAAACTGTATTTCTAAATGCATCAGCTTTGAATATCCAAATAACTTTCTGATTTATATATTTAAGACATATTTTGGATTCCAAGATATGATTTTTTTGTGAATATTCACACCACCCATTGTATATATTTTTAAAAGAAGAAATATGCTTTAGAGTTGACAGGGTTGACAGGGAATGGAGGGGGCTAGTATGAAATTGTGTGTGTGGGGGGGGGGGTTTGAAAATTGCAGCCAGATAAGATAGATAACTATAAAATCATAGATTAATAGAGTTGGAAAAGAGAACCATCAAAGGACCATCAAACACAATCCCTTGCCATGCATGAACATTCAATCAAAGAACTCCTGGCAAATGGCCATCCAGCCTCTGTTTAAAAGCCTCCAAATAGGGAGACTCCATTATAACCTCAGCCAGCATATTCCACTGTCATGCAGTTCTAACCATCAAGAAGTTTAGAGCCTAGATTCATGGATACCAAGGGAATCAGTAGCTACTGAAATGGACATCCAAGTGCCACCTCTGTGTTGATGGAGGCAGGCAGGATTTTCCCCGGGTACTGGTTGTGGGGGTCAAGGTAACTGCCCTCCTTTCTGCTAGAGATCCCCGTGTACAACTAGTGGGCCACTGTGTGACACAGAATGCTGGACTAGATGGGCTGAGGCCCGATTCAGCATGGCTCTTCTTATGTTCTTATGTTCTTATGAGTTCTTCTTTATATTCATGAGAAGTCTCTTTTCCAATAGTTTCAAACCATTGCTCCATGTAGAATAATAGAATCATAGAGTTGGAAGAGACTTCATGAGCCATCCAGTCCAACCCCCTGCCAAGAAGCAGGAAAATTGCATTCAAAGCACACCCGGCAGATGGCCGTCCAGCCTCTGCTTAAAAGCTTCCAAAGAAGGAGCCTCCACCACACTCCGGGGCAGACAGTTCCTTGGCCAAACATCTTTCACAGCCAGAAAGTTCTTCCTAATGTTCAGATGGAATCTCCTTTCTTTAGAGCCTAGTCTATAGAGCCAGCACCATTTTCAATATGGCAATATTTGAAATACTTAGTCATGTCTTAATATTATTTTCTCCAGGTTAAACATAACCTGCCCCCTAATCTGCTCTTTGTATGACATGGTTTCCACACTTTTTACCATTTTGAACAGTCTTCTCTGGACATGTTCTAGGTTGTCAGTATCCTTCTTGAATTGTGGTGCCCAGAACTGAACACAGTTTTCCTGGTGAGGTCAGAAAAAAGTGGAAAAGAGTGGAACTATGACTTCCCTCCATCTAGACCAGTGGTTCTCAACCTGTGGGTCCTCATGTGTTTTGGCCTACAACTCTCAGAAATCCCAGACAGTTTACCAACAGTTAGGATTTCTGGGAGTTGAAGGCCAAAATCTGGGGACCCACAAGTTGAGAACCACTAATCTAGACGCTATGCCCCTATTAATGCAGCCTATAATCTCACTGGCTTTTTACACTGCCACATCACACCGTTGACGCCTGTTGAGCTTGTGGTCTACTAAAATTTCTAGATTCCTTTCACATGGACTGTTTTCAAGTTAGGTGTAACTCATCCTATATATTATCTTTTCCTGCCTTAAGTGTAGTACCTTACATTTCTATTTCTCCCTGTTGTCAGTTTTGACCCAGCTCTCTATGGTCATTTGGGCTGGGCAGTTATGAAACTCCAGTGTTCTTTGAACCCAAGCTCAAAGAACACGGATAGCTCAAAGTCTCAAACTTAAGCATTTATTTGGGCTCAACTACTAATGCTCTATATTTGCAAAAGGAAACTAAAACTAGGGATGGGCAGATCTGTCAAACCCATTCTCTGGATGTTCTTCTTTGTCCATCTCCAAAATATGACAGTTCTGCGTGGTCATGTGCTTTTGACAAAATTGCTGCTGCAGTTATCTTCAAGTTGAGTCTGACATATACAAACCAAGGGGGTAGTTACAGGGGTACAAAATGAAGTCTTCTCTTCCCCAACAAGAAGTCTGCTTTTTTGTTTTCTCCATAAATTTCTAGCATTATAACTTTTTCATTTCTATAATTCCTCCATTTTCTGTGTTTGCACTCACTGTTATGCCTGCAATGAATTTCTACATGCTCAACTGGAGTTTTGAATTTTCTGTAATGCTAGAAATTTGCAAAAAGAAAGAAATGTCATTTGGGGTCATAGTCTTCATATTTGGAGGGGCAGTGCCCTCCTTCTGCTACCTCCACAATGATCCTCCAGATGGTAACCCTATCGTAAAGTTGTCTCAGTGGGAATTATTCAAAAGAAGGTTGCCATGGCATCCTCTGAATTTAGCCTACAGCACCTGGTATTCCTTTGCAAGTGATAACCAGGCCTGACCCTGCTGAGCTTCCCAGAACAGGCAGTGTCTGATGCCTTCCAGATTTTTAAAGTAGCAAAATAAAATGTATTCTGTGCATTTAAAAAAACCACCCTGGATGTATTAATGGATACATTGACAGTCTTCAGCACTCATAAACTATAGCGTGATTGTGTCTACTTCAGATATGCTTTTCACTTCTTTCAGATAAAGGCATGTGATTAAATACATTTTTCCTTCTTAGAGTGGACTGGAGGTGCAGAGGCATATGGATTCCTAACTGTAAATTGCAAATTCTGCTGGAGATATGCAGAATTGGAAAACTTTGTGAGTAATATAGGCAAATTTTACTTGAATTGTGTTGAAGTAACTGTGGAAAGAGGTGTAAGTCTGGGAAACACAGATTGATAGCTTATGTTCTATTCTTCCTTTTTCTTGGTGCCCTCCCATATTTCCTTCTCACATTTGTCATCATGTCAATGATGTTGGGTCTGCTGAAAATTGTGCTGGTTCTCAGATGAATATCATTCCATTTTAGCCTGGAAATTCTCACATTATCCAGCAGCATTGCTCTGAGGTTTTTTTGATCCCCACATGAGATCGTCTAACTCAACCAAAATGTTCCATTTTTCACTTTGATCTCAGTTTTCGTTTATATGTAACTGTTTCTTTTTCCTCTGAACTCTGCCGAAGTGGTGAAAACAGCTGGTAATACATCAGTAGTGATACTTCAAAAAAGAGAAAAGAAGGGGGATGGGCATTTAAAAAAATAGGAAGAAACTATCATGGGTCATAAATGGCTGCCTTCTGATTTTTTAAAAATGAAACCCTTATAATTTTATATAATTTTATAATTTTACCAGCATGGTGTAATGGTTTGAATGCTGGATAGGGTTTAATTCCCTGCTTGGCTATGGAAACCCCTTGGGTGATTCAATTCCCCACTTTACAATTGAGGGCAAGACTGTTCTCTTGAGCAAAAAATAACAGAACCACAAAGTTCATTAAGTTCATGTTTTCTCCACTTTTGCAGGAGTCCTGTGCTTCTAATCCCAATAAAACTGGAGAGTCTACTGTAAAGATATTTTAACATCATTCCTCTTGTGCTCCTCTTCTCCAAGCACTGCCACCTTGACTTCCACATTACATGCATTTTCAAGCATCATTCATAAAGTGCTAGAAATTTTAGAGAAATCCTGTATCAAGATAGTTCAGTGACTGCATCTTATCAAAAACAAAACAAATCAAAATGTAAACAAAAGTTAGAAAACAATGCCTAATGTCTTTCAGGAGTCAACTGTGACACTTGGAGGGTCAAGCCCTATTATCTTTTGTTTCCTGCTTATTTAAAAAAACATTTACTGAAATCTTTTGCTCATAAATCTAAGATTAGGAAAATATGTTTTGTTCAGAAATGATTATTTTAAACTTACGTAGGAACCACTATTAAATGTCTTCTTGTTTCACATATCAAGACTGTCCTACCCCCAATTTCCTGGCTGAGTTAGGTATATTTTTTTTCTAGAGGTCTGTATTTTGTAAAAAGGCTCCTCACACCTAAAAAGCTATTTCTGACTCATGGAGATCTTAAGCATTCTGTATCACACAGTGGCCCACCAGTCACTGCTTTGACCTGCTCCCGACCCCCCACAACCAGTACCCGGGGAAATCCTGCCTTGAAGCTGTCCAGGCTGACCGCTGTCACAACCTCCTCTGGAAGTGAGTTCCATAACCCAAAAGAAATCATCTGCTTCAGTGGTGACAAAGAAAATAATTTTTCTTTATTCACCTTTTCTATCCCATGCATGATTTTAGTGATCAAGTCACCTCTTAAACGCCGTCTGGCTCCATCCCTTGGATCATTTCTGAGCCATTTCTGACTCATGGAGATCTTAAGAGGGGTCACTGCTTTCTGAGACACTTAAGATCTTTTGCCTTCCCAAAATCATCTGGTGGATTTTCGTAGTGAAGTGGGGTCTGGCTCTCTTATTAAATCTGAGAACCAGTGTGGCATATTGGTTTAAGTGTTGAACTCGAAACTAGGAAACTGAGGTTGAAATCCCTCTTTGGCCACAGAAAACCAGTGGGTGACCTTGGGCATGTCGCACGCACTCAGCCTGAGGGGAAGGCCATGGCAAAGCCCCTGTGAAGAAATCCTGATAAGAAAACTCCATTATAGGTTTGTCACACATTAAAAACAACTTGAAGTTATGTAACCACATGTTTTGAGGGAGTTTACAGGATCAAGAAGAACACAGCCCTTGCTCCACAGAGCTTGATGCATTCATACCACTTGTGGTGACCTTATGCCCTATGATAACAGCCAGCTATTTGAAGGTATTATGTATCTGAATGTCTATTCAGTCCTACCAGTCATCATACCTCTGGTGGTGGCTCTCAGCGGTACTCCGGTTCACTGCCAGGAAGCCACTGCCACATGCCCTGCCTTGCTGGGCTCCTCTGGCAGCTCTTCACATGGGGGAAAAGCTTCCCCCATTGAAAGAATGGTAACACGGAAAGCCTCCTGTGTTGCCAGGGTGGTGACACACCAGTTCTGCCCTCCTTCACCCATAGAGTCAGCACAACATTGTGTGATTGGATTAGGCCGGCTCCATGGGTAACAGGCTAGACAGGTGTTTACCACCAAATCTAGCCCCGTATGAGGAGGTTGTTAGTCTGATGGAGAGATAAATAGTTTTTAAAAAGGAGAACAGACTCTTTCAAATTAACATCCAACTGTGGAGGTATACAGGTAAGCTGGTCATAACGTTCATCACTATGGAGTGGTATCATACACTGCAAATTAGTGTAATTATGTTTCTAATTATGTAGCTGGGAATATATTATACGTATATCAACATAAGTACATCTTTGTCCTCCCCTGCCTCCAATGCACTTATTCTTACAGGTGATGTTATAAAATTCTGTATCATACCTACTCCAATGCTTGTAACACCCCTTAGTTGCAGATATAATATTATGTGACATTAATTTTGTTCCTGAGTTATAAATGTCATTTCTTAATTGGTTTTATCATAAAAACATGGGGAAAGTTTATTAAGCTGCAAAAACTTTGTTTTTGTGGGACATCCTGCAGCACTTTTTGCTATTGTTTTCAATGAATATCTCATCGAGTCTTCAACATAGTTTGCGGCCACTACAAAAACAAAGTTTCTGGAGTATAACAATTACTTGAAAAGTAAATACCAACCAATTAAACTAAAACAAAAAACACTTTCAAACCAGGAACAGAATTTTTGTTTTCAATTTTTGTTACATAGTATAATAGCAGAATAATTATCAGAGAAGAAGACATGTATATCCTGCATCTATTCCATATTCACTCCAAGAGAAGGGTTGAAAAAAAAGAGATATCTAGAATGACAGAATTGGAAGGATGACAAGGATCATTTAGTTCAATGTCTTACCAGTAACGGAATCTACCGTGAAGAAGTGGACATCAAACTTCTGTTGGCGCTAAGCTAAAAGATCAGTACAGTGTTCCCTCACTTATTGTTGGGGTTAGGTTCTAGGACCTCCCGCAATAAGTGAAAACCCGCAATGTAGGGATGCTCTATTTATCTTAATATTTGACATAATTTTAGTAGCTATACACAATTTTAAGTCTTTATAAACTTAAAATAAAGTGAAGGAAAGGAAGGAAGGAAGTAAAGGCCCTTCAAGGCTGGAGGAAGGGAGGACTTAGGAGGGAAAGTGCCTTGGAGAGTGGCAGTGGCAAAACTCACAAAACAGCGAAAAATCCATGATATATATTTTAGATTAATACTTTTTGAAATCTGTGAAACGACGAGTCTGCAATAAGTGAACCGCGAAGTAGCGAGGGAACACTGTACTGGGGAAAAACTCTTTTGTGGGAGCCATCTGCATAGCTTGTGTGATATGATTTTGTGGTGGCAGGTAAAATATTCCAATGTTGAGCTATTATTCAGTACACATCCCATGATTATGAAAACTTGATAAGCTGAGATGTGATTTCATAATGAAATCTCCCTAAGGGGAGCATGCAGATGTACTGTAAAAACATACTGACATATTGTGCTTTGTCCCCAGGTAGCATATTAACACTTTCTTCCATTCAAGAGAAAACAATGTTAAATTTTTGACAATAATAGCAAAAGAGTCCCCTGAGCCATATAAATGGCTCTTGGAGATAACACCTGAAGTTAATATTGAAAACATGCCAAAATGTTAAATGGAGAAGTCATGAATGCAATAGAAAGAGAGATTTTTAGTTTATGGACAGGATCCAAAGATTCATGGAACTAGTTATATAAAAGGCCAACCTCTCCCAAATCCCAGACATGACAGTAAACCTCTGCCTGGGCAATATGTCTGATGGTATAGTTTGAGGATCACTTTATAGAATTTGTATCCATGAATAAAATTAGACAAATTGGTTCCAGTCCATCTTCTCCCTGTTTTATGTGCCATCATTGGCATCCAACTACAGTGTTCCTATAAATGAGAGACCACCAAGAAATTACGTTATTAACAGCCCTGTTAAAATCATTTATCCTCAGGGTCATGGCTTCTTCTGATGAGTAAATCTACTTATTGGGTCATTCTTTTATTTTACTGTGGCCTTCAGCTTTTCCACGCATTATATCTTAGCCAATAGATGACTCATTGGATATGTATCCATAAGTCTTTGAACATATCCAATGAGTCACCCATTGATATGTCCAAAGAACAATAGGTTCCGTTTAGTCATTCTTATTTTTAAGGAGTGTTTAAGCCTGATTTGCTCCAGAACTTTTGCCTTTGAAAAATGGTCAAAACAGTTCACACCAAGAGCTACAACCAGATTGTTAATTGGGATTGCCTGCAGGAAATACACATCCCTCCTATTGTAATAGTTCAATTGGCTGCTAGTCTATTTCCGAACTTAGTTCAATGTCCTAATAATGTCCTAATAATGACCTATTAAGTTCTACATGACTGAGTTCAAGGTTATTTGATGGACTGTATCATTCATTATGAGCTTACCCAGATATTTAGTGGAGACCCTTCTCTAAATCCTACGAATTGCAAAGCCATATTAGGAAAAAAGTGAAATCCTGGTTATGGGACCAGGCCTTTGCACAGTAGTAGAATGTAGTATGTGGATTGGAATAATATTGGTAAGCTGATAGATGGAATATGCCTTCTTGTTTATTAACTCGATGTATGGACGGACCATTGTTTTTAATGTTTTTAATGTAATTTAGTATTGAAATGTTGTTTAAATGTTGGAATGTTATATTTTATGGTTTTATATTGTATTTTAGGCATCAAATTGTTGCCTTGAGTCCCTACTGTAAATAAATAAATAAATAAATAAATAATAGTTGCCCCTTTTCTTGAGAGTTTGCTTTCTAGGGACTGCAGTGATTCCTTCTTTTGTCCTTTCAGCAAGTGAAACTTTGCTACTTCTACAGGCTTTATAGATCGACTGCAACAGGCATTTAATGGTGTATTGTTTTGTTATTTTACATAAGAACATAAGAACATAAGAAGAGCCATGCTGAATCGGGCCTCAGCCCATCTAGTCCAGCATTCTGTGTCACACAGTGGCCCACTAGTTGTACACAGGGATCTCTAGCAGAAAGGAGGGCAAAACCCTCACCTGCTCCCGACCCCCACAACCAGTACCGGGAAATCCTGCCTACCTCCATCAACACAGAGGTGGCACTTGGATGTCCATTTCAGTAGCTACTGATTCCCTTGGTATCCATGAATCTGTCTAATCCTGCCTTGAAGCTGTCCAGGCTGACCGCTGTCACAACCTCCTCTGGAAGTGAGTTCCATAACCCAATGACCCTCTGGGTGAAGAAATATTTCCCTTTATTAGTCCTAACTTTCCTACCTTGGAGTTTCAGGGAGTGCCCCTAGTCCTAGTGTTGTGTGACAGAGAAAATATTTTTCTCTATTCACCCTTTCTATCCCATGCATGATTTTATACACTTCGATCAAGTCACCTCTTAAACGCCGTCTTTCAAGGCTGAAAAAGACCAAGGCGTTGCAACCTGATTTCGTAAGGGAGCTGCTCCATCCCTTGGATCATTCTTGTTGCCCTTTTCTGTACCTTTTTCCAGTTCCGTTATATCCTTCTTGAGGTGCGGTGACCAGAATTGTACACAGTACTCAGATGTGGCCTCACCATAGATTTGTAGAGAGAGGCAATACAACATTTGACGACCTATTTTCGATTCCCTTCCTGATCATGCCAAGCATAGAATTTGCTTTTTTACTGCTGCTGCGCACTGGGTTGACATCTTCATTGAGCTGTCCACCAAAACCCCAAGATCCCTTTCCTGGTTTGTCTCGGAAAGCTTTGACCCCATCAATTGGTAGTTGTAGTTGGGGTTCTTTGCCCGATGTGCATGACTTTACACTTGTTTAGGTTAAAATGCATTTGCCACTTTGTTGCCCATTCACTCAATTTCGAGAGATCTTTCTGGAGCTCTTTACAATCAGTTTCATTTTTAACTACCTGAACAATTTAGTGTCGTCTGCAAACTTTGCTACCTCAGAATTTACTCCTACATCCAGGTCATTAATGAATAAATTAAAAAGTAACGGACCCAAAACTGAACCTTGGGGTACGCCACTTCTCACCTCTTTCCACCCAGAGAAATGTCCGTTTATTACCACCCTTTGTTTCCTACAGTTTAGCCAGGTTCCAATCCAGGACAAGACCTGTCCTCTGATTCCATGGCTGAAGAGCTTATTTAGGAGCCTTTGGTGAGGGACTTTGTCAAAAGCCTTTGTCAAAAGCCTCCCTCGACCTGCCCCAGTTCCAGACCGCCCTAAAGACCTGGCTATTTAGGAAAGCCCATGGCTAATGCAGAACCAGGAACTCAACTACCTGAGCCTGGCCCTTGCATTTAACCCCTAAATATTTTAATCTAATTTTTAATATTTTTAATATTTTTAATTGTTGAATTGCTATATGTAAGTCGCCCGGAGCACTAACGTGGAGGGCGACTCAGAAATAATAAAGTCAGTTCAGTTCAGTCAGTTCAGAAAGTCAAGGTAAACAATATCGACTGGGTCCCCTTTATCTATGTGTTTATTTACACCCTCAAAGAATTCTAACAAGTTAGTAAGACATGATTTGCCTTTGCAGAAACCATGTTGATTTTCCTTCAGCAATGCCTGTTCTTCTATGTGCTTAGTAATTTTTCTTTAATAATGGTTTCCATCACTTTGCCTGGAACTGAGGTTAGACTAACTGGCCTATAATTTCCTGGATCACCCTGGATCCTTTCTTGAAGATCGGAGTTACATTTGCCTCCCTCCAGTCCTCGGGTACAGTGCCTGATCTTAGAGAAAGGTTATATATTTTGGCTAGAATTTCAGCAATTTCACACTTGAGTTCCTTAAGAACTCTGGGGTGGATGCCATCTGGCCCTGGTGATTTGTTGACATTTAGTTTAGTAAGGCATGTGAGAACATCTTCCTTGTTTATCTCTATCTGGTTTAATTCATTTAATTCCCTCCCTGAAAAAACTGACTCAGCTGCAGGCATATGTTGTCTGTCCTCCTGTGTGAAAACGGAGGCAAAGAAGTCGTTTAGTCGGGACAATTTTATCTTCTGCCTTTTAATAGATTTTAAATGGATTTAATTCTATAGACTATTAGCACTAAATAAATCTTATATATTTTATGGATGCATTTATATGTATTTTAATCAGTATTTGTTTTCATATTTGAGTTCCATTTCTAAGGGGAAGTAGCCAACATGACTCAGTGGCTTGAATGTTGGACTATGACTCTGGCGATCTGGGTTTGAATCTCCACTTTGCCAAGATAACCCACTATTTGATGGGTCACCATAAGTCAGGAATTATTTGAGAGCCCACAATAACAACAGCCTCGGGGGAGAAAGTTTTTTCTTATAAAAATAAGAATGGAAGAATCAATGTATTTGATTATTTCATTGAGGCAGAGAGGGGTGTGTGGATGGAAGAGCACTATGGAGAACCACTTTATCACATTCCCAAGAACTGGTCAAAATTTCAGAGGACAGCTATGATTTTCTGGTTCTCCCACTATATTGACTGCTAGTCTATTTCTGGACAGAGTTCAGTGTTGTGGTTATGGCCTATAAAGTTCTGTATGTCCAGGCTATTCATTGGGAACATTTTAAGCATGTCTTCCTGCATGGCAGAATGGTGTTGGCCGGGATGGCTCTTGTGGTCTCTTCTAACTGTATGATTCTTGAAGCATAGAATTATAAGTAATATGTTCTTGTTTTATGTCTGCCATGTCCATGTGCATTATAAATGAATTGCCCACAAACTGATTTTTAAAGTCTTGAATGTAGTTCAATGTGCATGAAGTATCAAGCTGTCTTTTAAAAATGTTCATGTTGGAATTGATTTTCAGCTTGATTTTTTACACATATTGTAGCAGCAAATTGGGAGTTATGGAACTCCAAGGGGCAAGTTACCTCTTACCAAAACGGCGGCATGGACGTGCGGGCGCAGGGATGAGAAAACCACGCAACAACTTCACTGCTCAACGTGAAATCAAAGATTTATTGGTTAACACCAGCTGGTGGGGTTGCCCACAGAACGAGCTGCGATAAGGGGCAAACGGCCCCGGTCATCCTCACCACAAAGCACTTATACCCTTCATGGCGGCATCCACAAAAGCCCGCCCTCCTTCATGAACATTTCACAAACATCATTGGCTGGTGTTACAGAACATTTCATTAATCCAATTAAACATAACATTTTCATATGTATCACATCTTAATCCCCTCCTATATGTTAGAACAATGAACATTTCTATGGTAGTCTTTCCCACAGTGCAACTATCAGTGGCTGGGACTCTTGTGTTCCCAACTTGCAACATTTGGCTTCTGCAGACTCCTTGCCAGCAACGGAGGGGGCAGAATCCCTCTGCTCATGCGCAGTTCTCATCCATTTGGCACTAAGGTAAACAAACCTCATGCTTTGCACTGTTTAGACCAATCTGAGCCTACGTTATCTTACGCTAGGCACGGGGTGTACTTTGGCAAATCACTGCCTGGGCTAGAAGCACCAATCATAGTGTTACATTCACGGAGCTTGTGCCTGCCTGATTCTTGGCACAGAAACCCACTTTTCTAAGCTCTACACGTGTGCAGCATCACTCTCTGACTGTACGCCTGTTGGAAAAGTACCAAAACCGCTTTAATATAAGCATCAAATAAATGAATTTTAATACACGTCTCATAAGGGTTATGAATCGGCTCATAGAAACAATGTACAGAGAAATCATTCTTCTGGAGGCCAAATCCTTTCCTCTTTGCAAAAAGTCATGTTATAAAAGCATTTCTACTTTATTGTAGAAAAGCAACACAAAGCAGTAACACACATGCTACAGCATGTTTTAAAAGTAGAACAGGAGAAAACCAACATGAGGCACACAAAATGGAGGCACAGAGCACAAAACTACAGCATATCTTAACTCCTCCTTTCTTCATCGCTGTGATTGGAAGAGAGTGAGCAAGTAGGCAGTACTAAGTAACAATGTTTACACCAACTGTATTATGACTCACTCTACAACTAGATGGCGCTCATGAGAAAGGAAATCTTCTTACTTCCATCATGCAGCCACTCTCATGAACCAGACAAATCACATTTATCTAGACTTCAGTATAAACACTAGAGCCTTATTTTAATACAGAAAAAGGTTTCTCCCCTTGAATATAGGAACACATAGAAAGAACAGAAGTGAATCCATAATGAACTACAGTATTTTGTCATTAGTTTCAACAGGCAGCACAAACATCTGCAAATCAGGGTCACAAAAGCCAAAGTGAAAATTATATTTGAATCAAAAACAAAAGGGGTGACTATGATGGCTTTTGGCGGGCTCTGTCAACACTCTTTTAGCTATTTGATTTTATGCTGAAAAACTAATAGCTGAAAAAGAATCAGTGCAACACCTGTAAGAACTAAAGCTCAGATGGAGAGAAATCTGTCTCTTATTTTGAGAGCCTCTCCCAACATCAAACAGTGCATTTCTCCATCAATGCTCCACCACTTTCAAAAATATGCCTTTTTTCAAAGGCATAATGCTAAGGAAGGAACGTACACTGTCTAGACATTCGAACAAGAAGAGACTTGAACTAACACTTTGCAGACTGGCTCAGAGCACTTTATGAACATTTACCTGCAACAGCGGTTCAATGGGACTAAACTGTATATAATCCAGACTATAACATGGATGTACCTCCTTGGTATTATAAAATCCGCTTGATGGCTTTAATTAATTATTGTTGTATGTAGTTGTTTTTAATGTAATGTTTTAATGCTTTCTAATAATGTTGATTATATGGTGTATTTTAAAATTGTATTGTGGTAGTGCGGCCTGTAGTGCTGCAAATGTAAGCCGTGCTGAGTCCCCCTGCGGGGGTGAGAAGCTATGGGGTACAAATACCATAAATAATAATAATAAATTCTTATACTCCATCACCACCTCCCTGAAGGACTTCCTTTTTCTATTCTTCTTAACCTAACTGACTCTTCTCCCTTTCAGAGTCCTAACACCAGCACCTAGCTGCTAACCGTCTCCCTGCTAGAGAGACCAACTGCCCTCTGACTCCTTGCCAGAGTTCCACTCACTGACTAACTGCCTCAGAGTCCAACTCCCAACTGTCCTTTTTGAATTTCCAACGGACATTCTTCTCTGTGCTTGGCCTAAGCTCCGCACACTGGCTTCCAACCAATCAGCAGGCTTCTCTGCCCCTCCCCCCAGGCTGCTTCCAAGCTCAGCCTTCTCTGGGAAATAGCTAACCTAAAATGGCCGTTCTTTTTAAACAGAACACAAAATGGCTGCCGCACTAAACTGGGTTTCTTCACCGAGCTTCTCCTGGCCTAAAAAACAGACAAAAAAAATTATGTTGCAATTTGTTGTTGCAGTATTACTTGCAGGTGGCAGGAGAATGGAAATGTCAACTTCCTTGTGTCCCAACGTGGATGAGCTCCCTCTGTCAGTTCCAGCTTCCCATTTGGGGACACGAGAGAAGCCTCCCAAAGGATGGCAAAACATCAAAACATCTGGGTGTCCCCTGGGCAACATCTTTGCAGACGGCTAATTCTTTCACAACAGAAGCAACTTGCAGTTTCTCAAGTTGCTTCTGACATGAAAAAAATCGGAGCAGATTATTCTCTCAAAGTAGATTTTTGGAAGGTTGGATGAGGAGATATTATTTAGTTAGACAGGTAACTAAGTAGGGGATGTAGACTATGGAAATCTAATTGAATCCTGTTTAAATTACCATATTTGTTTATTTAAATTGAAATAGTTTTATGGGTTTATATCATTTCATCTGTTTGCTGCCCTGAGATTTCATGATAAAGGGCCAGGACAAAAATATTCATAATTAAAAGAAAATCAGAAGAGCTGTATGAAAATATGAGACTGAGTAGGGAAATTGTGTTCTGGAGACCTCGAGGAGGGCCTTCTCTGTTATTGCTTCCGAGCCCTGATATTCCCTTGCTAAACACCCAGTATAATGTCATTTATATATCTGGAAAACATACCATTTATACCTAAAAGAAGAACTGACCCCTTCTATTTTCTCTGCCATGGTGCCACTTTCAGGCTGTGAATGTCTGGGTGTTAAAATGGCAGTAGTGTCAAGATCTAGCTCCCCCGCCTTGACCTATCCATGGATCCTATCAAAATTCATAATTTTGGCCACAAAACATACTCCCAACTTATAAATGAGGTTGTCTAGGACAGAAGATATCTCTCAGCATTACTTCGCGAACGAAGATTCTTAGCGTGTTGATGACTAAAAAGGCCAATATGAGATAGGCAAGTTCGGTTGCAGAAAGCACAGCAGAAAGTCTCCTTGGGTGATGTTGTTTCCAAGTTGCGGTTCTTTCTGCGTTGTCGTTTCTCTTCGAGACCCATTCAGCGTGTCTTCTCGAAAGAGGCCGCAGCATTGTGGATAGTGTGTCTCCATGCCTCCCGATGTGAGGCCAGGGTGGACCATTGTTGGTGATCAATTTGGCCGAGCCTGAGATGTTATTTCAGGAAGTCCTTATATTTCTTTTGGGGGGCGCCTCTCTTGCGCTGACCTATGGCGAGTTCACCGTAGAGTAGTATCTTTGGGATGTGGTGGTCCTCCATCCTACTGACATGCCCTGTCCAGCGCAGCTGTGTTCTCAATAGCATGGCCTCAATGCTGGTGATCACTGCTTGCTCAAGGACAGCAACATTTGTCACATAGTCAGTCCAGTGTATTTTTAGGATTGTGCGAAGACAGCGCTGATGAAAGCGTTTGAGGAGTCGTAGGTGTTGGCGATAGGTGACCCATGTTTCAGACCCATAGAGGAGAATAGACAGTACGATAGCTCTGTACCGATTTTGGTGCTTTGCCTCAGGTACTTGTTGCTCCAGACTCTTTTGTGAAGCCTTCCAAATGCACTATATGCCTTTGATAATCTGTGATCTATCTCTTTGTCAATCTTGGCATCTGAAGAGATGATGCTTCCCAGGTAGGTGAACTGCTGAACGGACTTAAGCACAGATTTGCCTATGCTGACAGAAGATATAATGTTTGTACAGTTACATGTCCTACTAAAGGGGAAATTGATGCTTTTAGTAGAAATAACGTCAGGAGAAAGTGCTGCTCAGTATAGGCTTTAGAATACCGGGGTAGCTTGCCAAGTAATAATGACGAGAATAAGCTACTTTGATTGGTACAAAGGCACAAGCAGTGATTTGCCAGGGGACATCATGTGCCTTTTAGATAAGAGCGGCCCTGATTGGCCAAAGGTTGGCAACGTGCGTTTGTTTACAATGTTCTTGAATGGATAGATAGTGCGCATGGCAATTAAAGACTTCTCTCCCTGAATGCTAGGGAGAAGTTGCATAGATTTGTAACATTTTGAGAACACGCTGCATCAGAAGCAGATAACATAGCCTGGGAATGAGAATTAATACCTACGCCATGCATTTTAACAAATAGGAGTGAGATGCTAGAAAATGCTTTGTTTAATTGGATAATGAAATGAGTTCATGAATGCTAGCCATTAACAGGGCATGAAGGAGGGCGGGACAAAGGGGTTTGTCGCCATTGCTTGTATAAAATCAAAGTGTGGAGATTGTTCGGGGCTCTTGCCCTTTAGCAGCTTGTTCTGCGGGCCGAACCCGTCAGCTGATGTCCTGAAAATAAAGTTTGGCTTCATTGAACATAGTAAGAATTGTCGCGTTGTCCATCTGCCCCTGTGCTCGCACGGAGACGTCGCCTGAGGTAAAAGTTACTGCCTAAGGAGTTTTGGGACTCCAAATTGCCGCTACATCTTGGTGACCCCGACGTGATCCAAAAAAGCAATCTAGACGAGTCTGTGGTGTGGAGAACGCGGTCCTGTTGGCAGGACGGTTTCCGCTCGTAAGCGTTTGTCTGGAGCGACCTAGGTGGGCTGAGAAGGGGGGCCCCGATCTAATGACCGGCTGCCTGATTCGTCCCAGAAAAACGCTTACTGACCCGAGAGACCGCAATTGAAGATTTACTACCAGCGAAGCCACAGAAGAGGGAAGACCGGGGGCGCAGAGGGTCAAACTGCGTCTAGTGAGAAATCCGGCACCAAAAAGTGCGCAGAGGAAAGACCGGAGGCGCTGGGGGTCCAGCGTCTAGTGAGAAATCCGGCACACGAGGGCACCGGAGAATAAGGGTCCCGGAGTCTTCAGGAACCGGCAAGTATTAAGCTCTAAGCACTGTCACTTAGGGAACATACACGCCGTTTGGGAGGGCAAACACTGAAGTGGTTTGGTCCTTAGAAATGGGGGGAGTGGGATCCAAGGAGAAAAGAGAGACACCTCTGGAGTGTGTGTTAGTCAACTGGGATAGGTTTTGTCAGCTAGCAGTGGAGGGAAACCCCCATGACTTGAAAGATTACAGGCTTAAGAACCTGTGCTCAGAGGTGTGGCCAGCTGTAGAAGAAATAAACTGGCCAAAGACCGGAACTTGGGATCTGAGTAAATGTAGAGAATTAGAATCTTATTGTTACGAAGTACATCCAACTGATCAATGGGTCTACTCCGCAACGTGGAAGAGATTGGTTTCAGAGGGAATTTGGTGGGCGGGCCCCAAAAAGCCAGCCCAAGATGGATGCTTTGTGAACCGAAAGGCAGGGAAAAAGACACCGGTTTTGCAAATTGAACCGGAGGAATTGCCAGCATTAAGGAGAAGACCAAGGCATAGGGAAAATGCCGCCGCAGAAGCAGGGGGGCCAAATGCACCTCCGCTTGATGTGACTTTAAATGCCCCAGTACCAGCCCCAAACGCGGCCCCCACCCTGGGAGCAAGCTCAGCCTCAGAGATGGCGCCCCAGGCTGTGATGCATCATGAGACGACGGGCCTTGTTCCAACCGCGTCCCCTCCAATGAATCCCCCAGCAATGCCCCAACCCGCCATAACGAGCCTGCCAATCGCGGACCCCCGTGTGATGTTTCCATCAATCATGGTTGCTCCACCAGGCGCGACGGCTCCATTTATGTCACCACAAGCCTCATTGGCTTGCCCCATGTCATATTCAGAACACAATCCCTTCTCCAGAAGGCCACCCGCATATCAAGGCCCCCAGTCAAATGACATCCATTATCCGCTAGAAGAAGCAAGAGAGGCAGAAAGGAGAGCGAGATGGCCAACCCCAGATGTTGAGGGAATGATAGAGCACTCCCAAGACAGAAGAGACAGAAGGGGGAAGGAAGAATACTCCACAGCCACTAGGGGAGTGATAGTGCAATCCCCGAGGGCAAGGAGAAGCCGCTCTCTGGAGGACGGAAGAATGATAGAGCATTCTCCGGACACCAGTAGAAAAGATTACCGGGAACCGCGGGATATTTCACCTATGCGAACTAGAAGCAGATCCCGAGAGGAAGCAGCGAGATCAAATAGAGAAGCAAGGGGGGCCTTGGAGATGCCAATTCGGCAGGTGCCACTCCTGGATGATAATAATCGTGTGGTACAGGCCTTTCAAATTGTCCCCTTTTCCTCAAGTGACATTTTTAATTGGCGAAGTGCCACGCCAGCTTATTCAGAACAGCCAAAAGCGATGGCGGATCTGTTAGAGGGAATAATTGCAACCCATGATCCAACATGGTGGGACTGTAAGCAGCTCTTGAACGCATTGTTCACGGCCGCGGAGAAAAGGAGCATTGTTAATCAAGCCCGATTACTGGCTCAAGAGGGACATGGGGAGATAGACCCAGTCACATATGGAAATGCAAGGTTCCCACTAGAGACAGACCCGGGATGGGATCCAAATGAAGAAGGCCATCGTGACCGTATCAGGGAGTTCCAGCAAATACTTTTAAAAGCAATAAGGAAAGGACCACCCAGACCCTCCAGTATACAAAAATACAGGGGGTGCTACAGGAGAAGACGGAAACGCCTGCTGCGTTTCTGGAAAGATTAGAAGAAGCATACAGGAAGTACAGCCCCTACAATCTGGAGCAAAATGATGGGAGGATAGCCCTAACGCAATCCTTCATTTCCCAATCTTCAGGAGACATTAGAAAGAAAATTCAAAAGCAGCCAGGGTTCTTGGGAAAAACCCTTAATGAACTTTTAGCTTTGGCTGATCAGGTGTTTATAGCCAGAGATCAGGTCGAAGAGGAGAGAAAGGATAAAAAGAAGAAAGAAGGATACAGGGTGTTACTTAGTCTAATGGATGAAAGACAAGAAAGGGGAGAGGAAGTAGTCGTGGGAAGAGCTCAGGAAGAGGACGAGGAAAAGACATGAGCAGGTTGGGTCGAAACCAGTGTGGGCGTTGTAAGAAAGAAGGCCACTGGTGGAAAGATTGTGTAGAGGAAGTGTCAGAAGAAAAGGATGCAAGTGTGCGAGGAAGAGGAGGGGAAGGAGGACAGACGAGAGGGTCCAGAAGAGGAAGGGGCCAGGGAGCCTATAAATCGTACCAGGAGAAGGCCATTGTGGCAGCAGCGATAGAGGAAGAGGAGGAAGAAGAGGAAGAAGATGAATACTGAAGGGTAGGCCAGGCTTTTCTTCTGCTGAACCCAGAAGAGCCTTTGATTGCCGTAGAAATAGAGGGTCAGCGCATAAAGTTCCTAGTAGATACAGGAGCGGACAAATTCGTAGTTAACAAGAAGATAGCACCCCTTAGCAATCAACAGGTCAAGGTGATCGGAGTATCAGGCAAGCCACAGAAGTGTCCATTATTACAGAAGAGGAGATGTAACATAGCAGGAAGAGAAGTTATCCATCAGTTACTGTATATCCCAGAGTGTCCGATACCATTGTTAGGAAGAGATATGTTGGCGAAGATTAGGGCAAGGTTAGAATTCTTGGAAACTGGCCAGCTGGAACTGACTGTACCGGGCCAGGAGGAATATCGTTTGTTCAAAGTAAAGGAGGTCAGGAAGATAAAGATACAATGGTGTTGGGAAGATACAGCAGAGGTTTGGGCGGAAGATAACCCCCACGGGATGGCAAAATATGTTGCACCAGTGGTGATACAGATAAAACCTGGGTGCCTTCCCGTGAGAAAAGCACAGTATGCTATCAGTAGAGAGGCCGTGGAAGGAATCCAAGAACAGTTACACAGATTGTTGCAAGCTGGGATTATCATATACTGCCAATCACCATGGAACTCGCCCCTCCTCCCTGTCCTTAAGTCAGGGGGCGGGTACCGAGTTGTTCAAGATTTACGAGCTGTCAATCAGGCCACCGTCCCATTGACACCTGTTGTTCCAAATCCTTATATTATGATGAGTTTAATCCCAAGCACAGCAGTCTGGTTCTCAGTTCTAGACCTGCGTGATGCATTCTTCTGCATTAGGTTGGCACCAGTATCACAGCCCATTTTTGCCTTTCAATGGGAGACCCCAAAGGGAGGACAGCATCATCAGGCTACGTGGGCTCGTCTTCCTCAAGGTTTTCAGAATTCACCGACCATCTTTGGCCAGGCTTTAGCTAAAGATCTGTCTGACTTTGAAATCCCAGAGTCAGAAGGGGCGTGGCTTCAGTACGTGGATGATCTGTTGGTAGCATGTAGAACAGAAGAAGGATGTAAGCACTACACACTAGAGATGTTAAAGGTATTGCAAGAAAAGGGATATAAAGTGTCAAGAAAGAAAGCACAGTTATGTCAAGAGAAAGTAGGGTTTGGAATCTCCCAGGGAAGTAAAGTTTTGGAAATAGAGAGAAGAGAAGTTATCTGTGCCATTCCAACACCTACAGACAGGAGGCGGACGAGAGAGTTCCTTGGAACCACCTCGTACGTGCGACACTGGATCCCAAGCTATGCCGTAATAGCGAAGCCCCAATACCAAGCAACGAAAGGAAGCAACAAAGACCCATTTGTGTGGACGGAGGAATGCGACCAAGCTTTCAACTTGTTGAAGCAGGCTGTCATTTCCCCTCCCGCATTAGGCCTGCCAGACCTAGAAAAGCCGTTCTACCTCTTTGCTGCAGAGCGGGATGGTACAGCGGTGGGTGTTCTTACGCAAAGATTAGGGACATGGCAGCGGCCGGTAGCATATTTGTCCAAACAGCTAGACACAGTAGCTAGAGGCTTGCCTCCTTGTCTCAAGGCCGTTGCAGCTTCAGTGGACCTAATTCGAGAAGCCACTAAGCTTACACTAGGGAAACCACTCATTGTAAGAGTCCCACATAATGTAAAAGCATTATTAGACACCAAGGGTCCGAGATGGCTCACGAATGAGAGACTGACAAAGTATGAGGGGATTTTGTGTGACAATCCGCTTGTTACCCTCGAGATGTGCCCTATGTTAAACCCAGCTACTTTGCTGCCAAGTCATTCAGAGCTGTCACAACATGAGTGCATACAAGTAATGGACCATGTTTATTCCAGCCGCCCAGATTTGCGCGATTCCCCGCTGGATAAGGCAGATTTAACCCTTTACACGGATGGGAGCAGTTTCGTACGAGAGGGGGTCAGATATGCAGTCGTAACGTGGGAGGAAGGGGTCTTGGAAGCAAGCCCTCTGCCTCCGGGAACGTCTGCCCAGTTAGCCGAGCTAATCGCCCTGACTCGAGCTCTGGAACTGTCTGAGGGCCAAAGGGTTAATATCTTTATTGATTCTCATTATGCGTTCATAACGTTGCATACTCACGGAGCATTGTACAGGGAAAGAGGCTTTCTGACGTCAGCTGGAAAGGGCATTAAGTATGCGCATGAGGTGATAGCTCTGTTAGACGCTGTGTGGAGACCCAAACGGGTTGCTGTTACGCATTGTAAAGCACATCAGAGGGGTAACGATCCGGTAGTCCAAGGGAATAGGCAGGCTGATTTGGCTGCCCGTGAAGCTGCATTGCAGAAGCCAACTTCCGTAATGTTACAAATCATAGGCTCAGGCCCTACAGTAGAAAGATGTCATTACACCAAGGATGAGGAGAAATGGGCCTTGGGTGAGAAGGGGGAGTGGCAGGAAAACTTCATCGTGATGCCAGACCACCGCGTTTTGGATAGCCACGTGCTAGGAGATCAACAGACATTGCAGCAAGTCCAGATGTTAGGGAGACAGTTAGAAAAACTGAATCAATACACTGCAGATTTGCGACCACCGTTCCCTACCACTCCTCTCCACTGTTTTTCTCCAGGTGACGAGATTCTAGTGAAGGAGTGGAATGTTCAACCGTTGCAGTCGAGATGGAGAGGGCCTTACGTCGTCCTGCTGGCTACGCCAACTGCCGTAAAAGTCGAGGGGATCCGTCCATGGATTCATTATACGAGGGTAAAGCGAGCTCCGGCTGTTTGGGAGCCTTCCAGCTGTCCAGAAGACCCGCTAAAGTTAAAAATCAGCAAAAGGCGTCAGCATCCTATCTGAGGGACGACAAGGTCACTGAAGAAATTTCTGCGGATACCAACGGCCTGCAGTCAAGCGAACGTGACCCAACGGAACGTAGATGGAAAGTACCTAAGACTTTCTCCTTAAGGTGGTGGTTTGAGATATAAATGGGACATAGACATGAGAGAAAACCACCTACAGGAGTAAGAACTGTGTTTGGATATATGACTTTGATTCTTGTACTATGCATAACTGGAACACATGGAGGGTGGGACCAAAACCTGTTCCATAAGTTAATTACTGACTGACTGACTGACTGACTTTATTATTTCTGAGTCGCCCTCCACGTTAGTGCTCCGGTGACTTACACACAACAAATTCCACAATTAAAATAGAGTATTTAAAACTAGATTAAAATATTCAGTGGTTAAATGCAGGGGCCAGGCTCGGTATTTGAGTTCCTGGTTCTGCATTAACCATGGGCTTTCCTAAATAGCCAGGTCTTCAGAGCGGTCAGGAACTGGGGCAGGTCGAGGGAGGCTCTCTGGTCCGGTGGCATCGAGTTCCAAAGAACGGGGGCCACAACGGAGAACGATCTCCGTCTCGTGGTCTCCAGGTGGGCCTCTTTCAAGCCTGGTATGTGAAGAAGGTTCTTGTTTGCTGGCCGCGGGGTCCTTGAGTAAGCAGGCATCAACAAGCGGTCTTTTAGGTATGTCGGGCCCCGGCCCCGTAGGGCTTTGAAAGCCAAGGTCAAGGTCTTGTGTAAGGCTCTATACTCAATGGGCAGCCAGTGCAGGCGCTGCAGAGATGGTGTAATGTGGCATCTCATCGATGTTCCTGTGAGAAGCCTGGCGGCCACGTTCTACACGATCTGGAGCCTGCGGGTTAGTGACCGGGGTAGACCTACATACAAAGCATTACAGTAATCCAGCCTTGATGTAACCGTGGCATGGATTACTGTAGCTAGCGCTTCCGTCGGAAGATAGGGCGCCAATTGTCTCGCTTGGCACAGGTGGAAGAAGGCCCTTTTGCTCGTGGAGGCAACCTGGGCCTCCATCGACAATTTGGAGTCCAGGATAACACCAAGGCTTTTTACTGAGGGGACGGAATCAGCGGTTCCCCTTCAAAGGGGGCCAGCGAGAAAGGTGGTTCTGGGCGGCCCGGCCATAAGAACTCCGTCTTTGATGGATTTATTTCAAGTTTGTGGGCGCGGAGCCATTTTGTCACTGTTTCTAGGCCTCGAGTGAAGTTTTTCGGGCACCGAAGTTGCGCCAGGCTCCAGTTTCAGTAGGAGCTGGGTGTCATCGGCATATTGGTAGCACCCTAGGCCGAAGCTCCGGGCTATACCAGCCAACGGCCGAACATAGATGTTAAACAACGTTGGTGATAATATGGCGCCTTGGGGCACTCCGCACTCGAGGAGAGATTTCCTAGATGTTTGGCCTAGCCATTCAACTCGCTGACTACGTCCGCGCAGGAAGGAGCTAAGCCAAGCTAAAGCTGTTCCTTGTATCCCTATGGCCGCAAGTTGTCGTATCAGCAGATCATGGTCCACCGTGTCGAATGCGGCGGTAAGGTCCAGCAATACCAGAACTACTGAGCCTCCCTTGTCTAGTTGGCAGCGGATATCGTCCGAGATGGCCACCAGGACGGTCTCGGTCCCGTGCCGGGCGGAACCCTGATTGAAAGGGGTCCAAGCCCTCTGATGTCTCAAGGAAGTTTTGTAGCTGGGTTGCTGCCACGCGTTCGATCAGCTTACTGAGAAACGGGAGGTTTGAGACAGGACGGTAGTTCGCTGGCATCGCTGGGTCCAGATTGGCTTTTTTTCAAGAGTGGGCGGACCGAGGCTTCTTTCAAGGCATCCGGGAAAATTCCCTGCTCCAGGGAGTGATTTATTATCTGCATCAGGGGAATCGAGAGCCCCTCTGCGCAGTCCTTAACTAGATGGGATGGGCAAGGGTCCATGGAGCAGGTAGTCGCCCGTGCTGTGGAGATGATTTTATTAACTGCCTCCAGGTCCAGGGCTTTGAAGTGGTCAAATATCTGGTTAGTTGGTGTATGTAGTTTTTCTACCCTCTCACTCGTATCTTCAGGCACGGATAGCAGGTCTAGCCGAAGAGCGGTGATTTTCTCTATGAAGAATTCCTGGAATTCCTCTGCTGAGATGGCTGGAGTGTCCCTGGTTTTTGGCTGCGGATTGGTGGTGACCAAATCTCGGACAATCCTGAAAATCTGCGCTGGGCGAGCTGTTATTAGGGAGGTGTTGTGAATTTTCTTTGCCTCTTTTGTGGCCCGCTCGTATGTCTTGCGCATGTTTCTGAAGGCTGTTCTTGGTGTCTGGCTAGGTTTCCGCCACCAGGCACTCTCCAGTTGTTCGTTTGCGCTTCAGTGACCTCAGTTCTTCGGTGAACCACGGAGAGCGGAAACTGCGTGGTCGGAAGAGGCGTTTAGGAGCTATTTGGTCGATAGCCTTAGACAGGGCTACATTCCACCTTTCTACTTGGTCGTTAAGGGTACCAACATGACTCATGAACTTAGCCTCAAAGACTGCTGGGTTTGCAGCCACGGGCCATCCAGTCACAAGCAAGGGTGGCCCGTGCTTCCAACCGCGCTGTTAACGTTGCAGGGCTTGAATGACACTATTTGTCAACAATCATACAACAAACACGGTGCAGACAAGGCCCAGTTCATGATTTCACATCGTTTCCCAGCGCTAGAAGCACCCCTGTGCTTTAAATGGGAATCAGACAATACTATATATGCTACAAGAAACAGAGAGGAGGGAAAATATGAGCTGTTTAATAGAATTGAGCTGGGAGCATATCCAGCATGTAATTACACCATCACAGTACATGACCGCTACAGGTCACATTGTGGCCGTAAGACAAAAGGAATTTGGACCTGGGGATGGAAGTACTCAAATTGCACTCACATTTTGTATGGAAATCATCAGAAAGATGCATTCGTTAACTTAATGCAAGACATACCTGCTTGTCATACAGGTAATCAGTTGGAAAACCTTCCAGAAGGGTACTTATGGATTTGTGGCAGATGGGCGGGACGATATCTGCCCATAGCATGGAGTGGAACTTGCACCATAGGTACTTTGGGACCCGGAGGGTTAAAAATGTACCCCGGAAAGACACCAGTTACCAATTTACATATGCATGTTCAAAAGAGATCAACCAACTCAATAGACAAATATAGATACGATACAGACCGCACATATCTCACTGAGACACAAAGGTTCCTGGCAGTCACGACACCAGGTTTGGGAGTGGCATGGAATATAAGACAACTACGTGTGTTATCTTATGAATTGGAACAATTGGCGAATGATACAGCCAAAGGGACAAGTGATTTGCAGATAGAAGTCAATTCTTTGGCTGGGATGGTAATACAGCAGAAATTGGCCCTAGATTATTTGTTGACAAAAGAAGGGGGCCTATGCGTTTGGCTAAATACCACGTGTTGTCATTATATTAACATGACAGGAGATATTGAGGTGGATATGAGAAAGATTCAGCAAGTTGCTAATCAAGTTCAGAAGTCTTATGAAAATTCAGAAGATTTCTGGGGATTTTTGACAAGCTGGGTGCCAGATCTGAAATGGTTAAAATCCTTAATAATGCTAATCCTTGTGATTTTATGTTCTGTAACAATCATTCTTTGTTGTTTGCCAATGTTATTGAGATATTGTAGTTTTGCAGCACGCCAGACAGTCAAGGCAGCGAAAAATGTAAGAAAAAGAGAGAAACGGGACTGGAAATTGGATTGGGACAATCCTTAAGCTAAAAGCATGTTGTGTGGCCAGAAAATCATTTACCAAAAAAAATGGAGGAATAAAGGGGAAATTGATGCTTTTAGTAGAAATAACATCAGGAGAAAGTGCTGCTCAGTATAGGCTTTAGAATACCGGGGTAGCTTGCCAAGTAATAATGACGAGAATAAGCTTCTTTGATTGGTACAAAGGCAAAAGCAGTGATTTGCCAGGGGACATCATGTGCCTTTTAGATAAGAGCGGCCCTGATTGGCCAAAGGTTGGCAACGTGCGTTCGTTTACAATGTTCTTGAATGGATAGATAGTGCGCATGGCAATTAAAGACTTCTCTCCCTGAATGCTAGGGAGAAGTTGCATAGATTTGTAACATTTTGAGAACACGCTGCATCAGAAGCAGATAACATAGCCTGGGAATGAGAATTAATACCTACGCCATGCATTTTACAAATAGGAGTGAGATGCTAGAAAATGCTTTGTTTAATTGGATAATGAAATGAGTTCATGAATGCTAGCCATTAACAGGGCATGAAGGAGGGCAGGACAAAGGGGTTTGTCGCCATTGCTTGTATAAAATCAAAGTGTGGAGATTGTTCGGGGCTCTTGCCCTTTAGCAGCTTGTTCTGCGGGCCGAACCCGTCAGCTGATGTCCTGAAAATAAAGTTTGGCTTCATTGAACATAGTAAGAATTGTCGCGTTGTCCATCTGCCCCTGTGCTCGCACGGAGATGTCGCCTGAGGTAAAAGTTACTGCCTAAGGAGTTTTGGGACTCCAAATTGCCGCTACACTACCAACATAAAGTTTTCCCTCAGTCTAAGAGAATCCTAAGAATCAGTTAGCTGAGATGTAAGCGACGCAGAAATACTTTAGAGCAGGGTGATTGGTTTTCAGCAAAGAAGCTTTCTTTTAAAGACAAGATTACAAGCAGAGTTACAAGGGGTCACTCATAATTTCTGTGACCTGAATGGCATTTCCAGAGTGACTAACTATGTGTTCAACTAAAGATCTTCAAGGGAATGGTACTTGAGAACAAACCTGGCCTCTCCCTACAGAGAAATTATCCTGTAAAGGTTCGCCACAGCAGGGCTTTGCACATGTCATCCCAGGCAGCTGGTGCCCACCCTGGTTGGAAACAGGATACAAAGAAGTCAAGATGCACCCCTGGACTGATCCGGTCTGACAATCCTGGGTGATACCTGCGGTTCCTGCCATATACTTCACACTGTGAAACATCTGTTGCAAATTCCTAGCAAGCTTGGCAGTGTTATGTATGACAAATTAATAAAATGTCATTTATTTCAGGGCTAAAATTAGAACACATGTAACAATAAGTACATCGGATTGGTTTGCTCTAACAAGGTATTCTGCTCTGGTGTTATTACAGTCATTCTCCAGGGGGGAGGAAGATGTTTAAAGTGTGGGCGTGGCATCATGCCACTCACTTGCCCACTCATTTGGCAAATTTAGGTTTGGGCAGATGATGCCTGCCAAGTGAGATTTGGCTTGAAGAGATTTTATCTGGCTCTCAGACATCATGCCCTTTTTTTAAATGGTAGAGACAAGGTGAGGAGTGGCAAGGATGCATTAAGCTGTGTTTGGTAGTTACCTATGAGGGTCTGTAGGTGGAACAGATTTATGTGTGAACACTGGTGAGAGTGATACACCCTGGAAAGAGACTGATTCATGTCATCGAAAAAAGGGTTTGCAAAGTATAAAAACGCAGCAGAGAAGCAATCCAAAACAGTGGCTTATGAGGACTCAAACTGGAAATAAGACATCTGAGCAAACATGCTCAAAGCATTTCTACTTCATTGTAGAAAAGCAACACAAAGAAGTAACACACATGCTACAGCATGTTTGAAAAGTAGAACAGGAGAAAACCAACATGAGGCACACAAAATGGAGCCACAGAGCACAAAACACTCTTAACTCCTCCCTTCTTCATCGCTGTGATTGGAAGAGAGTGAGCCAAGTAGGCAGGGCTAAGTAACAATGTTTCCACCTTCTAACTGTAATATCACTCACTCTACAGCTAGATGGCTCTCGTGAGAGAGGAAATCTGTTCACTTTTAATATCACTCTCATGAGCCAGACAAATCACATTTATCTAGACTTCAGTATAAATACCAGAGCCTTCTTTTAACACAGAAAAAGGTTTGTCCTCTTGAATATAGGAAAACAGAATCCATAATGAACTACACGTTTTGTCATTAATTTCAACAATTCATCCAACATTAGATGAATATAGGGGGAAAACATATTAACCTATTGACTGCATTTAGCAGGGACTGCATACACACACACACACACACACACACTGTCACGACTCCCACAGATGGCAAGACAACACCAAGCTAGTAAAAATATATACAGTTTATTTTTAACACAACGTAGCCTCAATCCGGCGTTCCAAAAAACTCACACCCAAAACCGAAAGCAAAATAGATGAGACGTCCGTCTTCAAACGAAACTTGAGCTGTAACTCGGCTTGTAGTCTGTGATGCGAAGACCCGTCCAGAGAAGGAAAGAAGGAGTGCTTCACATTCCAGGAGAGCAACACAGGAAATGTTCAAACAGGACGCGGCAGACAAGCTTGCTGGGAATCAAGAACCAGGACACGAACCCACAAGATACAGGAACCAGCAACCCACAGCAACACCTTGGCCGACCGCAGATTCCCAAATCCCCAAGCCTTACTGTTATACCCTTACAAATCAGAGTCATCAGACTCCACACCCAAATCTGCCCTAGTGCCCTCAGCTGC
>JARBWK010000009.1:127879185-127956685 GCA_030556195.1 Anolis apletophallus
GCCTTATATTGTAGCAGCAAATTGGGAGTTATGGAACTCCAAGTGGCAAGTTACCTCTTACCAAAACGGCGGCATGGACGTGCGGGCGCAAGGATGAGGAATCACGCAACAACTTTACTGCTCAAGATGAAGTCAAAGATTTATTGATTACACCAGCTGGTGGGGGTTGGCCCACAGAACGTGCTGTAAGGGCAAACGGCCCCGGTCATCCTTAACACAAAGCTTTTATACCCTTCATGGCGGCATCCACAAAGCCCGCCCTTCTTCATAAACATTTCACAAACATCATTGGCTGGTGTCACAGAACATTTCATTAATCCAATAAAACATCACATTTTCATTTGCATCACATCTTAATCCCCTCCTATTTGTTAGAACAATGAACATTTCTATGGTAGTCTTTCCCACAGTACATCTATCAGTGGCTGGGACTCTCATGTTCCCAACTAGCAACATTTGGCTTCTGCGGACTCCTTGCCAGCAACGGAGGGGCAGAATCCCTCTGCTCATGCGCAGTTCTTATCCATTTGGCACTAAGGTAAACAAACCTCACGCCTTGTACTGTTAGACCAATCTGAGCCTACGCTAGGCACGGGATGTACTTTGGCAAATCACAGCATTGGCTAGAAGCACCAATCATAGTGTAACATTCACGGAGCCAGTGCCTGCTTGATTCTTGGCACAGAAACCCCTTTTCTAATCTCTACACGTGTGCAGCATCACTCTCTGACTGTACCTCTGTTGGAAAAGTACCAAAACCGCTTTAATATGAAACAGAAATTAATCTAGAATATAGTATAGCCTGAATCCATGGATTCCATTTTCAGTTTCACATACCCATGCTTGAAAAATAAAGGGTGAAATTGAAGAATAATTAGGGAAAAAATAGGGTTGAACAAGTAACAGGGGGTTTTTTTGGTTTGGTTGGTTTTTTTGTTTTTGTTTTGCCCTGAAACTGGAAGGGGAAAATGTTTTGCTTTGAGAAGGGGCTAGCCTAAAGTCCCACCCCTTTGTGCACTCAGGAATGCAATCCCTTTAGAGAAACTAACTTCCTCTTTCAGGCAGGCCATGCGGCCGCCTCCATTTTGACTTGTGGATCTGCAATCCTGTTCAATCCTATTGAATAGAAGCCCATCCGTGCTCACAGCATGTAAGTTTGTGTTGTTTAGGACTTCTGCATTCTGCACTCTGTTATACTTTTGGAGGAATCGCCCCCAGAGAGGGTTATTTTTGAGCCTAACAGCTCTTGATTCCTAACAGTAGGCCCATAGATAAGGAGAAAGGGGGGAGGGGGTGCCCAGGCCTAAAGGCTGCCACACAGCAGGCCTGGGCCCTGCTGCCTTGGGCATAAACACATATATAATTTCCATACCCCCCCCTCAATTATTATTATTTAATTAATGAATTTTTTAAAAAAATATAAAACAAAATAATCCTACAGAGGCTTGCAAAGAGCGAGGGGCCAGGGCAGCCTGGAGGACAAAAGCCCCAGGTCCGGCTCCCTCACCAGCCTCAAAAACTGACCTGATCCAGGCTAGGCAGGATGATCCAGAGGTGTTGGCTCTTCAACACCTCAAACAGGAATGGAGCAGGAGGCTGCCCCAAAATAGGCAGCCTCCGCCCCCTCCCAGAAGATTCCCAAGGAACCAATAGTCTCCCTTCGTGCGAGGAGGTAATAACCTTTCCCCGCCCACTGTGTAGGCAGGGAAAGGGCAAATCCAGTCCAAAGTGCTGCCTTGTGCTAGTGTGCAAACGCCTGGTCCCACTGTAGCGGCAATTTGGAGTCCCAAAACTCCTTAGGCAGTAACTTTTACCTCAGGCGACGTCTCCGTGCGAGCACAGGGGCAGATGGATAACGCGACAATCGTTACTATGGTACAATGAAGCCAAACTTTATTTGCAGGACATCAGCTGATGGGTTCGGCCCGCAGAACTAGCTGCTAAGGGGCAAGAGCCCTGAACAATCTCCTCACTTTGATTTTATACAAGCAATGGCGACAAACCCCTTTGTCCCGCCCTCCTTCATGCCCCGTTACTGGCTGGCATTCATGAACTCATTTCATTATCCAATTAAACAAAGCATTATTCTAGCATCTCACTCCTATTTGTTAAAATGCATGGCGTAGGTATTAATTCTCTTTCCCAGGCTATATTATCTGCTTCTGACGCAGCGTGTTCTCAAAATGTTACAAATCTATGCAGCTTCTCCCTAGCATTCACAGGAAGGAGTCTCTAATTGCCATGCGCACAATATTGTAAACAAACGCACGTTGCTAGCATTCAGCCTATCAGGGCCGCTCTTATCTAGAAGGCACATGATGTTCCCTGGCAAATCACTGCTTGTGCCTTGGTACCAATCAGAGTAGCTTATTCTCGTCATTATTACTTGGCAAGCTACCCCGGTATTCTGAAGCCTATACTGAGCAGCACTCTCTCCTGACATTATTTCTACTAAAAGCATCAATTTCCCCTTTACCACAGCCAGGATTTCACTTTTTTCTTGAATGCCAGGAGGGATGGAATTGAACGTATGTCACTAGGAAGCATGTTCCACAGACGGGGAGCCACCACCAAAAAAGCCCTCTCTCTCGTTCCCACCAACCACATTTGCGAAGTTGGCGGGAGCGAGAGCAGGGCCTCCCCGGAAGATCTTAAGTTACGAGGTGGGACGTAGCGGCAGATGCGTTCTGACAAGTAAGCTGGGCCAGAACCGTATAGAGCTTTAAAGGTCAAAACCAGCACTTTGAATTGAGCCCGGAATTAGACAGGCAGCCAGTGGAACTGACACAACAGGAGGGTGGTATGCTCCCTGTATGTAGCTCCGGTTAGTAATCTGGCTGCTGCCCGTTGGACTTGTTCTAATTTCCGAACTATCTTCAAAGGCAGCCCCACGTAGAGTGCATTGCAGTAATCTATTCGGGATGTGAACAGAGCGTGGACAACCGTAGCCAGATCATGTGTTGATGTGGAGATTGTCTGGTTTGCCTACTCTGGAACATGCAACATATCATTGTCCTTCTTTAGGGATCCCTTTCAAATCTATGATACTATATCGCTCTGTGTGTGAATCATATATATTATCTATCTAAATCTATGGCTGGATGGCTCTTTGTCAGGAGGGCTTTGATTAAGTTTTCTTGCCCTGATAAAGGGAGTTGGACTGGATGGCCTTAAGTATTTTCTGCTGCTCATGGGGGTTCTGTGTGGGAAGTTTGCCCCAATTCCATCGTTGGTGGGGTTCACAATGCTCTTTGTAGGTGAACTATAAATCTCAGTAACTACAGCTCTCAAGGTCTATTTCCCCCAAACTCCATCTGTGTTCATATTTGGGAATATGGAATACCCGTGTCAAGTTTGGTCGAGATCCATCATTGTTTTAGTCCACAGTGCACTCTGGATGTAGGTGAACTACAACTCCAAAACTCAAGGTCAACGACCATCAAACCCTTCCAGTATTTTCTGTTGGTCATGAGAGTCCTATGTGCCACATTTGGTTCAATTCCATCATTGGTGGAGTTCAGAATGCTCTTTGATTGAGGGTTAATTATAAATCCCAGCAACTACAACTCCCAAATGACAAAATCAATTTTTTGAGTGATGGTCACTCCTTGGGTTAGTAGGTGTCTTGTGGCCAAATTTGATGGCAATTTGTCCAGTGGTTTTTGAATTATGTTAATCCCACAAACGAACATTACACACACACACACACACACACACACACATATATATATAACAATCAGCCATAGCTTAGGTCAGTGTTCACAAGGATGACATCCATCAGATACTGGTGATTGGTTAATTTGCACAAGACAATTATTAATTAACCTGTTCAATGTGATTGTGTATTTCATGTGGTATGGAATTTGGTGCTTAGACTTCATTTAGACTGGAGCTGAAAACTAAAGCTTTGTTAAAAATTTATCTTTTTGAGCCGAGAGAGCAAATTTGATTACACAGCTACTCTTCAAGGGAATTCCAAACACAAGGGGCAGGAAGGGAGGACAGCTAGGGCTAGTAATTGGTGGATGCTTACTGAAGATCGTATATGTATTTATCATTCTATTCAGTGTCTTCAATGATAATGGAAAATCACTCTCTGAAAAGATCATTTTTCCAGATTTGATTGCTGTATATTTTCCAGAACATCTTTGCTTGTTCTCCTTGACACCTTTTAGTGAAAAGGCAAAATGTATTTTTGTGTAAGGTGTTATGTATTCAGTGAAGAAAAGGAAAAGAACTTTTTAAAGCCACATAGCTGCTAATGTCAGTTGAAAGTAATTTCACTTTCTAAATAAAGAAAGAAACAAATGAAAAAACCGAATCAAATGTGTTAGTCCACTCCTTACTCAAGTTGGGAGGGAACATGCATAAATAATCAAATGATGTTGTTATTCTTAGCTCAATGACCTCTTTTGGAATAAATCCTGCCATCCAAATTCCATGGCAGATCTGATAAGAGTGCATGACCCCCCCCCCCCCATTACGCCAGCTCCATTGGCTGCCAGTATGCTTTCAAGCACAATTCAATGTGCTGGTTTTAATCTATAAAGCCCAAAACAGTTCTGGTCCAGTTTACCGGTCCGAACACATCTCTCCCTATGAACCATCTCGGAGGTTAGGATCATCCAGAAAGACCTTGCTCTTGGTCCCACCTACCTTGCAGGCGCGACTAGTGGGAACAAGAGACAGGGACTTCTCAGTGGTGGCTCCTTGACTATGGAAATCCCCCCATAACAAAATTAGATCAGTGCCCTCCATCCTGGTCTTCAGAAAAAAGTAAAAACCTGGCTATGGGACCAAGCCTTTGGGCAGTGAGCAATAAAATGAATGATCAAGGATTATGTGCAATTGATATCTGACATTTGGAACGACCTTGGACCATGATTCCCGGATTATGTGATTTCAACGTTTATATTAATATGTTTTTATCTCTTATGTTTTCATTGTCTATATGTTGTCACGTTTTTATGATCTAATTGATAGTTATATTTTATGGTTGCTCTATCTTAGGTTAGACACCATACTCCAACCCTTTGTCCCCCTCATTCCATCCCACATCAAGGACACCACCGATTTCATTAAAAAGATTGAGGCCTTAATTATTGATCCATCGGACATTTTGGTGACTTGTGATGTCAAGGCCCTATATACTTCCATTCCGCTGAGTGAGGCCAGGAGTGTACTTGCAGACGTTTTTGATTCCCGTGCCAACACCACCACCCCTCCGTCGCATTTTCTCTTGGAGCTAATTGACTGTATCTTTGAGTACAATTATTTTGCCTTTGGGGACCAGATGTACTTGCAAACCAATGGAATTGCCATGGGCCAATCTTGTGCCCCCTCGATAGCGAATTTGTACGTGGGACACCTTGAAAAGACCTACCTACAGGATCCATCATCCCCGGGAGCACACATAAAGTTTTATGGGAGATATATCGATGACTGTTTTTTCCTCTTAAGGAGCCATACCCCCATGCCTGAGTTTTTGCTGTGGCTTAATTCTTGGAATCCGGCCATCCAGTTTACTATGGAATATAGCCAGTCTAAAGTGAACTTTCTGGACACCACTGTATACAAGAATAACAACAGACTGGGGGTGTATAATTTCAGGAAAGAGACAGACAAAAATGCAATTCTACATTACTCCAGTCATCACTCCCCTTCTCTCCGTAACAGTCTGCCATACTCACAATTTATTCGATTGAAACGTAATAGTACCACCAAAGCTCATTATGAATTGGCAGCTGATAGATTAACACAGCAACTGATGGAACGGGGCTACCCCAGGGAGGTCATCAAGAGAGCCAGGATCAAGGCCAACAAAGTCCAAAGAGCATCCCTGTTCAAAAGAAAGGAAAAAGTCACCACGAATAGGATTGTGTGGCCACTGACTCTCACCCCCCATAGCAACGATATCATTAGGATTGTGAAAAAACACTGGGGTATTTTACCCGATATTCCGGCCTTTCAGCCTCCACCACTAGTTGCCTTTAAACGGACAAAAAACCTGAAGGACCATTTGGTGCATACGACTTTAAGTTCCTCCCCTCGCCGCGGTATCATCTTGCCGGGATGCAGACCCTGTGGAGGGTGTTCCTCCTGCCCACAGGTGCTCCAAAGAAAAGAAATCATAAGCCTAAAAACCCATAAACCTTTCAAAATATGTGATTTTACTAATTGCAACTCAGAGGGGTGTGTGTACGTCATCACGTGTGGGTGTGGCCTTCTTTACGTCGGCCAGTCGTCACGCCCCTTACGCACAAGGATCTCAGAACATCGTTCGCGGATTCGCCAAAAATATGACAACACCATCCTGTATAAACATTTCCTCACGCATCAACACAGCCCCGAATCTTTCAAGTTCGCAGGAGTAGAAAAAATGAAGATCCCCATCCATAGTGACTCACAAACAATACTATTAAAAAGAGAAACCTGGTGGATCGTCACCCTCCAGAGCGAGTTTCCGGGCGGGTTGAATGAGCCCCTCCCCCTCAACGCCCTCCTTGCGTGAGACGTGCATTGCCAAAACATGATTTAAACCAACCACACCGGAGCCAGGGCCACCCTTGAGGTCCGCAGGAGCACGGTGTATATGAATCTTTCCTCCACCGGATGGTATGTTTTCCTCAAAAGCCATGATTGTATACTTAGCCTACCAGCTATATGTGCAGAGTGCAGACATTTATATGCTTGTATCATTGTTTATTACAGTATATGTTTCCCGTTCCTGTGACGCTGCACATTATGCCTCTTTATGTTGCCGCTTGAGAAAGCCTACATGGCGAAATGGATCGGGCCTCGCACATCGACCATTGCGGCCCCTCCAGCGTTCTAAGCGATTAATGTGCCTTGAACCTTTGCAACCACACGGATATTGTGGACTTCAGCTCTGGGACTGTACTTATTTCATTGTACGGGGAGTGTGGCATTAGAAGTGGATATTGCATATCGTGCTTACATTTATGTTACATTGTACCCCCTCCCCAGTCTATTCCTCACACCTGAATAACTCCAAAGCTGTTTTTCCACTGTGTTTATGTTCAAACAAATGTTGCAAAGTTCATTTATACCAATTTTGGTTTGAATATATGTACCAAGACCGATTGTACATTAACCCTATAAGGGTCTTATGATTTTGTTATTGATAAATGACTTAATTGACTCACAGTCTTGCAGTGTGTATCTTGCTTAGACTCTGCTACTACCAATTGTGTGTGTTTACTAGGCATTAAATGTTGCCATAAATATGTTGGAAAACACTTTGAGTCCCCCCCCCGTGGTGAGAAAAGCGGTAGACAAGTGAAGTAAATAAGTAAAATAAATAGATTGCTGTAGAGTCCCCATAAATTGAAAATAACTTGTAGACACAGAACAATAATACCAGGATAAAGGAATCAAGAGTCTTCCAGGAAGGGAACCCAAAGTGGGAGTTGGAGAAAGACTACTTTGGTTCTTGTAGCATCTCTAGAACTTGATTCAGAAATCTCTGATAAGGGTCAAGTGAGGGGAAATACTGATTATGGGAATCCATTTTGTTTGCACAGAGGCTGCTCTGTGCAAACAATTTCAAACCAATAGACAGTAATTCCCTTCCAACTGTCCGAAATTGACAGGAACAGACAATGTGATTACTCTTCTGTCATCCCACTTTCTCAGCTGCTCTTAAATGTTCCATTTCTGTCTCCTCCTCCACTTTCCCTCTTTGGTTTTGGCTCATATCAGTTAACTGCAAATTGAGTTTATTGTGAAAACACTAATTTCTACTCAGTTCAAGAAAAGAAAGAGTGGAATCTTGTATTTCCAAGTAGGCTTAGGAGAAAGCAAACTGCTGCTGGCTGTCCTAGATTGCATGTTCTACCTCCTTAATAAAATTTTGCTATCTTGACCACATTACTTGGTCACTGATGACTCAATTTTCATCTGTGAAAGGTTGGGAGGTATGTATATGTAGAAAACAACATAAGACAGAAATCAAATTAATACAGAAAAAACTTGGGTACCTTAGCAAAGTATGAGGAAATTAGTTTTCAAGAGTGCAATCAATCTCTAAAAAAGAGAGATAGCATTTATGTAAGTAGGTATATATCAGCTAAGACTTGCTACTGCCGAGATCTAAAAATCTCAGATTGAACCCGTATCCATAATAACAAGCACTCGAGAAATGTGTATTGTTTGAATTCACATTCAATTGTATCCTTCACTCAATAAGATTTAAAGAATTACGTTGCAGAATTTCTTTTTGCATTTCATGGTGTATGCTCTCTCTTTTTCTTTCTCCATGAATTGTTTGAATCTCCAATTGTAGAATAAAAAGCAAACTTAGTGGCTTCATGTAGACGGTACGAGGCTACATTCATTCGTGCTAGTAAAGTGTTCGAATAGTCATCAGCATGTGGTAAAAATGGCTGCCAATTTGAATGCCAGGTAATTTGATAGGATAATTATATGACTTACTAAAATTAGCAGCTCTTCGCCAAGAGACAACTGAAGACTGAGCAACAAGAACGGCAAGGATATAGTTAGGTGTCTCCAGATGTTTTAAATTCTAAGGGCTATTCCCTCTCTCACACATTCCTTAAACGTTATAAAGAGAGCTTTTGAAGGAGATTTGCCAACAGGTGAATTTTAACAATGATGGAATACGGCTTTTCTCCGCAGAGCAAATAGGGATAAAATTTTACAGCTGTGGTTGTGCTGGTTACAAGAAGAATCCTTTCTAGTAAGTGATACCAGATGATTCCTTTAACTCTGCAATGTGTTGAGAAGAGAAAGTAGGCAACATTCCAAGAACTTGCCGGTCTTCAAAAAGAACGAGCCATGTGGTAAATCTGCTCCTCAGCTGTACTATTTCAGATTTCAGTGTGGGGCGGTGATAGGCAGCCAGCTATATATTTGAATGTTTTCCTGAATGAGGAGAAGCCAATTAGTTCAGTTGAGAAGGCCAAATGATTCTAAGGAATTTACATACTGTATATACTCATGTATAAGTCTAGAAATTATCCCCAAATGCCTAGGTCAACTTATTCATATAAGCAAAAAACAGTGGGTGACACCGTAATATACAAGTAGGAACAGGGTAGGGTAGCAAGAAATACAAGCAGTTTAAACAAAATATAGTTTATCAATTTCCAAAATGTAGCAAAGAGCATAGAATAGTATATATCAATCAAATAATGGCATGCAATAGTGATCATACAATGTCATATAACACAAATTACACAGAGCATACAGAGTATGATGTTGCACCTCTCTCCACTGGTGCGGAGCCGCTACTCACAGTCATGATTAGTTGAACAATGAATGCAGTCAATATCATATGGTCATCCAGAATGTAGAGTAGGGGACGGAGACTGGCTCACAAAAATGTAGGGATGAGGGATGTGGGAAGAGATGTAGGGAAGCCCAGAATGGAGCGTGGTGTGGTGGTATGACGATCCCGCTGAGGCGCTGGAGGGCGCAGGTCCGGGGCACTGCCGCGCCAAATGGCGTGTCGTAATAGACTTGCTATATGCAAAGGCTGGTGCGCTGGCGGTTGCCGGCGGGGAATCGTAATGCGGGCAGCCGGGGGCCGTGTTGCAGGGACCACAGTCCTCCCGGAGCCGGAGCCCCAGTGGGGCGTTCCACAAAGATAGCCTAACGGCGTGAGCTCTTCCCAGGCCGGCTAAGGGCCGTTTCGTCACTAGACTTCCTCAGAGGCTTTGTGTTTAGTAATGGGGTGACGTCCTCGCGATCAATATGAATTTCTAAACAAAATAAGCACAGAAAATATTCTATAGTGTACCGCTATCAACGGTGTTGGGGAAGGGTAGTGGCAAAATAGCCTAAATATTTACCTTGTCAAATCTTCCAATGAGCACGGGAGAACGGACCATTCCATCAGGGCGAAATGGTAAGGAATAGGGAGCAGAAGGGGCCCATTTATGGTGATTAGCTCAGGGGGGAATTACTAATTAAGCAAGGCATTGATACTGAGAGGGTCATTAAGGCCTCCAAATTGTTTCTCAGATGCCAGCTGTATTATCAGGATGTTTCTCTCCTTTTGAGTAGACCCACTAGGTCTGTGTGTGGAGGTCCCTGTACTTTTCTAGTACTTGTATACCAATTTGGCTAAATGAGTGGCCTAACTCTGTACAATGTTGATAAAGGGTGGAGTCTGTGGCCTTCAGTTTTATTCTTGATTTGTGCTCCAAAGATCTTTCTTTGAGACTTCTAGCACTGTATCCGACATATTGTTTTTACATTTACACTCGAGTAGGTATATGATGGCTGAAGTTTGGCAATTTGCATAGGATCTAAGATTAAACACCCTGTTGTTTGTACTACTAGTGACTGTTTTGGATTGGCGTATGTTATTACATATACTACATTTTCCACATGTATGTGCCAACTGACAGAGCACTCTTGAGGGTGGGCTGGATTAAGTCAGTATGGGATAGTATGTCCCCTATATTCTGAGTGCGTTTATGTGCTGTCATGGGATGTTGTTCAGACCCTGTATATGTGATACCAGGGGCCAATGTCGTTTGACAATCTGTTCTATCTGGGGTTTATGTGGACTAAGAGTTAATGGCCAGACAAGCCGTTTGTCTTCTGTTGTGGATTTGGGTTGGAATAACGTTGCTCTGTCTGTGTACGATCTGCTCTTAGTTTGGCTCTCCTCAGTATATGTTGTTGGATAGCCTCTAAGGCTCAAAGTGAAAAGGAGTTTGTCTGCTTCTTCAGTTGTAGTGCTGTCCGTGGGTGCAGTTGGTTTGAGTCTCAACAGTTGAGCAAAGGTAGGTTGTTCTTTAGGTTGTGTGTGTGATAGCTCCTATAGTGTAGGAGGGAGTTTTTTTGTATTGGTTTCTGAACCATGGTTGAACTCATGGCATGAATCCATCTCCTTTACTTGCTCCATGGACCAATACCAGATGAATTACCTGGATGTAACTACCTATATCTCACACTCCAGGATCGCAGTGCGCAACTATCAGAAACCAATACAAAAAAACTCCCTCCTACACTATAGGAGCTATCACACACACAACCTAAAGAACAACCTACCTTTTGCTCAACTGTTGAGACTCAAACGCAACTGCACCCACGTACAGCACTACGCTGAAGAAGCAGACAAACTCCTTTTCAATTTGAGCCTTAGAGGCTATCCACAACATATACTGAGGAGCGCCAAACTAAGAGCAGATCGCACAGACAGAGCAACTTTATTCCAACCCAAATCCACAACAGAAGACAAACGGCTTGTCTGGCCATTAACTCTTAGTCCACATAAACACCAGATAGAACAGATTGTCAAACGACATTGGCCCCTGGTATCACATATACAGGGTCTGGAACAACATCCCATGACAGCACATAAACGCACTCAGAATATAGGGGACATACTATCCCATACTGACTTAATCCAGCCCACCCTCAAGAGTGCTCTGTCAGTTGGCACATACATGTGTGGAAAATGTAGTATATGTAATAACATACGCCAATCCAAAACAGTCACTAGTAGTACAAACAACAGGGTGTTTAATCTTAGATCCTATGCAAATTGCCAAACTTCAGCCATCATATACCTACTCGAGTGTAAATGTAAAAACAATATGTCGGATACAGTGCTAGAAGTCTCAAAGAAAGATCTTTGGAGCACAAATCAAGAATAAAACTGAAGGCCACAGACTCTACCCTTTATCAACATTGTACAGAGTTAGGCCACTCATTTAGCCAAATTGGTATACAAGTACTAGAAAAAGTACAGGGACCTCCACACACAGACCTAGTGGGTCTACTCAAAAGGAGAGAAACATCCTGGATAATACAGCTGGCATCTGAGAAACAATTTGGAGGCCTTAATGACCCTCTCAGTATCAATGCCTTGCTTAATTAGTAATTCCCCTCCCTGAGCTAATCACCATAAATGGGCCCCTTCTGCTCCCTATTCCTTACCATTTCGCCCCTGATGGAATGGTCCGTTCTCCGTGCTCATTGGAAGATTTGACAAGGTAAATATTTAGGCTATTTTGCCACTACCCTTCCCCAACACCGTTGATAGCGGTACACTATAGAATATTTTCTGTGCTTATTTTGTTTAGAAATTCATATTGATCGCGAGGACGTCACCCCATTACTAAACACAAAGCCTCTGAGGAAGTCTAGTGACGAAACGGCCCTTAGCCGGCCTGGGAAGAGCTCACGCCGTTAGGCTATCTTTGTGGAACGCCCCCACTGGGGCTCCGCTCCGGGAGGACTGTGTTCCCTGCAACACGGCCCCCGGCTGCCCGCATTACGATTCCCCGCCGGCAACCGCCAGCGCACCAGCCTTTGCATATAGCAAGTCTATTACGACACGCCATTTGGCGCGGCTTGGTGCCCCGGACCTGCGCCCTCCAGCGCCTCAGCGGGATCGTCATACCACCACACCACGCTCCATTCTGGGCTTCCCTACATCTCTTCCCACATCCCTCATCCCTACATTTTTGTGAGCCAGTCTCCGTCCCCTACTCTACATTCTGGATGACCATATGATATTGACTGCATTCATTGTTCAACTAATCATGACTGTGAGTAGCGGCTCCGCACCAGTGGAGAGAGGTGCAACATCATACTCTGTATGCTCTGTGTAATTTGTGTTATATGACATTGTATGATCACTATTGCATGCCATTATTTGATTGATATATACTATTCTATGCTCTTTGCTACATTTTGGAAATTGATAAACTATATTTTGTTTAAACTGCTTGTATTTCTTGCTACCCTACCCTGTTCCAACTTATTCATATGTCAGGGTAAGTACTAGGCATGTGCAAATAAATCAGAAAGCCGCCTAAAATTCATTAAATTCATGCATACAAATTGATATCAGAAACATGCAGTAAAGGTGTAGATTGGGGGGGGGGGGAGATTAAGAAATAGAAACACTAACCAATAACTTTTGTTAAGATTCTGTAACATTTGGATACCTCTCAAGGTCAGTTTAATTTTCAGTATAAGAATTAAGCAACTTTGGTAAAGCCATGAAAACATGAAGTCTTTTCAAAACCAATCCTTTTTCTTTGGCCCAATCATCACCATAAGAAAGGCACTGGGGGCAGTACCAGCAAAGTTAATAGGTGGGAACCCTGCCCTAAACTACATTTCCCAGAATGCAGTGCTCAGCATCAGAAAGTGGCACCAGTCATGTAGAGGCAGTCTAATAATAATAAATAAAATTATTGAATCTGCAAAGAGGACTAAAGTAAGCAAGCAATAGTATAAATCTGTGCTAACTAATGAACAAGATCTCGTTCAAGATGTCCTTGTAACTGAGCCCATAGGTACCAGTGACCACAACACAATAACCTTCAACTTAAGTTTGGATAGCAAACTGTCAGTGAAAACTAACACAGAGACCTTAAATTTTCACAAAGGGAATTTCACCAAAATGAGAAAAATAATAAAGAACAAACTAAAAGGAACAGTAAAAAAAATCAAATCCCTCCAAAATGCTTGGAAACTGTTTAAAAATACTATAAAACAAGCCGAACTAAAATGCATTCCTAAAATAAGAAAGAGGCCGGGAAAGTCCAAGAGGACATCGGTATGGCTTACAAATGAAGTAAAAGATGTGATTGGAAAGAAGAAAAACTCATTTAAGAAATGGAAGGCTCTTCCTACCGAGGAGAACAGAAAGGAACACAAGCTCTGGCAAACTAAATGCAAAGCAACCGTCAGGAAAGCCAAGAGATTTTGAGGCACATATAGCTAAGAACATTTAAAAAAATAGCAAAAACTTCTTTAAGTACATCAGAAGCAGAAACCCAACTAGAAAAGCAGTTGGGCCACTTGACGAAAATGGTAAGAAAGGGACAATAAGTGAAGACAAGGAGATTGCTGAGCGGCTAAATGACTTCTTTGCCTCCGCTTTCACACAAGAGGACAGACAACATATGCCTGCAGCTGAGTCAGTTTTTTCAGGGAGGGAATTAAATGAATTAAACCAGATAGAGATAAACAAGGAAGATGTTCTCACATGCCTTACTAAACTAAATGTCAACAAATCACCAGGGCCAGATGGCATCCACCCCAGAGTTCTTAAGGAACTCAAGTGTGAAATTGCTGAAATTCTTGCCAAAATATATAACCTTTCTCTAAGATCAGGCACTGTACCCAAGGACTGGAGGGAGGCAAATGTAACTCCGATCTTCAAGAAAGGATCCAGGGGTGATCCAGGAAATTATAGGCCAGTTAGTCTAACCTCAGTTCCAGGCAAAGTGATGGGAACCATTATTAAAGAAAAAATTTACTAAGCACATAGAAGAACAGGCATTGCTGAAGGAAAATCAACATGGTTTCTGCAAAGGCAAATCATGTCTTACTAACTTGATAGAATTCTTTGAGGGTGTAAATAAACACATAGATAAAGGGGACCCAGTCGATATTGTTTACCTTGACTTTCAAAAGGCTTTTGACAAAGTCCCTCACCAAAGGCTCCTAAATAAGCTCTTCAGCCATGGAATCAGGGGACAGGTCTTGTCCTGGATTGGAACCTGGCTAAACTGTAGGAAACAAAGGGTGGTAATAAATGGACACTTCTCTGGATGGAAAGAGGTGAGAAGTGGCGTACCCCAGGTTCAGTTTTAGGACCGTTACTTTTTAATTTATTCATAAATGATCTGGATGTAGATGTAAATTGTGAGGTAGCAAAGTTTGCAGATGACACTAAACTGTTCAGGGTAGTTAAAAATGAAACTGACTGTAAAGAGCTCCAGAAAGATCTCTCGAAATTGAGTGAATGGGCAACAAAGTGGCAAAATGCATTTTAACCTAAACAAGTGTAAAGTCATGCACATCGGGGCAAAGAACCCCAAATACACTTATCAACTGATGGGATCAAAGCTTTCTGAGACAAACCAGGAAAGGGATCTTGGGGTTTTGGTGGACAGCTCAATGAAGATGTCAACCCAGTGCGCTGCAGCAGTGAAAAAAGCAAATTCTATGCTTGGCATGATCAGGAAGGGAATCGAAAATAGGTCGGCAAATGTTGTATTGCCTCTCTACAAATCTATGGTGAGGCCACATCTGGAGTACTGTGTACAATTCTGGTCACCGCACCTCAAGAAGGATATAACGGAACTGGAAAAGGTACAAAGAAGGGCAACAAAAAAGATCCAAGGGATGGAGCAGCTCCCTTATGAAATCAGATTGCAACGCCTTGGTCTTTTCAGCCTTGAAAGACGGCGTTTAAGAGGTGACTTGATCGAAGTGTATAAAATCATGCATGGGATAGATAAGGTGAATAAAGAAAATATATTTTCTCTGTCACACAACACTAGGACTAGGGGGCACTCCCTAAAGCTCCAAGGTAGGAAAGTTAGAACTAATAAAGGGAAATATTTCTTCACCCAGAGGGTCATTGGGTTATGGAACTCACTTCCAGAGGAGGTTGTGACAGCTGTCAGCCTGGACAGCTTCAAGGCAGGATTAGACAGATTCATGGATACCAAGGGAATCAGTAGTTACTGAAATGGACATCCAAGTGCCACCTCTGTGTTGATGGAGGCAGGCAGGATTTCCCCGGGTACTGGTTGTGGGGGGTCGGGAGCAGGTGAGGGTTTTGCCCTCCTTTCTGCTAGAGATCCCTGTGTACAACTAGTGGGCCACTGTGTGACACAGAATGCTGGACTAGATGGGCTGAGGCCCGATTCAGCATGGCTCTTCTTATGTTCTTATGTTCTTATGTTCTAAGTTGAAGTTATGTGGTTGTGTGTCATAAAGCCAGACAGACATTCAAGGGGATGGCTGTTGTCATTTGTTTTGAGGAAAAATTGGTTTTGTCTAAATTTTAAAAAATCCCCAAAATTCTGTAGATGTGTGAATTTTTCTGTAACTTCTGGGAATTGATGCCCTGCTTATCTTGTGCATTGTATATAAAAAAATCAAGTAGCTAGCTCTTGTAGTTTATTACAAAAAATGTTGTTTATAAAATTTTTGAAAATTCCCCCAGAATCTGTGAATAAGTTAAATGTTCTGAAATTTGGTTAACCAACAGTGGTAAATGTGTTCTACCACTGTAGCAAGTTTCACCCCAACAACTTTAAAGATGACGGAGATAGGAGCCCTTGAAGTTCCCCCAATTATAGTAATTAATTACTGTAATGAAATAGTAATGAAATTTCATTAGTCTCATTATAGTAATGAATTTTTCACTACCTATACTTTAGAAAAAATGCCAGAGCCCAGTGGTTTTTAATTACTTTTGAACAATTGTTTTAATGGACCACACATCCCTAGTAAGTATGGTACATTAATGCATGGATAGTTGGCCACTTAAGTGGCCTTAATAATTTCTCCTCTTCAAGAAATGACCCTCAACTTATCCATGGGTCAAATCAAAATCCACAATTTTGGCCTCAAAATATGTCCTTGACCTATACATAAGGTTGATTTATACATACCTGTCCATACTTCAGGAAATAAGACCTGACTGCTCATTAGAGGGAAGGATATTAGAGGCAAAGATGAAGTACTTTCGCCTCATCTTAAGAAGACAGAAAAGCTTAGAGAAGACAATTATGCTGAGGAAAAAGGAAGGAAAAGGAAGAGGGTCTGACCAAGGATGGATGGCTTGACTCTGAAGGAGCTAGGGGTGGTGACGGCTGACAGGGAGCTTTGGTGTGGGCTGGTCCATGAGGTCACGAAGAGTCGGAAGCGACTGAACGAATAAACAACAACAATATACTGTGATCATCAAGTTACCATGTCCCTATTGCTTCAATAGGCATACCACCCTTCACCACCCCAATTTCACAAATGTAAACCAGGCACGTGTTGTAAAGCAAAATCAGTGTGTGGCCATGATGACAAAATGTGTTAATGAAAATGAACACACAAAGAATTTGTTTTCATATCAGAAGTGACTTGAAAAACTGCAAGTTGAATTGGCTGTTTGCAAAGACATTGCCCAGGGGACACCTGTATGTCTTGATGGTTTACCAAGTCATGCTCAGAGTCCTAGTCGGAGTTCCACGCCGCTTCTGCCTCCGGCTTCTCTCCATACCGGGCTTCTCTCATGTCCCCCACATGAGAGGCTGGAACTGACAGAGGGAGCTCATTCACACTCTCCCCAGATTCAAACTTCTGACCTGTCGGTCTTTAGTCCTATTGGCACAATAGTTTAACCCATTGCGCCACCAGGGCTCCTCACACACAAGCAATGAAAGAATGCAGCTATTTGCTTTTGCACAAGCCTACTTCTTCAATTCTTCTCCATCCCAACAGAGGCAATTGAATCCAATTTGCAGAAGTGGAAGTAAGCTGAAGACAAACGGCAAAAGTGAAAATAGGAAAGAGAAACGAAGCATTTGCAAAGTAACTAAAAAGTGGGATGACAGAGGATTAATTGGAATTGCTCCTGCCAAATCAGGCGAAGTTTAGGGTATGGTGTACTTCGGAAAGAACTAACTAGCAACAATTGGATTTAGGCCTCAGATGCAGTGTATTTGGTAAATACTTTTACATATCTTTACTCACTTCATCATCAGGTGAATCTGGTTGCAATCTGAAATGTGAAAATCCCTGTCTAGATTTAGCTGCGAATTTTCCCCAGATCCCATTTGCATTTTTATTCTCTTCTTGTGTGGCGATTTCTTCACATACAAATCCAGGTACATTTTTTTATGCAATGTTACTAATGCGTGATTTTATTTGCACATTTTTATATAAACATACAATTAAAAGGTTCTGTATCTATTCATTTTAGTGTGCATTTTAGCTATAGTATTTGCATTTTCAGATGCGTGCTCTGTTTTATATGTGTTTTATTTCTCCAAAAAGCACTGTAAGTCTCACAAATTCTGAAGGCAAGGTGTATTTCTTCCTGTAATGAGTCTCAAGAAATGTGAAAAGGCTAGCAATCATTGTGACTGTCAGACCCCATAAAATGTTTCTCCATGCCTAACTGCAGTCCACAAAGCTTATGTCAAGTAATGCCTATTAGTCTTTAAGGTACCACAAAACTGCCGTTTTAATTCAAAAGACTCCTGCCAGCAACTTCACCGTGTGTATGTGTGTGTGTGTGCGCGCACGCACATTGCCATAGAAGTGATTAAAGGGCAATCCAGCAGAACTTCTTCCAAGTTTGTCCTGGATCCAAGAAGGATGTCGTTAATGATGGAAGATATATACATTTATTGAAGTGATTAATAAACCTACTTTTAAATATATATCAAAAGCAAAATGTTTTGGTTTTCAGCTTTCTTCAGTTGCCAAAGATGAAACTTTGCTTCATTTTTGGCAATTGCAGAAGATTGAAGTGGAAACATCTGGCTCATAATATATATATTTTTAATGCTGTTTTTATATATATATATATATATATATATATATATAATCTACACACACACAGTCAAATATCAGATATTTGGCAAAGTTATGACAAATTTAAAGCAAAATGGAATGAAGCTGGTAAGAGACCTCCTAAACCAGGCATGGGCAAACTTTGGCCCTCCAGGTATTTTGGAGTTTAACCAGCTATTAGGAATTGTGGGAGTTGGAGCCCAAAATACCTGGAGGACCAAAGTTTGCAAATGCCTGCCCTAAACCCAGATTGGACAATCAAGAATTGGGAGACGATAAAGGATAATTGTGGTCAATGTAACTAAGAACATAAGAACATAAGAAGAGCCATGCTGAATCGGACCTCAGCCCATCTAGTCCAGCATTCTGTATCACACAGTGGCCCAATGGTTTGTACCGGGAAACAAATCAACTCCGAGGTAGCACTGGCTTCTATGGAATGGTTTGAAACAAAGGATTATGGATTGGAGAAAAAGGAATGTCTAGAAACAGATTTTGATCAAATTTTAAAATGGAAATTAGAAAAGGAGAAAGGCCCGATGGGTTCCATATACAAGAAACTAGCTGAATAACAATATAAACTGAAACAAACATTGGCTGAGATATGGAAATAGGACTTGAATAGACATGAGTTAGACATTGAATACTGGATCAATTCAATCAAAAAGATCAAATACATAAGGATCAGAGAAACACAAAGGAAAATACTGACCAAATTGTATAGAACTCCAATTAAACTAGTTCACATAACTAAATCAATAAAAAAATATGCTGGCACAGGTGCGGGAAAATTGGCTCCTATATGCAGATGTGGTGGGACTGCGATAAAGTACAAAAAAGTCTATGATGTTATGTTTTATGATGTGTTTATTTTATTTGTGTGTGTGTGTGTGTGTGTATGTGTGTGTGGTGTCCTTAATCTATGTGTGCTAAGGCTTGTCCCCATGTAAGCCACCACAAGTCCCTTCGGAGAGAAGGAGGCAGGGTATAAATATAAAGTTATTATGATATTATTATTAGAACAAACATCTAAATGAAATCACCATTGATAGGAACACAATAGCACAATAATAAAAAGTAACACTGCTTGGAATATGCCATACACCTCAATGATATCTAGACTTTGGAACAGAATCCAAAGCACTGATGATCTATTTAGTCAAATATGGTCATGGTATGGTATGAATATTTATTTTATTTATTTACAGCAGGGGACTCAGGGCACATACATGGCAAACATTCAATGTCGTTAAACAGATAGGACAGACAACAGATAGAGGCATTATGTTGGCATTTTTTCTCAACTTTGGCATCCTGGAGGTTGTTCTCGATTCCAGCCACAGGGGGTGCTGTAACTCCATCCTTTATTATGAAGAGCCTCAATCACAGACCTCCTTCCTTTGATCGCTGGCATTTTCTAGTATTTCTTTTATGGTGCCCTAAAATACCTCCCCGCTTAAGCAGTGCCTAATTTCTCTACTCACAGTTAACAGGTGTTTTTGAACTGAGTAGGTCGACAATTGGTAGGATGTATTGCTGCTGGTGATTAACCAGGTATGCTAAAGCCCAGATCATATGACATTAATATAGTATGAATATGTAGAAACTTCTATATTACTATTAGTATTATTAGTACTAGCAACCTGGTCTGCCTTCACGTGATCTGTTAATTTATGGTGACCCCATGATTTCCATAGAGTTTTCTTAGGCAAGGAACACTTAGAGGCGCTTTTGACAGTTATTGTTCTGAACACTTGGTGGTTTCCCACTCAAGTATTTAACCAGGGTTGACTGTACTTAGCTTCCAAGATCTGATGAGTCCGTGTTCCTATAGGGCATTTAGGCACAACTTATGCATGCATATGATTTTATTGCATGACATCCACTATTCCATTAGCACATACATACTGGTGTGAACACCTTTGATCTGTGAGTGGGAATTTAAAATCAAGTCTTTTTATGGGTACCAGAGCAGCAACTAATTGAATCTAGAGTGGATGCCATGAAAAAGGCAAGAGGGTAATTTCTACGATACTTTGATCTATTTTTCACACTGTGACAATTCCTTCTCTGAACCCAAACCAATGTTCTTTTCTTGGGAGAGTGCTAACATTTCTGTTTCCAAGATGAAGACCGTAAGTTTGAGAAACAAGACAGCTGTAGCCAATAAGCAAGGCTAAAAGAGGGTTTCTCTCTCTTTTAAAAAAAATAAATATCTAGGTGTCATTTTTACACATTTTATTTAGACTGTTGATGCAAGTAGTTCAGCATTTAAATAAAAGCCTTGAAACAGAAAAGCATCATTTGTAGAAAATGGAAGGGGGAAGGAAGGAGAGAGGGGAAAATAGGCCAGATCAGTATGAAACTTTAAAGTACGCCTTTGTTACACTCTTGAAAAGAGCCAAATAGGGTATACAGATCTCTAGAGATCACCAGTATAATTTCTTTATCATGTTCCATTTAAAATTTAATTATGTAGTCTACAACAAGAAGATTCTGAGTGCTCAAAATAGGTCAGGCAATGAACATCTTCACAATGCTATAAAGGTTTGCTGCATCAAGATATTTCCTTTGATGTTTTGGTATCTGTAGGAAAATGTATTTTGTGTGAGTGGGGACAAAGGGAGAGACAAAAAACAGGCCTTCAGGCATAATGTATAAAGGTAAGGAATATAACCAGAAATCTTATTTTCTAGACTGTCAAGCTTTCCCTTCTCTTTGAATTCCACTGAGGTTAGAATCAAGAAATTATGAATGATGCAAACCAGCATCTCCATATAGGGCTCAACATTTAGTTAATTTAATTAATTACATGTCAGCTTCCAGACTAAGAACTATGTGCATTGAGTTATTTCCTAGCTATGTCATATGGGTGCAGTGGGTGTTTATATTATCAATTTCTGTATCCATCTATTTTTTTCACAAAAAGTTGCATTATATTTGCATTATTTTAAATATATATATATATTCCCATACAAAAAAATCACAAAAATAGCCATTTTGAGTCTCCTTGTGGAGAGAATAATTAGGTATAAATAAACATAATAATAATAATCATCATCATCATCATTATCACAAGAAAAGGAAAATAATGCTTGGTAAGGTAGAAGGCAGTAGGAAAAGAGGAAGATTGCATTCTAGGTGGTGAGACCCAGGCGACATCTACATTGCCATATAATACAAATTGGTTATTGCATTAGCCTGGTGTGTCCATACAACACATACAGGCTAATGTGATTTAACCTGGGGTTAACCTCTTAATGTGGTTGAACCCTGGGTTAAAGTAAAAACACCAAGGAAGGTTCAAATCCTGTAGCAAGATTTGGCTTTCCCCCCATGTTTGGACAGTGGGGACAACCATCATGGATCCTTATGTGGGATCCAGGATCACTGTCCCCACAGCCATCAGGTACTCCTTGGATTGAGGCAGCCCAGCTTTTCATGCCAGTTCTAAGCTACTTTATGTGCCTTAATGGGAAGGCTTTCAATTGAAGATGCCATGTCCTCGAGTCTGCTGTTGATGAAAGGGAGATCCGGAGATCTCTCGTTCATTGTTGATGTTAAATGCCTTCAAGTTGACTTTGATGCATGATACCCTATGTATGAGCAACCTCCAAGTCACCCTATCTACAACAGTCCTGTTCAGTTCTTGAAGGTTCAGTGTGGGAAATCTCCCCCAGCTCATAAAAAAATAAAGATTTCTCTCTCTCTCCGAAGCATAGGGAAAACAGTAGCATAAAATGTCTGAGATTGAAGTTTCATCAATTATTTATAACTTATTCCAAGTTGTCAGTAAAAGTCATACTTTACCTAATAAAACTCTTTTTAAATGAGACTTTACGAAAGGTATACACTGTCCCCACATACATATAGACACTTTACCCCAGGCACTCTTCGACTCCATGCAAGCTAAATGAAATAGGCCTGTAGAATTACATTGAGGACTCTCGAGTAGTTTTTCAATAAGAAAAGGCAAATGCCTGTGTGGGGGAAAAAAAATTACCTACCTTATTTAGCATGGCAAAACAGCAAGGGAGCCGGAAATCTATTTATTGCTTTACATACAGGAAAATATTTGAAGCAGAACCAAGAAAGCAGATATGAGATTTAGGCAGACCTATGGTAGACCCAGAGTTTTCAGAGATTGGTATCCATGGTATTAAAGAAAAAGAGTTTGGCAGAAAACTCAGCTCCCAGTGCTGTTATACAATTTTCCACTTATATGGAGTAAATCACAGGATTTCCATAGAAAAGAATTTGCGTCAAGAAACAGGTTTGCTATCCCTTAACCTGGCAGTTCAACAATTAATGTGCTTTCTGCCAGTTTAAAAGTTAACTACTTCTTTTTTACTATTTATTTATTTATTTATTTATAGTATTTATATTCTGCCCTTCTCACCCCACAGGAGACTCAGAGCGGATTACAATGCACATATTCATGGCAAACATTCAATGCCATAGACAGACACACAGAGGCTATTTAACATTCCAGCTTTTGATGAGGGTATTCTGGCCACCAGGGGAGCTGTCACTTCACCGTCCATTTGTGATACTGATGTGAAGTATTTCCTTATTCTTTGCATGCTTGCTGGAGATTTTTATGGCATCATAAATTAGTTAAATTAGCCTCCCTTTAAATTTTGCAGTACCTAAATTTCCTACTTGACAGATGCAGCTGTCTTTTGGGCTGCAAAGGTCAACACCAAGCTACACCAATTGGTGTACACTCTGACCCGGGCTGGCTTCAAACTCATGACCTTTCAGTCAGTAGTGATCTTAATCCAGATGACTCCCAGTCAGCTGTCCACAGTCCCCGTGGCACTCTTTAAACCATGGTTTAGCACTTGGAATGAGTTCACAAACTAGGATTTGTATTAAAGCATGAATAGTGGTTGTAGTTTAATTACTTAAACTAGGCATCTTCAAATTGCAGTCCTCTAGCTGTTTGGGCCTTCAACTTCCAGAATTCCTGACAATTGAACAAGGCTGTTAGGGCTTCTGGGAATTGGAGGACTGCAGTTTGAGGATACCTGACCTAAACCATTAAGGTTGTGCTTTCAGAGTAAACCTTGGCCCGTTTTGTATCACAGCTTTTGTTGGGGGTCCTGATCCATTTTTTGGAAACCTCTTGAAATCAGTAGGGTAGATATTTGTCTTTGGTTTGGGGTCCCAAAATCATCCCATTATGGGAAGGGGGCTTCCCACCCACTGGCTCGCCTTCCCAGCGCTTATCTAGAGTAAGAAGCCTGCCTGCATGCACTCTTTTCCCCAGGTGAGGGGGCAAGTTTGACTGCAGATGAAAGCAGGCTTTCATGTCAAGCAGATTTTTGTGCAGGGAGGAGGCTTCCTGTTTTGTGCTTCTGAAGAAATGGAAGACACGAAAGAAATGGTAGAAACGGTAGGAACAAATTCTGTGCACAACTCTATAAACCATGGCTGGAAGTTTAAGTGCTGTTTCAGATTGTTTGTTTTGCCAGATATCAAGGAAATCTTGGTATGCTCTTTTTATATATTTCTTCAGAACTTGACTTAGCAAACTAAGCTATGATTTTTCTTTGTTTTTAAGGCAATAATACATGCTCTATAACCTTTAAACTTAGTTAATACCGTAAAGATGTTAAGTAGGTATTGACCCAATATACTGATGACAATGAATAATGTTAACTGAAGATGACTAAACTGAGATTATCATACTTTAGACATATCATGCATTGTAGTGATTCATCAGAAAATATGGTGATTTTTAGTAAACTGGAAAGGCATTATGAAAAGAAGTAGACTTTGTTACTTGTTGATAAACTCATTTATGGAAACCACTGCTCAGGGTTTGCAAGATTGCAGCAGGACTGTTGGTGTCTGGAGCTCTCAAAGGGGTTTCATTGATAGGGCTGCCAGAAGCCAAACTAGATAGCAAATCATGACAAAACATTGGGCTACTCTGTCATTGGATGTTGACAATGTTTGCACAAGCAAAATGTAACCAGTGATTGTTTCAAAAGATGGTTATGTTTTTCTGTCCAGCAGCACTGCACTGAATTTAGACAAAAATGTACAGCAACATAGACTACATGGCATTCAGAACAACTGATTAATTCTGTCGTTTGGCATGATGTTCTGGCAATTATCAAGAATATAAATTAGCTGAACAAAGAACAAAAGAAATGGGCAAACTACATTGACAGCATATTTTCTACTATTTAGTGGCTGGGATCTCTAAATAGGGGCAACTCAGAAAAAATTGGATGAGGCCAAGTATCTGCACATACATAGTCTCTGTACCACCTCTGTGTAGTACAGCCAGCCCTCCGTATCCAGATTCTGCATCCATAGGTTCAAGCAATCTTTTTTTTTTTTCTATTTTATATAAGTGGCATTATTTTACTTATTGTATATGATAGGACATCAACATGCACAAATTTTGGTATGCACAGAGGGCCTATTGTATTACTTGTCTTGTTTGTCCCAAAAGTTGAACAATAATCAGAAATGCACAGACAAATTCATAAAATGTTTAGAAGCCCTTTCAGCAAAGAGGAGGAAAACTGCAAATATTCTGTTGGGGACACTTAATACAGCAAACAGAGAACATAAGGTAAATACAGAAGGACACTATGAAAGTAGAATGAACGTAAAGCCAATATACAGAGAGTCTCCTTGCAGGTCTTTTTCTCTCTTCAAAAGCCAATCCCTCTAAGCTTCAGTTAATTTGAGAGTGAGGAGAAACACAATACTAATGGATTTTTACTAATCTGAAAATCACTATTGCATCTATTCAGACAGAAAATGAATGGCCAACCGACTGGAAAAACGAGCACAGAGAAATAATTCTGTCTCTTTAAGCAATGCAATTGATAAGTCACATTGGATTAGATTTAGTGTAAGTGCGAATCCACAAAATGTTTGTATTAATATCTGGTGTTTAGTGGTTCTCATTTCAAGGCAATGAGTCACAGATGGATTGTATTCTCCTTACAACATTTCACAGAGGATATACCAGCCAACTGTGGCCGGGAAATATCAGAGTGCGGTCAAGATGACAAACGATATTAATTGGGAAAATTGCACAAGCTAGGAGAGGCTGCAACAGTTTGCTTTGGCTTGAGTCTACAGGGAAGGACAAGATTTGCTGCTCCCATCCTTCCTTTTTCTCCTTGCTGAGTTAATTAAGAGCACACTATTTTTGGACTTTCTAACTACTGAAATAAGCAATAGAAAAAGAGAAAAACTGGAAAAATAAGAAAGAAACTGGAACATTTAAAAAAGAGTGGAATTGACAAAGACTAAATCTCCCAAATCAGGACAACTGGAGGGTATGTGCTTATGTAATCCATTTTTGTTTCTAGCAATGTGTAGCTCTATTTTAATTTTAAACTGGAGAAAGACTTTAGACTGAGATTAAGATCGTTAAAAAGAAAAGTAAAAGACTGAAGCATATTAAAGAAATGCTTGAAGACACTGTTTTTAAACAGGCTTTCAGAACTTTACCCCTAATTTATTTCTAATCTAAAAAAGGACAGTTTGTGTGTGTGTTTCACTACATCCATCAGCAGTTAATTGCCAGCCAAAATTAGATTAACAATATCCGGTGTAATTAAGAATCATCAGCTACCAATCTCCCACAACACAGTAGATGAGTTGACTAAAAAAATGATAGTGAAACTGTGCTGGAGAAATGCGACTGAGCTCAAGCCAAGGACCCTTTCTGGTTTGCATGATGACTTTTTACATCTTCCCTTCTAGATGACACAGAGTAAGCCTACCTTTGTGACTCTATTTTTTTTAAATAGTAAAGCACAAACATCTTGCACTGACAATCATTAACTGGTGAATAAACAGAAATAACTTCAGATGCCTTGTTTCCAATTGCACTAGAGTGCTTTGTGATACAGATGAAGCTATCAAAAAACTCAGAAGTCAAAAAACCAGGGCAAGGGAAACAATTTGCATGCTGTAAAACTGTGCCTAGCAAACCGCTCTCAAGGAAAAATGTATTAAAAAACAAGAAAGGTCTTATTGGTAAAATCAAAATGATTTGCTAAATCAGGGCAAGATCAGATTTTCATCAAAAGCTTGGTTTGTTCCATTCCTCCTAACCGCAGCATAAAGGCAGAGTGAGAGAGACAGTTAATCAATATTCTTGCTCAATGTTGGTTAAACAAGTTGTAGTATAATTGCAATGAGGATATCATTGTTTTCATGCTACAAGTTTCCATTCTGAATAAAGACTAACTTGAAATACAATATTCACCAGGCATCATCTCCCACCCCACAACAAAAAAGCTCATTAAAAATAGCTTGATGGTATAATAATTATTAAGCTGCCATGAAATGAAAAGTCAATTTTTAAAAAGGTGTTGATGTAAGTTTCTTGGAAGTATAACATAAACCAACATGAGAGTCCATCTCATAACCATCATAACCATCACCACCACTATTATCACAATATTTATAGGTTTTTCACTTGAGCTCTGAACCACCTTTTCCACTACACACCACACTATATCCAAATAGTCCAGTAAGATATAATTTATTAAAATATGAGTATATAAAGAAATCGGTAACTGTATAAAGAAGCATCAAAGTTCAAAAAGACATTCCAAGAGAATCTCAGAAGCTCAAAATCAATTTAAAACCGTCTTCATCACTAATCCATTGACATGATAGCAGAAATCCAAGACAGGCAGCCTAATCCAAACAGGAACAACCTTGAAAACTTAGTTACTTGAAACAGGAATCAAGAGCTGTTTCCCCCTTGAATTCAACATTGTGCTCACAAAGGATTATACCAGAAGAAACCACTTAAAAGGCCTCAATCCCTTCCATGACATCACTTTGCATACACCTGCTTTTTCTTTCATTATCTTTCAGCCATTGAGAAAACCAAGTCTGCCATTGTTTAACATTTTGCCTCCAGAGTTCAAGGCGACTTGATCTGGAAGAACATCTGTTTCCCACATCCCTTTCAGACTGCAACTCCATCAGATTCTCAATTATATTAGATTCTCATGATATCACTTTCTCCCATCACCTGGGAACTGCCATGAAAACCCATAACAACTCCAAATGGTTCCTGCCCAGCTTACCAGTTCAAACGTATCATCCTCTATGATCCACCTCAGAGGCTAAGATCATCAGGCGCGATTGGTGGGAACAAGAGACAGAGACTTTTCAGTGGTGCCCCTTGTCTATGGAACTTCATCCCCAGTGAAATTAGATTGACCCCCTCCCTCCTGGTCTCCAGAAAAAACTAAAAACATGTCTCTGGGATCAGGCTTTTGGTCAATAATAGGAGTAATGCAATAAGAGACTACAACTTAATTTAATTACAACCCGGTCTGCCCCTGATATATGATTTGGATTAAGTGATTTTAATTGTTGGTTTAATGTCCTAATGTGTTTAATTTAATGTTTTTTTAATTCACTGATGTATGTGTGCATGTGGCATTGAATTGTTGCCTTTGTAAAACATCTAGCTTCCCTTTATTCACAAAATCGCTTTAAAATCATTCCCCTAAAAACGAAGGGCAATGTAAGGTTGTTGTTGTTGTTGTTGTTGTTTTAAAAAAGAATAAAATTTCAATATTAAAAATACAAAATATTCCTAGAAAGCTATGAATATTTTATGGGAGATGGAAGATTTTCTTTTGGAGAAAGACATGAATGTGATGATTAGATAGGATTGTTTCAGGAGACCTTAAATATTCACTCCATGGTGAAGTAAACCAATTCCTCGTTTTGCAGACTCTCAGCTGAGTCAGTTAACTAACACTGGTTTAAAATGGTGCCATTGTGTTTTACTTTATTTATACTTATGTCTGCCCACCAGCACCCTTTAGAAAAATAATGTTCTCAAATAAAAATGAACGGCAGAGTTTTATTGCCTAAACCTGTCTTATTGCTTGAGTGGCTTCATCCACTACTTTTTAAAAAGTACTTACCATCCAGACAAATGTGTCACACTTCCGCTTTAAGCATGGCACATCTTATCATGTCGAAGAGCGAAGATGCACAGTTTTGCTTCCAGTCTGAATTTAAGGTGCTTAGGATAACATTTAAAGCCTTAAATGACTTGGCATCATGATATTTAAAGGGTTTCCTTTCCCTATATGTGCCTGCTCAAGAACTCAGTTCTGCTTGGGGGCGGGAGGCTAAATGCTACTCCATTGTCAACCCATCAAATCAAATTGGTCTCACTTAGCATAGTACACTCACCAATACTTATAAAAAATACTCTGCTACAGTGGCTACACATAATGCTTCCTTGGAGAGATGGCTATATGATAGAAGTGTCATTGGATGGATGATGGACAGACACATTTCTTTGTGGTTCACCCAATGTCAAAGAGATTTTGCTTATTTCTGAAGCACTAACCCTTTGCAGAAAAAGCACAGATGAAAGGAAGATCCTTGCACAAAAAGGCCAACTGAAAACAATTTTCTCGATAAGATATCACCCCCTCCCATTCCATGTTCAAAAGTGAATTGCACTATCAACTTAATTCAACATAGCAATAAAACAATCCATAGAATGCCTGTACTTGAAGGATAGTTTAAGTGGTGGACAGCAGACTATATAGTTCAATGTTCTTGCTCTACTTCTGTTATTTTCTGCCTACGGAGAATGCCTTACTCTGTTTAATGGAAAGGTCATCATAGGATTCACCGAAGGACGATGAGGTTGAATTGATCCTGCTACCTTCAATCTGTCAAAAGATCATTCTCACAAGAATGTTGGAAGACTCTTCTTTCAACAATTCAAACAACACACAAAAACCTATTCCAAGCCCTAACCTGGCAAGAGTTCACCCAGAATGTTCTCCTTTAGGCAATACACCATGAAGTGAAACCAGTTACAAAAGTGCTATACAAAGAACCCACTTGGCAGCTGCTTCTCTCCAGCATGGCAAACATTCTCCCACTTTCTCCGACCCATATTTGTAACTATAGGTTCTCGTACAAATGGCCTTTCTTTTTTTCCTCTCTCTTAAACCTCTGACAGGCTGTCTTGGGTTCTTCAGCTGGAGAGGCTGTACTTCCCTTCAGCAGCTCCCCAAAGCCAACATACAGATTTGGTTTTAGCAGAACAGCTTGCTTACCTTGGTAATGTTCCAGACAACTCTGTGGCAGTCTCTCTGCAGAAAAGAAAAAGAGACACAGAAGGGAAAGTTTGTTAGTATATGGGAAAAAAGTTTAATCCTAATGACTTTTGGAAGGTTAACGAGAACTTAACACATACATTAAAAAGCAGCCAGTTTTAATTAGGTACGCTTCCAAACTTCTCTTCGTTCAAATGTCTCCCTAGGTTTTGACGTTCCAAAGTGGAACAGATGCATTAAGAATTCCCTCTTTTTATATTTTGAAATTGCTCACAGAAAGCTTTCTGTAGCGTTTAGGGCTTTTTAAAAAATAAAAAATATATTATTTTTGATGCAACTGTACATATGGCCAAGTATATATTTTTTGTCCTGTGTTTTTGCTGTGGGCATAGCTGGCTGTCTGCACTGACAGAACAGGAAGGAAGGAAGGAAGGAAGGAAGGAAGGAAGGAAGGAAGGAAGGAAGGAAGGGAAGGAAAGAAGGAAGGGAAAAAGGGAGGGAGGGAGGGAGGAAGAAGGAAAGAAAAGAAGGAAAGAAGGAAGGATGAAAGGAAAGAAAGAAGGAAAGAAAGAAAGAAAGAGTAATGCTTAACTTTTATTCTTTTAGTGGTTAGCCATCTTGAATTGCTATATGGGGAAAAGGTTGGATTAAAAAAGTAAATAAATAAAAATAAAAAAATCATTCTAAACACTGATCCATCACCAAAATGTTTGGTTTTAAACAAGGGTCATGGTATTTGACCTAGAAAGCTATTTCATTCAGTTTTATCTGACTGAAAGAAATAAGGGGGAAGAAACCTGATATGCATCTGGTTGAGGGCCAGGTATCTTTGTGTAACCCACTTCTCAGCCCTACTTGGGCAAAACACATGAACCTGAGAAGTAATCCAATTGAATGGGGTTCTGAAGGAAGGAAAGAAGGAAATGTAATACAGTTCAAACATTGATCCATTGCCATCCATTTTGCAGGCTATTTAACTTCTGTCCCTATGCCCTACTGTTAATTTTTGCAAAAGAATGTTCAAGAAAATTGTACAATTTTTACATTATTATTGCTTTTTTGTAATGTTCCCTCAGTTCATACAGGTAAATTGAGGAAAAGCAAATACAGTATGACCGCCATATCTGTTGAGGAGATGTTCCTAGATTTTTGGGTGGATACCTATTGAAATGAGAGACTTCCAGACAAAGAATATCATAGGGTCATGCTGGATGGCCTAGAAAATGCCCAGAGATGACATATTTTGTTGGATGTGTATAAATTAAACAGTGGGTACCAGTTCCGTGAATATGGGGATCATGCCATACAGAAAGGTCAAAAAAGGCAAAGATACAATGAAACCACATTAAGAAAAACTGCAGCACAGAAGATATTCTAAAAGTAGTCTATTTTCCCTTTGTCAGTGCATGAACCCACAAATAAAGCACTCCAAAGAGGTGGGTATCCAAACACTTTTTAAAAAACCAACTTCAATGAATGTAGATGGCATGCTCCCTTGTTTGAGTGTCAGAAGACTTACCTCTTATAGGGTTGGCAGGTTTTCCTTATTGTGGGGGATGTTCCTTGTTTCGTTTTATACAGACAGAAAAAGATGCCCCAAATCTTATATTTGGGGATTTAATTAGAAATGTGGGTATCATGGAATTTTTAGATATGAACGACGTTAAATTTTAGAGAAGCACAAACCTAAATTCTTTGAAATCAACACTTTAATTTGGCATTTTGGCAGAGCAGAAATGTTCTACTTACTGAGTTTCAGCCCTGCATGTAATGAATTTTGGCTGTCCCCTGTTGCTATTTTTGAAAACTCAACAATCAATAATGGAAAGTCCACTTTTTTCTTAGGGAATCCTTTCCACTTTGGACAGCCCTTGATGTTGACCTGGAATTTTATTTCTTGTAATTTTAACCAATTGGTTTGAATTCTACCCGCTAGAATGGAGCCCATGGAGGGCACTGGGGCGCGGGCCCCCCCCCCCCTGGTCAGGAGGAACGGGCGGTGGCCAAGTCCACCAAGATGGCGCCTGGCTACCCCGCCCACGCTGGGCGCCCTCCTGGATCCAGAACACCCATTGCTACCGGGTACCCGGCCAGCGTCACCGGAGGCCTTCAATGTCTCCCAAGTGCTGGCAAGGGCCCCTGGGCCTCGGCCCCGCCGCCGGGCTTGCCGCCTGCTGATGGCGGCCCCGGAGACCCTACCCGGACCACCTCCTGTCCCGTCACCGGTTGGTGACCAGGGTAAGCCCGGTGGCCCAGTTTGTAGGGGAACAACTCTGATTGCCAACCTAGAGGACAACACCTCGAGCAGGCCCCTCATGGAGCAATAGCGTCTTCAGGTCGAGGAGCACTAGCCTCCTTCCTCCGACCCCCATCCTTCTGCGCCGGGCCACCAACTCCCGGACTTTTTTCCCATCCTCCCAGCCACCAGGAAATGCCCCCATGAGCCCAGGCCTAAAGATTTTTTTCACCCTGAAGTTATGGGGCATGGTTTTGTTGCATTGTACATTGTGACATTTTGTAGACTGAATGTCTCCCCATGGTTCTTCACTATGCAAGGTGCATCTGGTTTTGGAACATTGTAATTCTGTAACCAGGTGGCAAAGAGCAAGCAAGGTATGACTCTGTGAGTATAAATTTATGCTACGTCTCTTCCGTGAAGGATGTCAGCCAGCTACCATACCATCTTTCACTCTTTTCATCTCCAGGTGAGATATAGCGAGCTCCCTCTGTGGCTGCTTCAATTCTAGTATTAATTTTTTAAATCCCTGTACTTTAGCAAGAGTGCAGAAATTCAAAACAGAGGGTTTTTTGTCCATCTAACAAAGTAAAGTCAGCCCTCCACATGCATTGGGGTTAGGGGTGCAGGACTTTCCCAAAAGTGAAAGAAAACACTTTTTTTAGATAGGACATCTCTCTAGGCACTTCCAGATCCTCTAGTGCAACTATGTGGTTAATGTCTGCCAAAAGATGACCACAGATTCATGGCGGAGGGCCTTCAAGTGCCCAGAGAAGTATATTGTTTACCAGTCTCTAGATTCCCTAGTGCGGCTTAATGGGAGAAGTTGACCATAGAGTCAGCCTGGAAGACCTAGAGATTCCTAGAGAGAACATGTGCATGAATCAAACCCAGAAATTATGAAATCTGCAAAAATGAAAATACTGCACTTTCTTTTGATCTGTGGTTGTGAATCACACAGGAATAAAAGTGGAATTATTAAAACCAATATGTAAATGAATAACACATTGAGCTTATCAACACAACCACAAATGCAGATTAATCCATGTCAATTTTATATGTATTCACTCATGCAGAAGTTTGTTCCCTCTTATCTTTGCATTATTATTATTATTATTATTAGACAGAGCTCTGAATATGCTTTTGCACAAATCCCACATTTTTAAGTGTATTTCATCTAAATGTGTGCATTCCTAAACATATTTTAGCACACATTTAGACATTTTTGGAGCTGAAGCCTGCATTGTAAAATTTGATGGAGTGAAAAACCTAAAGGGTAATAATTACATGTTCCAGTCCTTTCATTACTCTGGGAGATGAAAATTCATAAAGATGAAATTCCACTAGTACTTCTATCCCGACCATCATGTATAATAAGATGGTGCTGTGAGAGAATATCTCTGTAAACATTGCTCCAACAGGACAGTAACAGTTATGACAAAAACCCTTTTCCTAAGAAAGGCTAGATCAGATACCAGCATGACAATTCAAAGTCAGAGAACTACATTTTTTAATACAGAGACTCCTTTTTAGCCACTACTGAAAACATAAATACATAAATTAGAAAAAATAAAAAATCCCTCTATATCTGTAAATTTGATCATCCATGAACATCATTCTATACTCTTAAAATCTGTCATCCAAACCAAAGGTGCATAGAGATGTTTAACCAGGAGAGTGACCACCATTATGTTCTGCCTCTGAGCTTTGAAAGAATTCGGTCACTGATGGAGAATGGACAATGGATTATATTGGTGAATCCAAAACTCTGGTTTTGTGAAGCTGTTGGGTTGAATTTTCAGCCAGCAGCACTAGCATGCCTATTAGACAGAGGTTTGCAGATTTGTAAAGCTTGTAAATTTGAAGATTGAGGATTAGAGGACAAATTCATCCAAGACTGAGTAGTGACAGGCTGTTGCTCTAGAACTCAGACTATACACCTTCCTTTACTCAGTTACGGCTGGCTGCAGCATGTTATTATTACCATTTCTCTTACATTTTACTTTGTAAGCCTTATCTTGACAAACTCTGTTTGGGAGCTGGATAGATGTCAATCCACATCTGGAAACTCGCCTGTACATAGATAGGAACAATTCTGCCACTATCACTCATAAGCTAGCTAGCACTGCAACATCTATGGAACCATGTGGGTCTCAGAGCTCACCATCTAGACATACATGTCATTAGAAATGGTATGTGTGCATGTATATATATATACCTCTTGTGTGAATAAAGGGAGATGCTGACTCACAGACTCTGGTGGCAACCTTTTATGTGCTTAATTGTTCTCAAATCAAAATGTCACCATTTTAGCAGATCAAATTCTTACTTTAGTATTACATGTGGCAGAGAGGTAATGACTTGGACATCATGATCACATTCAGAAACCTGGTTCAAAAGGCAGAAAAGTATCACATCAAAAAAAGGCTAAGATTCAAAGGCCAGGTGTATTATTCCCCTTTGGTTTTGATGCCAGCAATTCACAAAAGTTCAACCTCCAGGTAAGCATGATGAATCCAAATGCCCCAAGCACCATGTGTCACTCTATTTGCAAGGGAATAAAGGAAAGGTTCAGCAGCACACCATTTTCATCAGCGGCTACATTGAGGCAAAATGTTCAAACATGTTTGAACAATTGGCACAGATACCACAATTTCACGAATAGGATCATCTGATAATACCCAGAAAGAACTAGGCTTGGGCCCGAATCAGAACAAAAATGATTTGTAATATTCGGTGGTCCATCTATATATATATAATCCGAGTGGTCGTGGGATGTCGTATATAGACAAAGAAACTATGGCTCGCAGAGGCACCAAACTTGGCAGCCTACTGGACCATTACACTCGCTACAGACAACAGCAAAAAACCCGACCTACATACCTCCCAGCACCCCAAAAAACGAACCCCAAAAAATTGCCAACCCCGGCCACTTCGCTGCCAGCGCGAACGTTTAGAACGTTCGCACATGGCAGCCAGAGCGCCTCCTCCGCCTCCTCAGGAAGAGCGGCGGGGGGACCTGGAAGGAGGAGGGGAAACCGGCTCCCCTCCCCCCAGCCCCTCCTACCTCCTTCCGCACCCCCCCCCCCGCCGCCGCCGTCCCGGCAGCTTCCCTCCCACCTCCGCCAGGATCGGGACCCCCGGTTCTCTCCCGATCCCTGAGGAGGCAGGAGGGAAGCTTTTCCCGGGCACCTCTTTTCCCTCCTCTCCCCGCCCCTCCTCCTCCTCCAAAACACCCTCCCACCCCGACTCCCCTTCACCCCGCCCTCCTCCTCCTCCCTCCCACCCCACCCGCGCCCCCGACTCCTTACCTGCCGCATCCCTCGCCGCCCGGTTCCAAAGCCTGGCGGGGGGGGCCGGGGCAGGAGGCGGGACACGCCTCCCCCACCCAAGCCCCACCCACCACCTCCCGCGCTCCTCCCGCCGCCCGGTTCCGAGGCCTGGCGGGAGGGGGCGGGGCAGGAGGCGGGACATCCCTCCCTCCCTAGCCCCTCCCACCTCCTCCCGCGCGCCTCCCCGCCGCCCGGTTCCGAAGCCTGGCGGGAGGGGGCGGGGCAGGAGGCGGGTCCCCGCCGCCCGGTTCTGAGGCCTGGCGGGAGGGGCGGGAGCAGAGGCGGGACATCCCTCCCCCTCCCTAGCCCCTCCCACCTCCTCCCGCGCTCCTCCCCGCCGCCCGGTTCCGAGGCCTGGCGGGAGGGCGGGGCAGGAGGCGGGACATCCCTCCCTCCCTAGCCCCTCCCACCTCCTCCCGCGCTCCTCCCCCGCCGCCCGGTTCCGAGGCCTGGCGGGAGGCGGGGCAGGAGCGGGACATCCCTCCCCCCCTAGCCCCTCCCACCTCCTCCCGCGCTCCTCCCGCCGCCCGGTTCCGAGGCCTGGCGGGAGGGCGAGGCAGGAGGCGGGACATCCCTCCCTCCCCCTAGCCCCTCCCACCTCCTCCCGCGCTCCCCCGCCGCCCGGTTCCGAGGCCTGGCGGGAGGGCGGGCAGGAGGCGGGACACCCTCCCTCCCTAGCCCCTCCCACCTCCTCCCGCGCTCCTCCCGCCGCCCGGTTCCGAGGCCTGGCGGGAGGGGCGGGCAGGAGGGGACATCCCTCCCCTCCCCCTAGCCCCTCCCACCTCCTCCCGCGCTCCTCCCCGCCGCCCGGTTCCGAGGCCTGGCGGGGGGGCGAGGGCAGGAGAGCGGGACATCCCTCCCCCTCCCTAGCCCCTCCCACCTCCTCCGCGCTCCTCCCCCGCCCGGTTCCGAGGCCTGGCGGGAGGGGGGGCAGGAGGCGGGACACCCTCCCTCCCTAGCCCCTCCCACCTCCTCCCACGCTCCTCCCGCCGCCCGGTTCCGAGGCCTGGCGGGAGGGCGAGGCAGGAGGGGACATCCCCCCTCCCTAGCCCCTCCCACCTCCTCCCGCGCTCCTCCCGCCGCCCGGTTCCGAGGCCTGGCGGGAGGGGGCGGGGCAGGAGGCGGGACATCCCTCCCCTCCCTAGCCCCTCCCACCTCCTCCCGCTCCTCCCGCCGCCCGGTTCCGAGGCCTGGCGGGAGGGGGCGAGGCAGGAGGCGGGACATCCCTCCCCTCCCTGGCCCCTCCCACCTCCTCCCGCGCTCCTCCCGCCGCCCGGTTCCGAGGCCTGGCGGGAGGGGGGCAGGAAGCGGGACATCCTCCCCCCCCTAGCCCCTCCCACCTCCTCCCGCTCCTCCCGCCGCCCGGTTCCGAAGCCTGGCGGGAGGGGGCGGGGCAGGAGGCGGGACATCCCTCCCCCTCCCTAGCCCCTCCCACCTCCTCCCGCTCCTCCCGCCGCCCGGTTCCGAGGCCTGGCGGGAGGGGCGGGCAGGCAGGAGGGGACATCCTCCCCCTCCTAGCCCCTCCCACCTCCTCCCGCTCCTCCCGCCGCCCGGTTCCGAAGCCTGGCGGGAGGGGGCGAGGGCAGGAGCGGGACATCCCTCCCCTCCTAGCCCCTCCCACCTCCTCCCGCGCTCCTCCCCCGCCCGGTTCCGAGGCCTGGCGGGAGGGGCGGGCAGAGGCGGACATCCCTCCCTCCCTAGCCCCTCCCACCTCCTCCGCGCTCCTCCCGCCGCCCGGTTCCGAGGCCTGGCGGGAGGGCGGGGCAGGCAGGCGGGAGAGAGAGGGGAAAGAGACTCCGCGCGCCCGGGTCCAGAAACAGCTGGGAGGCGGAGGAGGAGGCAGCGGAGGGGCGCTCACGGCCCGCCTTCCCGGTGGCGAAGGTCCCCTTTCGCCCAGTGATGCCGAAGGTCCCTATCGGAGGAGAAGGAGGAGGAGGACACAGCAGGCACCACACCACACACACAAAAGCCACAGCGAAGCGTGGCCAGGTCAGCTAGTTTTATATAATATCTGAAAACAGAACGGGAAGGAGGGAGCCGCAAAGCCCAGCAAAACGGATTAAGGGAGTTGGATTGTATCGGTTGCTGGAGAGGAAGGGATCTGCTGTGTCTTTTCTCCCTCCCCGGCAGAAGCAGCATCCCTCCATTTCTTTTTGGAAAGTTTCCTACACTGCTCCCTGCTGCCCTGCTGGGAACTTGCCTTCCCAGCAGCACTTGCATAGGGCGGGCCTTGAAAATTCTCAGAGATGCTCTCAGAGCATGATGGGCATTGAAGTTTCTCTCTTTTTCTCAGCCAATAAAATGCTTGGTTGTGTTCATGCTCTGATTGGCTGAGAATGGACACAACTGGCGAATACAATTCCCAGAACGCTCTCTTGCGTTTTGTCTCCTTTTAAAAAATGTTATGGTTAAAATTTAAAAATAATTCTTTAAAAAATCAGTTGATTGGTGAATTATTTTGAAACTTGGCAGGACTGCAGTTATAAATGGAGTCTAAAACTGAGGGAGGTTTCATGCAGATAGGCCTGAGGATTGAGCCTTTAAAATTTTCCATTGTAGCCAATGGGCCAAATCTTTCTTGTATGAAAATTGGCAACACCCTCCTCATCCAAGTAACTTTCCAGTTAACAGAATGGTGTGAGAGACCGACTAGAGTCCTCTCATTCTTGTAAGTGCATAAAAGTTCAAGTGAGATAAGGTCAACCTCTTACTTTGACCGAGGGTTGCATAAATAAAAAATAGAAATACTGGACCAAAATCTGTCCCAAGTTTGAACTAATGTTTAGACTTCAGTCCCGTTTCACAAAGGGCAGGCTGGGGGATCAATGTTGTTCTCTCCTTAGAACACATTTTTCCATTTTCAAAGCTTCCACTTAAAGACACTTGATCTATCTTTTTTTCATAGATATTTTCATGCAGTTTAATGGAAAATTATGTCACTGCTACCATTTTTTATGGCTTACACCAGTGTTTCCCAACCAGTGTGCCGTGAGCGATCATTAGGTGTGCCGTGGGAAATTGGAACCTCCAATACCCTTTCTTCCCCTTCCTGCTGAACACTTTTTCTTCTCCACTCGGGCTTCCTTCTTCCCAGCCTCGCTCTGCTCTGGGGTGAGTCTGCGCAGTAGCGCCCGCACAGGTCACGTCTTCCTCCCTCCCTCCTCCCCTCCTGAACACGCTTACGCTGCCCCCTCAGATCAAAATGGCAGCAGAAGAGGCAGTGTAGAAGAAAAAGTAAGTGTTCGGCAGGAGGGGGAAGAAACGGTGCAAAGGGGGAGGAAGAGGTCTCTGTCGAAAGCTGGCATGGGCAAACTTGGACCTTCCAGGTGTTTTGGACTCCAACTCCCACCATTCCCAGCAGCCCCAGGCTCTTTTCCTCCCCCCCTCAGCCATTTAAGCAGGAAAGGGCCTCAGGCTGTTAGGAATGGTGGGAGTTGAAGTCCAAAGCATCCAGAGGGCCAAAGTTTTCCCATGCCTGTTTTAGGGACCTTAAAGTGGTGAGCCTCCTTCCAACATTGTGATTCTGGATAGAAAACAAACAACAACATAATATAATATTGTTTGAGTCCACAGTGCTCTCTGGGTGTAGGTGAACGACAACTTCCAAACTCAAGGTCAATTCCCAAGCAAACCCTTTCAGTACTTTTTGTTGGTAATGAGAGTTCAATATGCCAAGTTTGGTTCAATTCCATTGTTGAAAGAGTTCAGGATGCTCTTTGATTGTGTGTTAACTATAAATCCTAGAAACTGTAACTCCCAAATGTCAAAGTCTATTTTCCCCAAACTCCATCTGTGTTCACATTTGGGCATATTGAGTATTCATGCCAAGTTTGGTCCTGATCCAACATTGTTTCAGTCCACAGTGCTCTCTGGATATAGGGGAACTACAACTCCAAAACACAAGGTCAATGTCCACCAAACTCTTATAGTATTTTCTCTTGGTTTTGGGAGTTCTGTGTGGGAAGTTTGTGTCTTTCTGCCATTCCTGCCAGGATATTTATGTTGTGTTCATTGAAACAGGCCCGGGTTTCACACTGAGTGTATAAATACATTTAAAAACATATTAACTATATGCATTACTGTGTTAGAGTGTCATTTTGTGTCATTTTGGTTGGTGGTGTGCCCCAGGATTTTGCAAATGTAAAAAATGTGCCGCGGCTCAAAAAAGGTTGAAAAACACTGGCTTACACAAAAGCCCAGGCCCTAAAGAATCCTTTCCTTATATTTCTTTTTTAAGGCACTAACATATACAGGGCACACAGAAAGAAAATGCAGGAGCAAAGACAAAAAAACTATAAATGATAGAATAATGTCTTATTCTGTTTATTTGCTATTGGCATGGAATCAACTTCTCCATTCTTCTTTTGGACTGTTGAAACAACCTCACTCTCAATCACCATTCTGGCCAGGAAACTGCTGAAAAACCAAAATATTGCTATGGGAGAACTAAAATGGGGGGGCAGAAGAAAGTTCCTTTACACTGTATATGTGGAGTCACACCCACCCACAGGTGTATAGGATTACATTTTATATGTGGAGAAGGAACACCATCTTGTTCTTTCCATTAGGTAGCAAAATATCTTGGCCTTTCCTGGGAACAGCCTGTCTGGCAAATTTGCTTAACTTGACCCATAAACACATTTTTATTTCAATTTAAATCTAAATTGTGTTAGTGATTTGAAGTCATTATTCTCTCATATATGAGGTTGTTACACTAACCTGCAGGTGCTATATTCTCCTGCCTCCATGCATATGTTATCACCTGCAACTAAATCTTGTCCTTCTGTTGATCTTTTAATGCATGACGTTTATCTTTAGTTTGCAATAATTTTTAAAAATCTATCTTGCATGACTTAAGTATTATGCCTTCTTTCTTCTGTTTCTTCTACCATAACTGAAAGCACTGAGCATCATGCAATTACAATTAAGTGGTGGTATTTAAGAAAGAAATTAAGCACAAAATTACTTGTATGGATTCTAACAAGAAAACTGGAGTTAATCCCTTCAGAACTGCTGTGGGATCTTTAATGACCACAAATGGCCAAATATATTGAATTTACATCTTAGGTGAGTAATGGAATGTCCCAAAGTGCCCTTATTTTCCTTCCTACTTTTTAGCTAAAGCCAGAAAATAGTTCAATATTTACAAGAGAAAAATCTACTTAACCACAGTCTCTGTACAAAAGTCCATGACAGTATTTATTCCTGATTTGAAGAATAGTATTGTTATATTTGGATCCTATGAGGAGTCTCCCCTGAAAAGTGGCATATATACAATTAAATGGTATTTTACCCACACCACCTCTCTCATTCATCTGTCAATGGCAATCTGTTTCATTGTATCCACCATATTCTAAAAAAGCACTCCCCCAAATAATGGTGGTCTGCAGGTGAAATTATGACTGAACACATTTTGTTAAAGATGTGGTAACAATATTAACCTTGGGGCTGGCCAGTGGATAGTAGTCTGGACTGGGTGAAAATAAAAGAGAAGCAAAGATCACAGAGCAAAGCAGAAACAAGCTAAACTTAGAACCAAAGACCCAAGAAACCCAAATCAAATCACACAGGGACAAGAAATCTTCTTATACTCCCACCTACCTAGGAAGTGTCAATAGTCATTCAAGGGGTCCTTTAATTATAGCCCTAAGGACTTGTCTACACCAGTCCTATACCTCAAAGTAGACCGGAAATAACTCCAGGATGTCCAAATGACATTCAAGGACTTCTGGTCATTAGCATGGGCTAAACCAAGTTGACCAGTTTTTGCCCTGCAATAAGTGAAGTTGAGAAATGCTCTGGCATATCAGTGAAACTCCAGAACAGGCTCACACTTTGGGTTAATTGTGGACAGCACAACTGCTTTTGACCTGAACTGCCCACAAGGCAGGGCAGGGAAAGAGGGAGTGTGTGCTGCACACTATGGCTCCTTGACCAACATTGAGCATCTTTGCTGACATCAGGAAGGGTACTCACACAATCAGAGAATGAAGAAGGGATTGTCAGTTGGGAGACACCTGCTGCTAGGGATTTATGTCCAGGACAAGCTTCCCATCCTTCCTCCTGTTTGTGTGGCACCAGAAGCATCTGTCCCACACATGGCAAGGCTATGATGTCTCCATAGATCAGTCTAATAACCAGTGCCAGATTTAAGACAAGTGAGGCCCCTTACTTTGGCCCTGGAGAAGGTAGGCCTGGCAAACATACACTGCCTGCTTTGGGACACACTCCCATAGACTATCAACTCTATCATCATGTCTGGAATCACTCTGAAACAGAACACCATCACATTTAGAATTGCACCACATAAGCAAAATCCATAGTATTTCTTTTGGCAGAAAGATGGGCCTCACTGGCCAATGCGACCCTGTACACATCTAAACACAATGGTAAATCCAGAACTGGTAATACGGAATACTGGGGGGGGGGGGGCACCCAATATTATTATGGTTTAGCTGAGGCTTATTTGGCCACCAGCAAGGTCTATGTAGGCATATTGGTAGTAGGTCAGAGATAAGTAGGTAAGGAAAAATGCCAGAGGGATTCTCTTGGGGGGAAAATGAGGCAGTGACTTGAAATATTAAGGACATGACAGAAATAGGGCACGATAAAACAGATGAATTCTAGGGAGTAAGTGCCAAGTGACAAGAGGGATGTATGGTGTCGGAGGAAAGAGGGCTGAAGAGGCTGGATTTAAACTTATTAAATTCTTCCAAAGAACTAACAAAATTTGGTTGCAGATGTCTAGTATAATCAGCATTTCCCCTTCAATTGCTGACTGAGATGGATACATCAGGAGAATAATAATTTGAGAACAAGAGTCATTTTGAAAATAAATGCAGTACTGAAAATACTATGCACATTATAGGCAATTGAATGTGCACTTTAGTTACATATTTATCCTCCATATAGAACCAATCACTTGTCTCCAATATGGATGCTTAACTTTTAAATTAATGTGGCTCTTCCATTTTGCAGCTCTCTTGTCTTTTCTATGGCAACTCCCTGTGAGAAATTGCTAAGGTCTCTTTTTATAGAGGATTTCCCATCATACAGCATATTATGTAAACCACCATCTATTTTCTACAAGAAGTATATCAGGCCCTCTTCTAAAGATTCAACAAATCAGATTTCATAGAAAAAATATTCTTTTCCATATCCACAGCATTTTTCCAACATCTGCTCATATTTTCTTTAAACCATCTGTCCTCTAGTTCCAGTAACGATCCCCTATATCCTTACCAGAGTTTCCATGGTAAATCTCCTCAGAGAAAGCTTCTTTCCCAGAATCACAGAGTTGGAAGAGGCCCCAAAAGCCATCCAGTCCAACCCCATTCTGCTATACAAGAATGCTTAAGTAAGGCAGTCCTGACAGATGGCTATCCAGCTTCTGTTTAAAAACCTCCAGAGAAGGAGACTTTTCCAGACAACAAGGCAGCATAGCTCACTGCTAAACAGCTCTTACCATCAGGAAGGTCTTCTTAATGATTCAGTGGAATTTCCTTTCCTGTAGTTCTAATTTCTGTAGTGGAAGCTCCTTCCTCAGAGCCTTTTAAACAGAGACAAAATGGCCATCTGGTATTTATTTATTTATTTCATATCAAAAACATTGCATAAATTAGTATAAAACTGATAAAAAATAGAAGGAGTGCAGGTGGCTAAGTATCTTTTGACCAAAAACGGGCAACAGCAACGGCATTGTCGCCAACAGTTCTTCCTCCGTACATGAGGCAGGGCATAGTGGACAAGCATATAGATGTGGCTCCATTTTCCCACAAATAAGCAGAATGATTGAGAACTGGCAAATAGAGGGAGAAAACATGGAGGCAGTGACAGACTTTGTAATTCTAGGTGCAAAGATTACTGCAGACGCAGACTGCAGCCAGGAAATCAGAAGACGCTTATTTCTTGGGACTGCAGTAACCTTTCTATGATATTCCCTGGAAATTATCCAGAATGGTACCTCACCCAGAGGAAATTATCAAAATCCTCACATATTGTACTGAGAAGAATGTGACAGGTACACACAATGAATTTGCATCAGAACCTTTAGGTCCCCTTTGTCTATTTTACCCAATCTCCCTTTTTCAGATCTCCGTATCAAACCCCTATGGAGAAACCTACTGGCTTGGCCGACACCTTCTTGAGAGCAATGACCAATCTCGATAAAATAGTGAAAAGTAGAGACATTACACTGGCAACCAAGATCTGCATAGTCAAAGAAATGGTATTCCCCGTAGTCACCTACAGATGGGAGAGCTGGACCTTCGGGAAGGCTGAGTGAAGGAAGATAGATGCTTTTGAACTGTGGTGTTGGAGGAAAGTTCTGAGAATGCCTTGGACCGCAAGAGGAGCCAACCAGTCCATACTTCAGGAAATAAAACCCAACTGCTCATTGGAGGGAAGAATATTAGAGGCAAAGATGAAGTACATTGGCCACAACATGAGAAGACAGAAAAGCTTAGAAAAGACAATTATGCTGGGGAAAATGGAAGGAAAAAGGAATAGGGGCCGAGCAAGGGCAAGATGGATGGATGGCATCCTTGAAGTGACTGGCTTGACTCTGAAGGAGCTAGAGGTGGTGACGGCCAACAGGGAGCTCTGGTGTGGGATGGTCCATGAAGTCACAAAGAGTCGGAAGCGACTGAATGAATGAACAACAACAACAAAGACAGCAGCAAAGTGTAACCTTTGCTGATGGCCTTGACTGACTTAAGGAATTTTTCATATTAATGCTTCTCCCTTATATTTGACAGAATGTGTATCTGAGAGAGAATGACCATGAGTTAATTCTTCTTATTTGGTACATGAGTTTCATACTCCACAACAAAGTTTCATAGTACATTATTTGAGCATATCTCATTTTACAATTCGTCAGATATTAAAAATTCAATTGCAGCCAGATCAGTTGTTGGTAAATACAGTTAATTGTTTCTATTTAAATACAATGAGAGTCTGGAATATTTCTAGTAGCAATTATCATAACATATACAGTAGAGGTATTTAAAGAGAGAGTAGTCATAGCAATTGGTTATTTGAAGTATTCACTCGGTAATGACATTCTTTTTTATTTTACTTTTCAAAACCTTATGAAAAATCAAAGCAAAACTTGATACCCTTTCAAGTTTTTTGTCAGTCTTACAAAGTTTTTTTTGTCAGTCTTGCACAGCTTTAGTCACTAACCAGTCCCAAGCTACATAGATTCTCATCAGTCCAGAATTCTTCTCACCCAGATTTCTCCGCACTCAATAAACATGACTTTTGACCTTTCTTCCTCCAAATATACAGTATTTGAATATTATTTCCCTCCCTATGAAATGCAAATAAGCCAAACTCCTATTCCCAGAGGGCAATTGACATGCAGGCAGCCCTCCTAGCTTGTATATAGCACTGTTGTTAGCCAGGACAACATTTTTCCAAACAGAAGCGGAGGTTTTTCCCCTGAGAATTATCCAACAAAGCTTGTAAATACAGCATGCTGATTCTGAGTTGAGCTGAGGGGAGTTACCGATCACGAGAATAAAGCACTCTTCTCCAGCACAATGCCTTATTTTCAAAAGCAATGCCTCACAACTCAGCTAAACCTCCCCCTGCCCACTCTCCCAAAACAACAATAAATTCTTAAGATAGTTTACACCATTAAAGAACGTTTAGAATGCTGCAGCATAGATAGCGCAGTATGTCTATTAATCACGCTACCATTTATGCGCTGTAATTCTGCTGCCACCGTTAAATAACATGGACTGCTAAGTACCTGAATCAACTCTTAAATGAGCCTCCGTGCTCATTAGAAGCTTGGGCTTCAGAAATGGCAAATGTAACCAGCCCTGGAGGAGTGTCACAGAGAGCTCAGGAAAATGACACATTAAGGTTCATTTACCCAGCGTTATTCAGAGATGGGGGAATAAAAGAGGGGGGGGTGACAGTGGGAAAGAGAAGGAGGAAAAGAGACACAGGGGAAAAATACACCCCATATTCACTATGACTTAGAAACATAGTCAGCCCAAGACACTTTGGTGCCCGAGGCAAAGGGGAAGATGTCGCCTCCCTCATTCCATTTACAAACGTCACACAGATTGACAGTTAGATTTTAGTTCAAGATTATGACAAGCGGTTCCATCGCAGCCCAAGGCAGGCTAAGGAAGCCCAAGGCAAGCCAATACGGGACTGTGGCATCTTAGTCCTGCTCCTCAAACCACCACATCTGTTTCCATTACTGAAAGGTGGTTCCAAAAGACCATTTCAAGAAAAAAAAATCTATTTATTTAATTACCTGATTTATAACCCGCCTTTCTCTACCCTGAGGGGGACTCAAGGTGGTAGCAGTTTGACAACACTTTAATTTCTGTGGCTCCTTCCTATGGATTTTTTTGGAATCTGTTTGTTGTGCTGCCAGATTTCTCTGACAGAAAAGAGTAAACATCTAACAAGATTTCCAAGTCTAGAATACCAGAGCACAGGGACTTGACAGTTAATTGAGTGTAAAACTGCTATTATTCTGCAGTATGGAGAGCACCCCAAGTCAGTGGGGTGGTAAATCCATTTTACCCTGAAGTTTAACTGCTCTACCCTATCTCCTAACCCTGTTTTAAAATTTATTTATTTATTTATTTACTGCATTTCTATACCACTTTTCTCACCCTGGGGGGACTCAAAGCGGTGTACAGAATAATAATTGGCAAAAATTCAATGCCTCACATATGAATAAAAACAATACATTACATAATTAAAACAATATCTTCTGCCTTCAGGGCCTGGAAAGTGGGCTTTAAAAGGATGGGCATGCAAGTTATGGGCCCTGAAGGTAGAGAAAAGCCATCCCACATACAGGGAGACCTGGAATATCTTTAATAATGAGTGCTAGACTTAAAATGGTGAACCAAACTAAGATTTATTGAATAACAACCAGTAAAAAATGCTGGTGACCCAAAATGCTTGTAGTTGGTTGCAAAAAGGGGTCCTTGAAAAAGGAAGTGATCGCTTGCCTCTTTGTTTGCAGAGTGATGGTGCTTTCTTTGATTCCAGGTTCCTGTCGCCTTCAATGGTTCCTTTGACTTACGAAGTTCTCTGGATCCCCAAAATCTACAGGCTATGCGCGAAGGCTGACCGTCCTTTATTCCTGTAAATTATGACTGAAAGCGTAGGTTGGCTTTGTAGCAGTGAACTAAGATGCTTTGTCCCAGCAATGGCTTAGATTTCACCTTGCTGTGTCCATGTGCTCTTCTGGAATGAAGCCAGAGAGGAAGTCCTGCCTCTCAGGTAAACTCCAGAAGAGGAGGAGTTAAGGTTGGCGACATCAGGTTTGGAACCAAAACACAACTCCTCCCATCAAGCCCACATGGCTGGACAATAGAACAAAGGCCTTGCAGGTGAAGGCAACCAAATACAAAATACAGATACAATGTGATGCGACACAATAGCATAACTGTAAATTAAAATCATTACAATTGTCAGACATGATCGTTTGCCAGTTTGTGTAGTTTTCAATTACCGATTTTGTAGACCAGTGTTTCTCAAGTTTGCCAATGCCGCAACCCTTTAATACAGTTCCTCATGCTGTGGTGACCCCCAACCATAAAATCATTTTCGTTGCTACTTCATAACTGTAGCTTTGCTACTGTTATGAATAATTGTGTAAAATATCGGATGTATTTTCATTCACCGGACCACATTTGGCACAAATACCCGAAACACCCAAGTTTGAATACTGATGGGGTTGTGGGGGGGGGGTGATTTTGTCATTTGGGAGGTGTAGTTGCTGGGATGTATAGTTCACCTACACTCAAAGAGCATTCTGAACTCCACCAATGATGGAGTTGAACCAAACTTGGCACACAGAACTCCCATGACCAAAGGAAAGTACTGGAAGGGTTTGATGGGCATTGATCTTGACTTTTGGAGTTGTAGTTCACCTACATCCAGAGAGCATTGTGGACTCAAACAATGGTGGATCTGGACCAAACTTGGCATTAATAGTCAAGATGCCCAAAGGTGAACACTGGTGGAGTTTGGGGAAAATAGACCTTGACATTTGACAGTTATAGTTGCTGCGATTTATAGTTCACCTACAATCAAGGAGCATTCTGAACCCCACTGACGATAGAATTGGGCCAAACTTCCCATACAGAACCCCCATGACCAATAGAAAATAATGTGTTTTCTGATGGTGTTTGGCGACCCCCTCTGACACCCCCTAGCAACCTCCATAGGGGTCCCGACCCCCAGGTTGAGAAACACTGTTGTAGACAGTGCAATTATAACAAAAGTTTGTGATGAGTGCCAGAGTTACCAAGGCTGCCCAACACAATTAGTAAGGAATTGAAGGAAAAGCCTCAGAGAGCAGTTTAGCTGATCCAGGTAAGTAGTCCTCACACATCAACAGATGTTACAAGTGCTGAACAGCAAGGAGGCAAGGCAGTGGGGGCCATGGGGGCTCCCTGCGCAGATGTTGCTGGTGCCAGGCAGTGAGGAGGCTTGGGCCCTTAAAGGGGCCAGGGAGTGGGGGCCATGGGGGCTCCCTGCACAGATGTTGCTGGTGCTGGGTGGCTCCCTGCTCCAATGTAGCTGCTGCCGGGCGGCGAGGAGGCTTGGGCCCTTAAAGGGGCCAGGGAGTATATACCTGCTGGCAGGTATAGCTATTTACAAAATGGACGAGACCATAGTGCATTTGTTTGCTATATCCATGCTACAAGAAGAATATCAATAATAATAATAATGTGGCAAACCTAGTTCAGCATACATATGTTTGAATATACAAGAATTCAAAGCAAGAGTTTAAAGGGATTAAGCACTCAAAGTCCTGGGCATGAATAGATGCAGATTTTTTTTCCTCTCAAGTTCTTTCCATTCTAAATTTGAATAAATATTTGAAATTTTGAAAATATTGATTTGTCATTATTTAGTTGGAAGTGTAACTGTGCTTGAAGTGCCATTGTGCACTTCCTTACATACCTTGAACAAGGAGACACACACAGCACATTACATTTGTAGATATTAGACCTGCACGATCCATAAAAAATGTTTTAAAAAATACAAAACTGAGGGGAACTGGCATTTCAATTCTAAAGTGTTTCTAAAGTATTGTTAGTGAAAATTTCATTACTGTAGCAAGAATAACAATTTTGTACTATTTTGTTATAACAATTGCACATAATTACTATAATTGGGGAAACTTCAGGGCCTCCTTTCTCCCTCATTTTTACAGCTATTGGGGTAGAATTTGCTACAACAACAGAACACATCTACCACTGTTACCCTACCAAATTTCAGAACGATTCACTTATCCACAGATATTTTGGGTATTTTCAGAGTTTCTATAAATAACATTTTTGAAAAAAAATACAAGAGCTATCTGTCACGATGCTGGGTCCTGGCCCGGCCCCTTAATCACACACACACAGACAATTAATCAATTAACTATTTATTGAATAATAAAGAACAGGTGTGAAAGTAGAATGTCCAAGTAAAAAGCAATTAGTCCAAAATAGCTGGCAATAAAGGTATAGGTAAAAAACCAGGGAATCTCTCAAAAGCAAAGTCCATAAAAACAAAGCGAATCAAAGGCAATAAAGTCTCTGTTGGTCAAGGCAAGGCAAGGTACAAGGTCCAAGGTAGTTTCTTGGCAAGGCAAGGCAAGCCAACGCTGGCTTCAGGGATCCGGAACGCTACACTTCCTTCAGATCAGAAGTGGCCGTTCAACTGAGGATCTGTTCCCACAGAACGTATATTTAAGTTCCTCCTTTGTGAGCCCAGTGACACTCTAGGCTTTGCCGCCATTCCTTTCTATGGGCCTCAATGCTCCTCCTGCGGTCAAAGCTCCTTCCCTCCCTTTCCACAGCTATCTCACTATCTTCATGAGAAGCATCCTCCCAATCTGTCTCCATGGACTCATCCCCCACGGGTTCCCAGACTCGTTCTTGGGAACCTCGCCCACCTGGTTTCTCATACCAGTTATCTGAATCTTGGTCAGACTGACCTCCCTCGTCCTCGGAGGCATCGGGCCAATCATCTTCCCATAGCAAGCTCTCTGTAGGAGATGCAGGCCCAGCAGCCCCCTCATCCATTTCATCTGAATCCCCATCAGTCGGGTCCAGAGCATTTGGGACCCCTGGGGCATCTCCTGATCCCCCTGGCTGGGCTGGAGGCTGGGCTGGGGACTGGGCTGGAGGCTGGGTTGCTACACTATCTTCTTGAATTTACAAGATAACAAGTGATCATTCCACCCCCTCAAAAAAACCCCTCTTTCAGACATATACATACATCTGCTGATTTTAGGGACTTTAAAAAAAAGTTTTGACAAAAATAATTAAGCTGCAAAAGCTCTTCTATTGAATGCCTCTCATATTATTATATCATATTACATGATAGATACAGGGAACTCTAAAGGAACCCCAAAGGCCATCCAGTCTAACAACCTTCTTTATGCCATCCAGTAAAAGCACAATCAAAGCACTCCCGACACTCCTATCCAGCCATCTGAATAATAATTAAAATATATATATTCTTAGTTTGAAAGTTTAATTGTGTAGTCCTTACTTTGTAAATAGCTGTTGTACTTCAGAAATGTGCTATAGCACAATGTCTGTCCCACAAGAATAAGTTTTGATAGAACCAATTAGGAAATGACATTTATAACCCAGGAACAAAAATCATAGTGTAGAATATTAATCAATTTATTGGAACTCTGGCTGGCTATGGATGGGCTAATCTCTCTTCCCCCCAATCCTGATTGAGGCTTTCTGATGCTGAACTTTGTAGGAAATGTGGTTTAGGGCAGGGCATTTTGAATTCTTTGGCATATGGTTTCTTTGCCCTCCCAAACTACATTTTCCAGGGTTCTGTGTTATTTCCCACGGAACTCTGCTTTATCCCTCTTTTCCATCTTCTAATGACAAGAGACCATAACTTTATAGAGGAAAGGCAGCGTTTTTGGCTTTGCCTTGCACTGAACATGAAACTGACTTTGGAAAACTTCCAAGATTTACAAAACTAAAATGAAAAGTATGGGGTAATTTTCCATTCTTGTTTTGGGACAGGGGATTCCTGCACTTAGTAAATAGCGCCATAAGTACAAATCATATGAAAATTATCTGGCTCACAACACCTTACATTTTTTTGTGCAAGCCTAGTAGATATGCCATGTGAATGTGTTGTTGTTATTATTATTAATCTCTGCTTTTTCTCTCCATAGGGAGTCTCAAAGTGCTTAACACCATAACTGACTAACTATGGCTGGGGAACATCCTAACAACCATTGGACAACCATTGTGTAACACCATGAATGTACAATTATTACTAACAGAGTTACCATTATCAAACTTACTATGTGGATGTGGTGCTAAATAATTCCTGATTTTAATAAATCCAGATTTAGAAAAAGCATTTATAAATTAATAATGCCGTTAACAATATCCTTTGCAAGGTCCTTTGCCTGACTACAATAAACTAATGGGGAAATATTTCTCACAGAGCATGCTCTTTCCATAATTGGGGGGGATTGGGAGGGTTTTGTTTTTGGGTTTTGTTTTTTGTTTTTGCTTTGCTTTCTGGTCCTTAAAGCAGCTTTAATGTGCATTGGTTTTTAAAAGACACACCAGAATAAAAATTAACTCACGCAACATGAAATACTCATACACTAGCCATGTATTTATGTTTTTTAATATTTGCCCACTTTTTGCATCAAGAGTGCCCTTAATTAAGCAGTTACTTAATTAAATAAGTAGTTACTTAATTAACATGAAGAACAACAAGAAGTCTTCTTGCATTTTATGAGGTGGGTCAGATCCTGCAAAACATTGCACTTAATAATATTGGTTAGTTTACAAAAGTACAAGACTTCTTGCTTATTTTTTTCTCTTGCACCAAACTATCACAAATACCTTGAATTAATAATATTAAAATCAGCATTTTAACATTGAGATCAGTGCTTCTTTAAAAATAAAGAAAGAAACACAGTTTATGTTATGATTCTGACTAAGGACACATTATTTTTATGTCACTGTAGTTTCTTGAGTGGTCAGCAGTGAACTCACACATATATGTGGTTTTTCTGCACCAGCCCAGAACTGATTGAAATCTTGTATAGTTGAATGCCGTGGATCATTAAAAATAATAGACCAATGATTATGCCTACAGCATGACCCTCATATCCATGTGCCAAGATCTCCTGTGGCTCCCTGAAATTTTGGGTAATAGTGAACCCTCTATTTTGACTAGATCTGGGCAGGAATCATACCACAGAGGCCCACAAACACTTTAAGGGCATTTTATTTTTCGGATCAGTGACACTCAACCTTTGGTCCTTAAGTTGTTTTAGACTTCAATGTCATAACTCAGATTCATGACCTGAGAATTGAGGCCCTGAATCTGGAGCTTGATAGTGCACACTGACCCTGGGAAACAACGGCTCCAAGGTTTGGCGGCAACTGCTCTGTTGGAATGTGTGGGAGGGTATAAAAGGATGTGAATCACTGTAACCAGCCACTCTTGGGTTTAACCATGTCTTGATATCCTTTAGTAAAAGTTCTGATTAAATCCGGTACGCCTCCTGTGAGTTATTTCGAACTGCTATAGTGAGTCCTGACACTTCAACATCCAGAAATCCCATCTGTTAAGAATTGTGGGAGCTTGAAGTCCAAATGTGTGATATTTTCTTGGAAATAAATCCAAGTGTCTCCAATGGTTTTACTCCCTTGTAAAGATCACAACCCTAGTGATTTCCCGAGCATCAGCTAATGATACTTTTAATGAACAGGCATCTGAATTGTGCCATTTCAAGTCTCTGTCCTAAATCTCTATGCCATTTCCCATGAAAAACATCTCCATACATGAATACACACATTTCCATTTATTTTATTTTCTTCTTTTTAAAAAATACTTTAAATATTGGCCAGCCCATCTGGATCTCTTCATACATGTGCATTTATTCAAAATGATGCATCTTAGGTTATTTCGCCAGCTCAAGTTACAACCCAATCATCCAATTTTTGTACAGCATGGAAGAAAATGGATAGCCTGCAATAAATATAACCCAATTTTCATTTCTGCTGCTCTGGTGATCTCAACCATTTGCGTCTCCACTCAAATCTATATGACACAATAGATCGTAAACCTGTTCTACCTCCCTGGACCAAATATTGCCTCTACAAATGAAACATAATCTAGAGGGAAGGCAAATAACATTTTTGGTGACAGATTGTTTAAAATAATGGCAGCTGTTTGATATGGCTTGGGAAAGTTTGGAATATGAATATTATTCCCAGCACAGAAGTTGAGTGGGAAGACTGCAGGTAGAACAGTAAAAGATGCTACAATGTGTAAAAATGCATCAGTTAGTTAGACATGGAGCCCACCTTATCTTATGAGTTTCACATAGACATATAGCAACATTAGAGCATGATTCTTTTAATCTTCTGCGTTCTCCTTTGTTTTATGTAACTCTAGCCAAATTTTGAGCTTTGATGCTATAATTTCTAAAAGAGTAAAATTGCCTTGAACAGAAATCTGGGATTATTCTGGATGTAGGATGCAGTGCTTAGAAGTCACACACATGCCTAGTCATGAGTAAGTCCCATTAAGTTGAAATATGCTTACTTCCAATGAGAATAGGGACCAATTTTTATTTACCCATGTACATGTTTTCCAGTAGGCCACATTAACCCTAAAAATAAACTTAAAGCAAACCCATCCCATTTGACTTTGCTTTAGCTTCATTTTCACCCAATTTTTATTTGTTGTTTTGTTCCTAGGCTTGGAAGTGGGTGGAGAACGCATAGCTTGAGATCCTATGTTGTTCATCATAGCATCAGAGTTCTTCTCTGCTATGAATCTCTTCTTAACTTGTTTAAGATTTACAGCTTTGCTGCCATTTGCAGACATCCCAACATGGTAGAGGGTATATGAATGTTGGAGAATGAAGAAGGGTTTAGCTATTCCCCCATATCCAAATGGAAAACAATGGCACATTCTGCTGAGATCTTGGTGATGTTAGCATCATTTGAAATTGGCTATGTGACATAGCAAGATATGAATCTGATTTCACAGAATGCTTTTACTGGAGTGGTAACTGAAAAACTAAGTCCGATGAGGTGTTTTGGTGATTGTGGAGCATGAAAGAGAATACTGACATCCATAATGATCCCCCCAATAATTATTACACAGCCATAAGGTGGGCTTCTCCTTGCAACTGTGTGTTAGCCACAAAGCCACAGCAACATAATAAAGATTTCAAGAGTATGAAGGGCCAACTATTCTGACCATCTGTTAGTTCAGGAAACTACAATTAAAGATTGAGAGAAGGCCACCCAATTTCCAATTAAGCTGAAAATGGTGCACTAGTAGATTAACAAAGGCTGACTTTGCCATATAAGGTCAGTTGGAATGTATGTTTAGCATGCCATAAGTTTCCAAGAACATACCTAACGAAGACCTCTTTTGTCTACTTAAACCATGTCTGGATTTATACTGCCATATAAAGCAGTTTGGAATTGCATTAAATGGTCAACATTTACCCTATAATGCAGTTTAACTGCACTAAACTGCATTATATGGGTCTCCACTGACCATATAACAGCTTAAGTCACAATAACATTTATCAGTCCTAAATGTATTATGGTTCCAAAGGTATTGTTGGGATTTTTTGGTATCAGATGGAGATATTACAAAATGGAGTGTTTTAGGAGACATTGTGAAAAGGTTAACAGCTGCTTGAGAATGAAATAGATTGCTTCCAAGGATGGTGGAACTCTCCACTTTGAGTCTCCAGGTTGGGAGAAAAAGTGAGATGTAAATAAACATAATCATGTCAGGACTGTGGCTCAGCTAATTAGTAGCTAGCTGCATTAAATCACTACTGATGATAGGTCATGAGTTCAAAGCCAGCCCGGATCAGAGTAAGCTCCCGGCGTTAATAGTCTAGTTTGCTGTCGACCTATACAGCCCGAAAGACAGTTGCATCTGTCAAGTAGGATATTTAGGTACTGCTTTATGCGGGGAGATTAATGTAACTAATTTATGATGCCATAAATCCTTCGAGCAGTGTGCAGAAGATAGAGGAAGTACTCCATCAAAGGACTCCGTGTCACAAGTGGACGGTGAAGTGGCAGCTCCCCCTGTGGCCTGAATTGAGCCCTCATAAAGCCGGAAAAGATCGAATGTTAAATTGCCTCTGTGTCTGTCTATATATGTTGTACATCTAAATGGCATTGAATGCTTTCCATGTATGTGTGCATTGTAATCCGCCCTGAGTCCCCTGCAGGGTGAGAAGGGTGGAATATAAATACTGTGAATAAATAAATAAATCATCATCATCGGAGGACTTTAAACAGATGCTGGATGGACATTTTTCAGGAGAAATTTAATTGTGTATTCTTGCATGGATGTCCCCTCCAACTCTAAGAATCTTTGATTCTATTGGGCAGATTCATACAAACCTGCACACGCATGGGAGAGGGGGACAAAGAGATTCAAAACCACTTTCCCATTGAAAAAGACTTTTTGTGGAGAACAATAAAACATAAAATCAAAGATAAAAATTTAAATATGCAAAGGAGCTAAATTATATATAATATACATAGAGGTCTACCACTTTTTTTGAAGGAGGAAAGCTAAAAACACAGCCTACTGGTATGCATTATGTGCCAGCATTTCTTAATCCACTGCCGATACTTGGCATATTGCAATTGCAAGCAATTACAGTTAGCTATAATTAAGAACAATTATAGCTTTTATTTCCCTGCATGTTCTTTAAAAAGCACATTTGTAATAAAACTCACCAGTTTTCCACCTCCATTCTTTCCACATTCTGTGGTGTTTTTTTTCCAAAAAGGTGAATGTAATTATGCATCGCTATAACATCGCCAATAATTAGTTTGACTCTGGTATCACCGGAACCGTTTTCATTTTATCTGTCAACGCCAGCACCCACCTTCTGCAGAACACACTATAAAATTTCCATCATTAACCTTTGTCACCTCATAAATCTACCAAAAAAAGCCCTGAACAAAACGGAAGGTTTTGTCACTTTAAAAAGGCATTTTAAGGCTGAACTGAGGTTTATAATGAATTAGGTACATTTTATAACCTACACCACCCCCTTCCCTGCTTTAAAAGGCACAAAACATTGTTTCATGCCCTGCAGAGGAATTGCTTTCTTGTCATTAAATCAAGCATTATACAAAAAGGTATTTATACCTTTGTAATATGGTGTTTGCATTTTAAATGTGCTACGCTCACAAACCAACTCTCCATAAAAATTTCACCAAGCAATTGGAGGTGATACTTTTATTCGAACGCTTCCTTTTAAAGAAAGGTAGTTCAAGACTCAGGCTTGGATGCTGGAATACCAAAAGATAAATTATTCCAAAATAATTTTTATCGCAATGTATTATTATCTTACTGACACAAAAACACAGTATGTCACAGCAAACGCGATATACTGTATATACTGGATTTGTATACAAAATCACAAATCAAACACTTTCTTAGTGTCTAGGACTGTGTGATGTATTTTTGAATGATGTGCGCAGATCCAAGTAAAGTGGCCTTATGCATTTGGCACATAGTGATTTTGTCAATGTTTATTGTTTCCAAATGTCGGCTGAAATCTTTTGGCATGGCACTCAGTGTGCAAATGACCACAGGGACAACCTATGTCAGAGCATTTGCAGTTTGATTTTGAGGTGAGTTTTTTTAGTTGAGTTTTTGATAATGGCTGAGTTTTTCCTTTCCTTTTTCTTCAATGTGACTGTCACCTGGTATGGTGACATCAATAATCCAAACTTTTTTCTTTTCCACAATCGTGATGTCTGGTGTATTGTGTTCCAAAACTTTGTCAGTCTGGATTCAAAAGTCCCACAGTATTTTTGCATGTTCATTTTCCACTACCTTTGCAGGTTTATGATCCCACCAGTTCTTTACTGCTGGCAAGTGGTACTTGTGACATAAGTTCCAGTGAATCATTTGGGCCGCATAATTGTGCCTCTGTTTGTAGTCCATCTGTGTGATTTTCTTGCAGCAGCTAAGGATATGATAAATGGTTTAATCAGCTTCCTTGCACAGTCTGCATTTTAGGTCATCAGCTGATTTTTCTGTCCTGGCCTTAATTGCATTTCTTCTGATGGCTTGCTCCTGGGTTGCAAGAATCAGGCCTTCTTCTGTCTCCTTCTTCAATGTTCCATTCGTGAGCCATCACCAAGTCTTATCAATTTTTCCTTCAATTTTATCCAGGAGCTGCCCATGCAATGCTTTGTTGTGCCAGCTGTCAGCTCTGGTTTGTAGTGCAGTTTTCTTGTACTGATTTTTTGTCTGCTGTGCTTTGAGAAGTTTCCGATTATTGACTTCAATTAAATATTAATATTTTGACCACGTGGGCCATCTAGTCCGACCCCCTGGGGTGCGTTTTATAGGGCAGTGTAGGCTGATATAATCCAGTTCAATGCTGTTAATCCACGTTCTGAAACTGGATTTTAGAGCAGTGTAGATCCATGACAAGAAGCCTTTTAAATGTAAATAAAATAGATGCAAAATAAATAGCAACTGTATCTTTTTACACCAGGTTGAGTCTCTCCTACCCAAAATGCTTGACATTTTTCTGAATTCATACTTTTTTCTGAGTTTAGAATTCCTGAATTGGCATATATATTGCTGGTACCCCAGCAGGTTGCCATATTACACCTACCTTGCAGGATCTGCACTAGCTTCCAATTGAGCACCAGATCACCTTCAAAGTGCTGGTGCTTACCTTTAAGGCCTTGCACGGCCTGGGGCCAATGTACCTGAGGGACCGGCTTACCCCATATTGCCCTATAAGATCACTGTGGTCAGAGAACATCAATCTATTGGCAATTCCCCCTGTCAAGACGCTTAGGCTAACTGCGACCCGAAGGAGAGCGTTTTCAGTGATAGCTCCAACTTTTTGGAACGCTCTCCCAGCCGAGACACGAGCCCTCCAAGATCTTATGTCCTTTAGGAGGCCCTGTAAGACCTTCCTCTTTCAACAGGCCTTCGGCTTATAAGACGCCATCAGTGTCCCAGTCTTGCCTGTTGATTTTATCTTTTATACTGTATTATGCTGTGCGTTTCATATTTCGTACAGCGCATTGTGTTTTTAATGTATGGATATTTTAGAGTGCTTTATGTGTTTATGTGTTTTAATGTGTTTTATTGTGTATTGCCCTGTTGTGAGCAGTCCTGAGCCTCCCGGGAGTGGCGGCCTAGAAATTCGACAAATAACTAAATAAATAAATAAATAAAATATACATAATGAATAAGCAACAGGGGCAAAGGGGATAGTTACACATCCAGCATCTACTGAGGCCTCTTCTACACTGTCATATACGATTGTGTAGCACAGCAGTTCTCGTTTGTGCCTGGGGGCCAGGGAACAGGACCGGGGGTTCCATTAGCATTAGGGCCTGCACCAGCAGAGATAGATTCTGAAGAGGATTTGGAAGGGTTACCTGAAGGAGAGTTTCCCATCACCGGGCCTCTTTCTCCCACTGAAAGCTTGGCTTGGGATGAAGGTTGGCCTGACCCCTATGAAGACAGAGATAACCAGGTGCAAATGGAAAGCAGTGATAGCGAAAGTTATGAACGGCCGGGTGGGAGAGGCTCACAGGATCTTGTGAGTGAAAACATGGAAGAAAGCGGCTGGGAAGATTCTAGGGAGGAGAGCTCTCATGGAGATAGAGACCCAGGTGCTGGGAAACAAGGCCGAACCTTTGATAGGAGACGTAGTATCGAGTCCAGCAGAAGGGGATGGTACCACAGCCTAGACAGGCCGAGGTCCGTCAGCAGAGATTGGAGACGACGAAGCCTAGAGCGTCAGGGACCTCAGCCGAAAGATTAAGTATAAGATCCGTGGGAACGAATCCCCAGTGCTTCGGCCACGTCTCTTCTGAGTAGACGTGTAGCAAAGTGGGTCCACGGAGCTAAGTTGGCTAGTGGCCACCAAGTCTTGCCTTGCATCTTGTACCCTGCTTTGTTCCTGAATCCGCATTGCCGTGCAGAGCTTTGTCAAGCCTTTTGGATTATTCACCAAGCTGCTTTTGGACAATTGATTGCTTACAGCCTTTGGATTGCTTTTGCTATTTTTATGGACAATATTCCTTTTGAACTGTTTCTATATTCAATAAAGTAGTTAGCCTTCAGTCCGTCTCTGTGTGTGTGATTAAGGGGCCGGTCAAGTCCGTGCATCGTGACAGATTGAGATGATCTCTTTTGAACTGGATTGTATGGCAGAGTAGACTCATATAATGCAATTCAAAGCACATAATGTGGATTATCTGATTTGATAATCTGGATTATATGGCAGTGTTAAGGGTGATGGTGGTGAGGTTTTATTCTCAAAGAAAATATTTCCCCCTCCTGTCTGCACTCAGGATACGTAAATATAAGACAGGAAATAATGTCCTTGATATTTTTTTTTCAAACAGGTCACACACTTTTACAAAGGCCTCTCAAGGTAGGCAAATTTGGCATTTAGAAGTGCAAATTAAAGGCAATTATAACCTGACCAACCCACCTTATCATTAAAATGCTTGGCATAAATCAGTCTTTGTAAGGTAGAGATTGTGCTTCTTTCAATACAACTAACCCTCTTTCAAAGACTCCAAAGATAACTATTATTCCCTGATAAAAGCAGAAGCAACTAGGGAAGCCTTTCAAATATCCTCTTTCAGTAAGTAGATGTGCATGATATAAACATACATACACATGTACTACTATATCAAACAAGTTCCCCTTCCTTTACCTTTGCTATCTAGAGAGAGAGAGAGAGAGAGAGAGAGAGAGAGAGAGAGAAATCAACCAATTTTCAATTTTCAAGCACAATTTTCTCTGGATATTTACTAAAATATAGGAAAGCATCAATCACCTACAAAAGGGACAGTCATGGAATACAAAATTACAGCTTGAAGAGGAGAGGCATCTATCCATGCAGAGAAACAGCACAGATCAATGGGCAGAGGCATGCTTGGATCTGAAATAATTCAGGTCCCAACTATATTAAAGAAGAATGCTGACCTAATGTTTCTGCCCTTACCTATAAAGTAGCTGGGAGAGATGATTTTGCAGTGTCGGAGGGCGGAGGTATGGTCCTCCCAAAGTAGATCAGCCTCCCAAAGTGAACTAGAGTGTGCATTATTTTCCCATTGTAGAGAGAGAAAAGAACCCATCAATTGACCAACTCCTTCTCCATCCACTTTTATAGGATTCTCACACCCACGAACATTTAAGATGGTAAAAGTTATTAATGAGGAAGAACACATAAACTAGGAGAGGCTGCAGCAGTTTGCTTTTGCCTGAGCAAAAGGAAGGTGAAAACCCACCTGCTCATCTCCTCTCCCCATTCCTCAGTTACTTCAAAGAATTTCTCTTGACTTTTCTTCTATGTTGTTTCATCCACTTCATTATTAGTGGAAGACCTAAAAACCCAGAGACCTTTGAACTAGACTTACATGATCTCATTAGCTTAGATTTATATTCTTATTTTTATGTTCCAAGCTTGCATATTGATCCAGATAGCCAACTCCAAGCATGGAACATTATTTGTTGTCATCTGTTGTTCTTGTTGGAAGAAGGTGAGGACACAGAGCTCAAAAGGTTACTTACGTATTCCTTGTAATAAAAAGATGGTCAAACTGTCCAGGAACTACATTTGTTATCACATTTGCATTGACCCAGGATACGTAACCCATGCAGTCAAGTGGGGAAAGAATGATGAATCACTTGTTTTAGAACAGTGCTGTCCAACATCTACCGGACCACGGGCCTGATTGCCAGTCACTGATGACTTGGGGGGCCGAAGGGTCTGGCCCGCCCCCCCCCAGCCCCGCCCCCCTCCGCCCCGGCCCCCCCCCATACTCAATATGCCCAAATGTGAACACTGGTGGATTTGGGGAAAAATAGACCTTGACATTTGGGAGTTGTAGTTGCTGGGATTAGTAGTTCGCCTACAATCAAAGAGCATTCTAAACCCCACCAATGATGGAATTAACCAATCTTGGCACACAGAACTCCCATGACCAACAGGAAATACTGGAAGGCTTTGGTGGGCATTGACCTTGAGTTGTGGAGTTGTAGTTCACCTCCATCCAGAGAGCACTGTGGACTCAAATAATGATGGATCTGGACCAAACTTGGCATGAATACTCAATATGCCCAAATGTGAACACAGATGGAGTTGTGGGAAAATAGACCTTGACATTTGAGAGTTACAGTTTCTGGGATTTATAGTTAACACATAATCAAAGAGCATACTGAACTCTTGCAACAATGAAATTGAACCAAACTTGGCGTATTGAACTCTCATTACCAACAGAAAGTACTGAAAGGGTTTGCTTGGGAACTGACCTTGAGTTTTGGAGTTGTAGTTCACCTACATCCAGAGAGCACATGGTTGGATCAGGACGAAACGTGGCATGAATACTCAATATGCCCAAATATGAACAGGAGAAGGAAGGAAGGAGGGGAAGAAGAGAAGGATGGAGGGAGGAAAGGGAGGAGGGAAAGTGAGAAGGAAGAAAAGATAAAAGGGTGGCAGGAAAGAAAGAAAGGAAGGTGAAAGAGGGGCAAGGAGGGAGGGAGAACAGTTGAAAGGAAGGACAAAAGGGTGGGTGGGTGGAAGGAAGGAAGGAAGGAAGGAGAAAGAGAGGAGGAAGGAGGGAGGGAGGGAGGAGGAAAGGGTGGATGGATGGAAGGAAGGAAGGAGAAAGAGAGGAGGAAGAAGGGAAGGAGGGAGGAGGAAAGGGTGGATGGATGGAAGGAAAGAAGGTGAAAGAGAGGGAGGGAGGAAAGAAGGAAGGAAGAAAAGAGGAAAGAGTGGAAGGAAAGAAAGGGAGGAAGGAAGGAGAAAGAGAGGGAAGGGGAGGAAGAGCCGATTTTTTTTTAAAAGGGTAGGGGGCCGTAGGGAAGGGGCTGGGGGCCGTATACGGTCCGCGGGCCGCCAGTTGGACAGCCTTGTTTTAGAACATAACAGGGGTGTCTGATCTCAGGTGCTGGACCTGAGTTTCTAATGTTTATGTGTCATATGAATGCGATTTTCCTGTTTCTTGGCAGGGGTTGGACTAGATCAGTGGTTCCCAAACCTTTCTGGCCTACTGCCCCCTTTCCAGAAATTTTTTTACTCAGCACCCCCCTAGAAATTATTTAAAAATTTTTAATAGCACTTAACCAGAGAGGTCTAAAATACTGGAGGGGGTTGGGAAGAATTAACTGTGATTTACGGGTAATGTAGTTCAACTACATCCGGAGAGCACTGTGAACCCAAACAACTATGGGTCTGGACCAAAATTGGCACAAATACTCAATATGCCCAAATTTGAACACTGGTGGAGTTTGGGGAAAATAAACCCTGACATTTGGGAATTACAGTTGTGTGGATTTATAGTTCACCAGGAATCAAACCACATTCTAAGCCGTGACCCCCAGGTTGAGAACCGCTGGGCAACAAACACAAGGGGAATATATAGCATCTACAATTGTTGGAGTTATATCATACAACACATTCAGTAAGACTTTCCCCTTATAGCTTTAGGCTGGTTGGCCAGTGATTCACTTTCCACACATTATTGATTGGGATTACTTTGAGTAAATTTACCTTGCAGCTGAATTACTTTGAGTAAATTCACCTTGCAGTTGGCTTTTATGCCTTCTTAGGATATATTAACAAACCCCAAAGAAGCTGCTAGTTCCCAACTAACATCAAATACAAGGGGAAATATATAGTATCCACAATTGTAGGAATTATATCTATATCTGTATCAAAGTTTTCCAGTAAATTAAATAATAAACAATAAACTCTCTGTTATGGGCACACTATAATTAACATTGCCACTCTGCTGTACCACCATTATTCTGCGTGAACCAGCCATGTCTGGCTATGACTGCTTTAAAGATATAATTTCATGTGTTTTAACCCTATGTGTTTTATATGCTGTTTTACACACGGTTTTATATGCTGTTTTATACGCTGTTTTTATATGCCGTTGTATGGGCTGTTTTTATATGCTGTAAACCGCCCCGAGCCTCAGTAGGGGCAGTTTATCAAATCGAATAAATAATAATAAATAATAATAATATAAGTATATTTCTTATTCCATATTATGGATCAGAAAAAATTCAGTAAAAATAATGTGGCACATATAATTAAACATTACAAAATATAACAGTATACATTGTTGTGGTCACATAATCACGTGCAGAAAATAGAGTCCGTAGTATTGACCTCATGTAAGTTCCATATTTTTGCAATATCAAAAAGAAAGGTAAAGAGTCTTTTAGGATAAAGTTCCTTCTAGGTTAAATGTTCAAATCAATCGTGAGGAAATTTGATTCAATCTTTATAGATGAGGTCCGGACTCACTGTGGCCCATATGCATCGAAGTATAGTAGAATGGAGATGCCCATAAAGTTCAGGTACGAAGGTTGATGGGAGACTTGTCCATGGCCACTCCGTTTCACTAGACAACTTTTTCAAGACCTGTACTGTTCATCACAAGGCGCTCGTATGTTCACAATTGATAAGGAATCCACAGGAGCCATTTGGAGGGGGTGTGGCCAACCAAGGTGGCCATCACCACCCCCCTGGATCACTCCAGCGCCCCCCCCCCCCAGGGGGCAGTAGTGACCACTTTGGGAATGACGGGACTAAATGGTCCATGAGGTCTCTTCCAACTCTAGGATTCTATTTATTTTATTTTATTTATTTCAGGATTTTACCCCGCTCTTCTCAACCCCCGAGGGGGGACTCAGAGCGGCTTACAGCAGGCACAATTCGATGCCACATCAACAGTGTAAAACCCCAAACCCCACAACCCATTAAAACATTAAGGCATTAAAATACAATCCCTCAACACATCTACAATCATTCCAATTAAAACAGTATTCAACCCTAGAAACATTGACCCTCTTCCTCCCTCCCATTAAAATTCCGTCTCACATGCTGCCTAGTGCTGGTGAGGGAATGCCTGATCCCAGAGCCAGGATTTCACCTTCTTCCTGAATGATTTCCAGGGAGGGCTAAGGTGAAGATTTCAAGCTTTTATGAGCTCAGTTCAAGGCAAGAAAAAAGGAACACATGCAAGTTTCCAGATCAACTAGTTAAACGACAGCTTGCTACAATTTGGGAGTTTTATCCCATGTACTCAATGTATAAATCTAGAAATTTTAGTCCCAACAACCTGGGTCTACAGTTCAATCAGTGTAATTGGTATACTTTTATCTCTTCTCAAAAAATGAACCTTCCTTTGAGTAGAGTAGTGAAAAGCAAATGTTTAGTCTGTCCTGGGAGAACGCTCTGCTCTCTGCTGTGACACTGCTTTTGGCCTTTTTGGCAGAAATGGGAGTGGGGATTGGCTCAATCAAGCAAAATTGGTGCTTTTTGCCTTTCCATGGAATGGCCCACAACTTATCCAGAGGTCATATCAAAAACCATAATCTCTCCCCCAGAAACCTGTCCTCAACTTAAGCATGAGGTTGGCTTACACAGGAGTTTACAGGTAGTCCCTGAATTACAAACACCTGACTTACAAACTACTCATAGCTAAGACAACAGGAAGTGAAATAAATCGACCCATAGGGAGAAAAATTCACTCCTGAAAGAGTTATCATGGGGAAATCCTTGTTTCCACAACAAGTCAATATTTTCAAAATTGAATTATCACAGGGACAGAAAGTGAGGTGAAATCTTCTAAACAAGGGCATATACAACAAAATAAACAACACCACAGGGGTGTTAATCCTTCCCTGTGATATCCAAAGCTTTATATACAAATTCAGTTTAATAACAAACTTACAGAACCTATCTGAATAAGGTAAATTATTTTTATACCAAAGTATTTTAGTTTACAATAAGCTCTCAGACCTAGGCTAGGAACTATGAAGCCAAAAAGATGGCACAAACTAATCCATGGGGCACACTATCCATGTAGATCATTACAACCTGACCTTTGAGTTTCTGGAGATACTAGTCAGTTCCAATCTCATCTGTGTGACCCCAATCTGTCCTCTTCTATGCATGTGGGGAGATCTATACAGCAGGCATAAAACCTCCGGCTATGGGGTAGTCAAGTCTCATAAATTAAATAGAGCAAATCTTGGTTGTTACTTGGAAAGAAACCTTGAAAAATGATTAGATATTAGAAGGAAGTGATGGATAAAGTTGTATCAGCATTTTTGGTTGAGCCCCTACATCTACTCCCTCCTTACTATGTTTTCTAAAGATAGAATTGGGAACATGGGGGAAATGAAGACTAACCAACTTTGCCAAGTTGGAAAACTCTGAGTATATGTGAATGGAGTCTGGAGGTGTGATTATGTCCAACTCTATATTCACGGATATTCTCAATATCAAGCAAACATTTCTTAAGATATAGAGGCATCTCATTGAAAATAAAATCCTGTCAACTGCTCTGAATTTTTTGTCTTTCAGTAAGAGCAAAATATTAGCATTCTCTTTCCTTTTGGGGGTGGGTGGCGATACAGACATCAATTTTGTCGTGTCATTAGAGTTGATAATAGCATCAATTATTTGGCATGCTTTTTTGTTTGTGTCGTTTTTTTAACCAAAGATAATGTTTGACAAAATTCCACAAATATTAAGAATACTTGTGAAAAAGAGCAGAGTTGGGGTTTTTTTTTAAAAAAGCAATATCTTTTGACATTTTGAATTCAAATCTACATCTCACTACGCTGAGATGAAACTCAGAAACAAATAGGTGTATGTGTGGTATTCAAAGTAGCATTCCCCTCTTTATCTCTTTGATACAAGATAAGGATATCACACCTTAAATTCATTTAGGTTAAATAAGGTAGGTGGTTATATGTTATTTCAAGGAAGGTTAGGTTTAAGTAAGAGATCTATTGTTAATGCTTTGGTTAATTAATTACAGGGTAGACAGCTTGTGTATTGGTGGAACTGTGAGTTAAAGGGCACTATTGTTTGATTTTGGATCTATACTGATATGTGCATGTAATAAAAATGAGAAAGGATTTTTTAAGCTAGACTGTTCTGGTTTTGTTTCTCATGCAGACTAATTTTTCTAAGAAGAGGTCTCAAAAGGAATAGTGTGTGTGTGTGGGGGGGGGGGGGGCTGCAAGTGCTGGGACCCCTCCCCCAACATCTTTTCCTGAATATGGCTCATTCACTCTGACTCATGAGAAAGAATAATATGGATACAAGCAGGAGGAGCAAGCAATGTAAAAAACTGATCATGGAAGTACAGTCAAGGTCCTTCCACACTGCCATAAATCCTGGGAGAAACTGGGTTATTTTAACCAATTTTTCCTATGATTTTGTTCCCAATCCCACCCTAAACCCTGGGCTTTTCTTTGGGGTTTGGCTAGGTGCCCTAACCAAATGTTGACCTAGGAGAACACCCAACCTCCATCCCTCCATTTTCCCCTCAAAAACATACCTGAGGAGCCTGCTGGTGAGCCCCTCAGGTAAGTTTTTGAAGGGAAAATGGGGGGCTGGGGTTAGTGCCCTCTCACTCCCATGAGCTCCAGGAGCCCAAAAAAGGAAGACTGCTGTGAGGATTGATCCCTGGGACTGCACAAACAATCCCAGGATTCAATCCTCACAGGCCCAGCACCTGCAAAGATCCAAAACTTTGCTTGAGTCCAGATCTTTACAGATGTCAAATTATTCTTCATCCCTCCTCTCCTTTAGAAAGAAATTAAAAACATGGATGTGGGACCAGGCCTTTGGGTAATCTTTCAGACTTGGCGATGTTAATGACAATTGCTATGGAAATGGTTTATGGACAAGCTTACGAGAGACTACAATTACAGAACTTGACGGGACAACAACCACTAGACTGGCTCCCTTTTTAATAGACATTATTGCATTAATTCAATGTTTTAACTATTTATAACTATTGATTTTAATGTGTATTTTATTGTATTTTACGTGTAGGCATTGAATATGTGCTGGCTGGAAGCTACCCTGAGCGCCCCCCCCCCCGAGGGGGGTTGAGAAGGGCAGAGTACAAATACCCAAAATAAATAAAATAAATATTCCAGAGTAAACTGGGATATCCCAATTTTCTCCAGATTAATCTGGGTTTACCTGAGGAATGTTTTGGATGTTCTAAGTAAACCTGTTATCACATTTTAGGGCATTGTAGAAGGGCCCTCAGCCTACCACATTCAATGGGGTTAGAGGAGCAGAACCCTAATGTGAATTAAAGGACACTCCTTTAAAACAAAAACTTCTAGAGTTTTCTAGGTCTTGCAGTGTGACTGAAAGGGGATTCTGGCAGAAGTTGATTAATAGAGTTGCACAGGAAGACCTAGAGATTCCCAGAGAAAGCATGTTAATCATATTTATGAACAATTAAATCTGCAAAAGTTGAACCTGCAGATATTGAGGGCTGACTTTACTGATGATAAGATCCAGGGATATATGAAAATAAAGCACATTGGGGCATAAAGGTAGGTGAAATGGAAAGGGTAAGGGCAAAATACCCAAGAGAGTGGGGTAGATAATCTATACCTGCCAGAGAACTGAGATCTGGGACAGGTCTGTCCTTAGTGTCTCACTAGTGGGGAAAATAAGTACTATATGGACATGGCAGAGGGCCTTCTCAATGTGACTCACCAATTGTGGAGTGCCCTCCCCTTGGAGGCCCAGCTGGCATTGTCAAAGCCTTCACTCCCAAATACCAGAAGACCATAAACCACAGTCCAAGGATAAGCCAATAGTCCAACAGAGGTGAACAGCCACATAATAATAGAAGAGAGTCCAAATGTCTGTTCCAGGGTCATGGGCTGATTACCAGACTGTCCAGAGTACCAGGCTGAATCAGAGTCTGTAAGCCAAGGTCCAGGATAAGCCCAGAGTTCAGAAAACACAATATATCAAGAGTCCAATACCATAGCTTCTACAACTGATGTTGCAGCCAGCACCAGGTACCAGTCTGGAGTTCCTTAATTCACAGGTGTTGCCTGTTGTTGGCTCTCTTCTCAACTAATTTCAGATCTGTGCACAGCTGAGACCTTTCGTTTTGCAGGTCCATGAAAGTTGGAAGAGTTAACTCTTCCTCAGTCTGCTCTAAGGAATTTACTTGTACTTGTTCTGCAGGCTGAGAAGTAGCTTCTTCCATGAACATAACTTCAAAGCTTGGCTGAGAATGCTGCTGGGCACCAGTTCTAATACTGAGCCTTCCACCAGCATCACCTCATCCATGCTTCTCAAGCTATCCATGACAGGTATTAATGTCAGGCTAAAACTTGGCTTTTTATTGAAGGCTTTTGTAACTAAGATTATTTCTTCATGTACAGTACATAGTTTAAAATTGTTATAGTTTTTGAAATATTTTAACTATTACTGTGTTTAATATGATTTTATGTGTATCTGTTGACTTAGGGTGATCCCTGTAATTGTTTTCTTAAACAAGTAATCCTCAGAGATAGTTTCGCCATTTCCTTCCTCTGAAATGTAGCTCATAGTATTTGGCATTCATTGGTGGTCTCCCATTCACTACAGGGTTGACTCTCTGTAGGCTTCCAAGATCAGTCGGGATATGATATTTTTAGTATTTAGGCACATACCTTGTTTAAATTATTCATGCCCAGAATTCTGTTGTGTACTGCTTCATTAGAATTGGACAGTCCTAATGATGTCTGTATGCAGTAAAGTGCTGCTATTATGTTCCCACATAGGAGAACCAGCAAAGCGACCAATGTGCATTGGAACTAAAGTGCACTGGTCCTGTAATGTATTGGACTCGTGGATTAATCAACATGTACATTGGGACATTGACTAGGGAGTGCCAAGACACATTGGGGCATTCTTTCCAATATCCCATTACAGAAAAGAAAAACTGATATGACAGGTGGGGAAGGGGGAAGTGAGAGATAGGAAAGCAAAGGTTTGTACACAGCCCAAAACTCTTGTATAATCCCACACACTATTTTGTTCCCGATTCCTCACTCAAATGCTCTGATGAACAAATATATTAATTTACGCTATGCTTGTATAATTCTCAAACTAAACACATGTTTACCATTGCATCGCCGTCTCTATGGAGACCCCGATAAGATCAAGCAATCCCGCTCTTTTCCTCTAATGGTGCCTATTATCCCAGTTGCTCTAGTAAGTGGATAAATTATTGACCAGGAATTACAATCAGAAGGAATAAGCAACTAAACGGTATACGAACCTTGGCAGCAATTCTACTGAGAGAAAGCACTGTTTCTAGCATTTCCTGCCATGGAATGCTAAACAAGTTGCAACCAAAAATCAAATCTGGGCTGACAAAAAATCAACAGTAAAACAGAGAAAAATGAAATGATTCTATGAAAGATCAAGATACTGATCTCAGAGGGTTCAACTAGGATGGAGAAAATCTGCCAGTCTCAATCTCTATGGATTTCTTACTTTTCCACTTCTGTTTTCATTCCATCCCAATACTGTATTGGATTCTGAGAACATCTTTATTTTTGTGCACATTTCCTCCCTCAAAAAACCCAAACATTTTGAATATATATACTGTGTGTGTGTGTGTGTGTGTATGTATATGTATATGTATATGTATGTATATATATACACACACACACACACACACACGCATCTAATTGTTCCACTGATGAAAGTGGAATAGACAAAGTTTGAAATATGGACATATGAGGACTGTGTTCCTTCATGCTCCTTTTAACCTCCAAAATCCAAAGGGCTCATTATGACCTATAAATCTTTATTTGGCTTTGGATCAAACTATCTGAAAGACAGACTTTTCCAATATGGGCCCTCCCGAGTATTGAGATAATAATAAAAAAAGGGCTTTCTCTCAATCCTACCACCATCACAGAGTCATCTGGGGAACATGGAAGAGAAATTTCACAATGGCTGCTCCAAGGTGTGGAATTCTCTTCCATGACCTGCTTTCAACTCTATTTTTGCAGACAGGCAAAGGCCTTTTCGTTTTAGACTTTATCACACAACACTGTTATTTGACCTCATCAAACGTGCCAGCGGAATCTCCATGGATCATTGTGATTTCAGTGGTGCCCATCCAGGAGTGTGGGGAATCAATTGCCCCATAACCTGCATTGCCCAACTCACCTGAGTCCGCATCCCATGGAAGGAAGTGTCTGCTGTTCAGCTTCCCATCGTTGATCCAAGACAACATGGGAAGCTTCCCATGTTGCTACAGAGGTGACATGTGATGGTTCACCTTTCCCTTTACAATGGAGCCCCACTGGAAGTTGCAGTGCATCATGGGTTGGGAGCTGAGGGGCTCCTTCATAAAAGGGAAGGTGAACTGGCAAATGCCAATGATTTTACCCTCATCTGGTGAGGTCATAAATTCTATAATTTCACTTTAACAGCCATTTCAACATTCTGTGGAATTCTGGGGCTCATAGTTTAGTGATGCTCAATAGTTTTCTAGCTGAGCAGTGATAGAGGTCATGGGTGGTAGGTTCACAGATGTGAGGTAGAAGGGAAGATTTGCTAGAATGTTGCAATGTACCTGTTTGGCTAGTTAATGCACTTTGTACTTATGCTTGTAACTTTTATACAATAAAAAATTAAACACACACACGTTTTCTGGCTGAGAATTCTAAATATTTTCCCTAGACAAATCTTAAGATTCTATATGATGTCGCTTTGTCAGTTTAAGTGAAATAATAGTCCTTGTATAATAGTGTACTGTAGTGTGATAGGACCTTTAGCTTTTAACTGGTGGTAGCAGAAGAATGGAGCTGTATTTTTAAAAAATCTAATGTGAATGTACTGTGTTTTTAAAAAAATGTGGTTGTTCTTGTTGTGTGCTTTCAACTCCTTTCTGAATTATGGCTCCTACAGGGGCTGAGTTTGCCGTTAGGGGCTGAGAGTATGTGCCTTGCCTAATGGGTTTCCATGGAAGAATAGGGGTTTGCATCCTGGCCTTTTCAAATAGTCTAATTGCTACCAACACCACCACCCACCTTTAACTTATGTTGTAAGATATTCTGGGCCCCATATTGGCAGAAAGAGGAAATGTAAACACAAATAAATGAAATAAAACATTGTTGTATACCAAGCACCTTCATTTTTTTTTGTTCCTGAACACTCCATTGTACCTTCCATGCTCATAATTTTTGAGGTTGTAAAAAAACCTGCCACACTGTATTGGTGATAGGGTGACCTTAGAGTCTCTATAAGTCAGAGATGGCTTCAAGGAGCATAAAAACAACACTTTGAGGTGAACTTTGGATATGAACTTGATTTGATTTGGAAAAGAACAAGAGTATCTTGGGTTGAATCTGGATTAGTTAGCATCTCTTGCTAGTTAGAACCCTAGATAATATAAAAGTGCTTTCAGGTAAATCTTTGTCCTCAATTTCTTTCCATTCTTCTTTCAAGTCTATGGACTGAAATCAGTCAAAACAAAAGTGACAACTCCACCTTCATCTTGACAAAGAGGAGAAAGACAAAGAGTGCAGTTAAGGACCGTATTGTGAGCAATTTTCCTCCTACACATGTTCTGTCTATCAAGATCTGTTAGGAACTCCATAAAGATTGAGATGTTAAAGCAGGGAGGGAGATATTTTTTCCAGAAGAGTAACTCTACAAGGAGGTGGGAGAATGCGGCATTGAAAAAGAAGTGGAAGGTAACACACACATTGATAATTTCGTAGTTTTCGCTTTGAATGAACTCAGATGGGGCGAGTTGCCCAGCTATAAATTCCACTAGTGAGAGCATCAGTTCATCACCTATTTTCTGCACTTAATACGGCAAAACGTTCCAAGAAATCAAAAACTCAATGAAGTCAATAATACTTTTAGATTAGTATAGGATAAGGTTTTTTTTATTTATTTTGCAATTATTTTTTGAATGCATCCCAGTGTGATCTGATTACCATGGCAGGAGGCATGGGCCTTCTGTTTTCCAACTCTATAAAAAATAAGGTTTACCTAGCTACTACTAGCACATCCTACACAAGGAAGATTATCTTGATTTGTTGGTGGGAATGTTTTCTCAAACTCTCTGATAATTTTATTTATTTATTTTATTTATTATTCATACTTGTATACCGCTCTTTCCTGAAGGCTCGGGGCGGTTCACAGCATAAAATCAATAAGAACAATAATTAAAAACAGTCATAAAACAATAAAAACAGTAAACAACAGTAAGAAACATAATTTTATTTATTTATTTTATTTATTATTCATACTTGCCCCCGTTTTTCAATAAGTTAAAGCAGCAGCCTTACATATTGTTTCAAAAATCCATATGCTCCTTTGCATAATAATATAATAAACTTTATTTATTCCCTGCCCCATCTCCCCAAAAGGACTCGGTGGCTTACAAAATAAATAAAAATAAAATAACCATTCGAAACATTTACAATCACATTTTTGCATTCAGCCCTATATCATATTTAATACTAAGAAACACACCAGCTGAATGAGTTGGGTTTGCCTACATGTTGAGTCAACAGTAATAGTTGACTAGGCAGGTCTGCTGTAGTTAAGACTGAACAACAAGCTGTTACCTAAGTCTGGTTTTTTTTTGTTTAAGTACAAAACAAATCTTTATTATGACAAATAATTTGAGGAAAAGAAATCCTAGGACTCATTGATTAGCTGAGCTGAAGAGGTAACAGACAAGTCTTTGCTTGATCTCTGAACAAAACCCACTTGTCTCCTCCTCCTTTGAAGATTTGGGAAATTTGAGAAGAAGCAGGATATGCAAAACCAACTATGACAAGATGCTAGTGTACATCAAAAGGTCAGCACAGGGTGAGAAGAAAGGTCTAAGAACTTGCTCTTAGAGATACTTAGGATGGACAACCAGCAGTTCCTCCAAATGTACCAAGCCCTGGTAGCATGTCTATGCTATATTATTATTTATGTTAACTTAGTTTCATAGAAGCCCATTGCTGACTGATAGTTGACAGCTCAAGGATCAGCATGACTTCCAGTTTAAGATTTATCCTCTGCAAAAGTAAAATAAATTAAAATATAATACACACACACACAAATATTAAAATGTGGGCTTTGTGCATGCAGAAAACAAATATCTAAGGCAGAAAATAGCATTTCTGCACAGAAAATGGCATTATCTGTGCAGAAATTAACATTTTGTGTGTCAAATTTAAAATAATGTTGCAAAATAATATTCTCCAGAAAATACAATTTTTGCATAGAGAACGTGCAGAAATGGCTGCATTGTGTGCAGATAACATTTTGCTGGGCAGAAATGCCCCCCCCCCAAAAACACCCAACATGCATTTTTTCATGCAGAAACATATTGAAATGCAAATATTATTGCCCTGCCTTGCCAGTTTCCCAACACATGATATATCCGCTGTTGGACCTTTTTTCAAATATTATTTATTTCCTGGGCCCCTTCCACACAGCTGAATGAAATCTCACATTTCCTGCTTTGAACTGGAATATATGGCAGTGTAGACTCTCATAACCCAGTTCAAAACAGATATTGTGGGATTTTCTGCCTTGATATTCTGGATTATATGGCTGTGTGGAAGGGCCCAGGAAAGAAATAATATCTCGGAAAAAATGGTCCAGTAGTGGTTATATCATGGGTTGGGAAACTGGCAAGGCAGGACAATAATATTTGCATTTCAGTATGTTTCAGTATGTGATGCCGATAAATCACAGCATATTTGTTGTAGTATAATGAAGCAAGATTTTTTTTTCTGTTCGATGCATCCCCAAAGTGCAGAAATATTCTTGCATCGGGGCAAGTGGAGTGCAGTTCAATTTAACTAGGCATAACTTTACTATTTGGTTTTGAGATATCTGGTTTGATATGGCTCTTTCCTTCTTTTGTTGCTCATACATAGCCAAGTGTCATTCTCTTCAAATGGAGGTTAAAAAGCAAGCCACAAACTGAGTCAAAATAATAATATTTATATCTTGTACTGCTAGGCAGTTGGGTAGTGTGGCCCTGTTTAATGACATCTCAGTGGACTGTCCAGGTGAACGATGTGTGCCGTGTGAAATTGTTGTATCATAGTAAATCAGAAATGCTATGTATGATCTTTTTTAAAAAATAAAAAAAACATTATTCTTCCCTCCTCTAGCTGTGGTTGTGTGGAATATAAATGAAGCACAGAGGGGTAGCCTGTAAGCATGAAGATACCAATAGTTGACCTTTGTGCATTTTAGTAGGAACTGCAAGTTCAAGAGATAACAGATACTGCTTGGTGAGCTGCATACCAGAGAAGGCAAGACAAATAGCATGGCAAAGACATATTTTTCTAAATGCCTTCTTTCAGACATGCTGACTTTCTGTGGCTGGGTTCTTCCCACAACAAAAGACCTTTCATCAAACCCCAAGTCTGCTGCCTGAAGATCTAGTAAAAATGTCTACTCAATTCTGCTCTGGGCTTAAACACAGACATAAATGAATGTGGGATGGTGTACTATATTTAGCAAGGAGATGCCAATAAAAATTGACTTCTACATGGTATTTTTAAAAAGTTTACATCCATCTTATGACAACCAAGTAATAATACACTTTATTTATATTCTGCTCTTCTCACCCCGAAGGGGACTTAGAGCGGATTACAGGTAGGCCTACACATACTTAGCAGACAATCCCTGCCGTTTCCACATACATACATATAGACGAACAGAGGCAAACTCTGGCCACCAGGGGAGCTGATGCACTCCTCATCTCTCAGCATTCCCAGCATCCCTTGTTCTTCCTTCCGCATTCTTCAGCGTTCCTGGAGTTCTTTAATGGCCTCATAATTCAGTCAAAATTTGCCTCCCCACTTAATGTGGTACCTTAAGTAGAAAATACATTGCCTTTAAGCAGCAGACATAACTTTATTCTGCATACTATATGTCATATGTATTATGTACATATGTATAAGTTGACCACATATAATTCAAGAACAGGTTTTAGGTCCAAAATTGTGGATTTTGATATTTATTTATTTATTTATTTATAAATTCGATTTGGTAGACCGCTCTCTCTGGAGCCCAGAGCGGTTTACAGCATAAAATCAATAAAACATCAATAAACAGATAAAAGACGTATACCCAAAAGCCCTCCCCACAAATGATCCCGGCAAGCAATAATACACAGAGGCAATACATGGCAGGACGGTATGTTGGCAGCTGGCAACTAAGGAGGCATCAGTTGGGACCAAATGCCTGCCTATATAGCCAAGTCTTCACAGACTTGCGAAAGGCCAACAAACCCCGTAGTGCTCGTATCTCCTCCGGCAGAGAATTCCAGAGGGTCGGAGCGGCCACTGTAAATGCTCTCTGCCGGGTGCTCGACAGCCTACAGATCTTCATACTAGGGACCTCTAGTAGATTAAGCCCCTCTGAGCGCAGTGATCTTCTGGGTTTGTATGGGGTAAGACGCTCCCTCAAGTACACTGGCCCCAAACCATATAAGGCCTTGAAAGTTAGAACTAACACCTTGAAGGAGACCCGAATTGATGGGAAGCCAGTGCAGTGCACGCAGGAGTGGGGTCACATGCGCAGATCTTGGGGCTCCCGACAGCAGGCGCGCTGCTGCGTTCTGCACCAGCTTAAGTTTCCGGATCGCCGACAAGGGTAGGCCAATGTACAGCGCATTACAGTAATCAAGCCTCGAGATGACCGTGGCTTTGATCACCGTGGCCAGGTCGCAGCGGGAGAGGTAAGGGAGCCAGACGTTTCGCCTGCCGCAGATGGTAGAACGCTGTCTTGCAAGCGCAGGCAATCTGCGCTTCCATCGACAGTTGCGTCTAGCTGGACCCCAAGGCTCTTAACTAGGGGCTGTGGGGCGAAGTGCCACACCATCAAACGTCGGCAACTGGGTCTCTACCTCCGGGCGCCCAGCCACAAGATCTCCGTCTTCGCCGGGTTCACCTTCAACTTACTGGCTCGAAGCCATCCAGTTATGGCTTCTAGGCAGAGATGGAAATTATCGGGTACAGATTCCACCCTGAGGTCCATCCTCAGAATGAGCTGGGTGTCATCAGCGTACTGGTGACATTCCAGCCCAAAACTCTGTACCACTGGGCGAGTGGTCGCATGTAGATGTTAAATAACAGCGGGGAGAGAATGGCCCCCTGAGGGACCCCACAATGTAAGGGGGGAGCCCTCGGAGGCCACCCTCCCCACTTCACTCGCTGCAGGCGGTTTTGGAGGAAGGAGGACAGCCAGTTGAGGGCTGTCCCCTCACTCCCGCCACCGCCAGGCGGTGTGTCAAAAGTTGGTAATCGACAGTATCAAACGCTGCCGTGAGGTCCAATAACACGAGCAGCGCCGATCCGCCTCGATCCAAGTGGCAACGGAGTAGGTCTGTGATGGAGACCAGGACGGTCTCTGTCCCATGGCCTGAACGGAAGCCGGACTGGAAGGGGTCAAGCCAGGTTGCATCATTCAGGAATGTCTGCAGCTGGTCCATTGCTGCCCTCTCAATTACCTTGCCCGGGTATGGTAAATTGGACACTGGGCGGTATTGGAGGAGCCGCGGGATCTAACCGGGCTTCTTCAGCAATGGACTAACCACCGCCTCTTTTAACTCCTCTGGAAAAGCTCCTTGCTCAAGGGAGCAGTTGACTATATTCAACAGAGGGCCTCGTAACCCCTCCACGATATGATCCATGGGTAAGCAGAAAGTCATCAGCTATAGAGAAGCAGTGCCAGCAGTAATTGATATGTGTGTATGTTAAGCATCACTTTCATTCATACATACATACACACAAATATATATGGTGATTATAACCAGGAAGATGTGGTGAGCGTTGGCCCATGGGTTGGGAAAAAGTGTTTGAATTCTCCTTAGCTGTGAAAACCCACCTGGACAAATCCTAATCTCTTATGTCCCTTCTCCACAGCCATAAAAAATCCAGATTATCTGATTTGAACAGGATTAGATGGCAGTGTAGGCTCAGATAATCCAGTTAAAAACAGATAATGTGGATTTTCTGCTTTGATAATCTGGATAATATCGTGGTGTAGAGTATGATTCATCAGTCTGCTGCATTCTGATTTATATGAGAGAAGATCTCTATTGCTGACAATATTTCCTAACCAATAAATAAGGACTGAGAGACTTTTACTACCATGGCAATAATACCACAATCATGAATACATAGGGACCATGAATATGAATGACTTACAGGTGCATAACTATAAGCAGAGGCGGATCTTACTGGAGGCCAAGGGAGGCGGCTGCCTCAGGGCGCCACTTATCTGGGGGCGTATCTGGCCATGGCTAAGGGCGCATTTGACCACGGCCGCCAGGTGCAGCACATGCAGCGCCCTTGCTACAGGCCCGTTCGGCTAGTGTGGCGCGGGCGGAGCCGCAGCAACTCGCCAGCCCCGGGCTGGAGGCGCCTCGGATGCAGGCCGCCAGAGGCCCCAATGCCGTGGGGAGGGCCTGCCTCCCTGGCCTGCTGCTGCCTACTCAGGGCAAACTCCCATCCAGGGTGCCTCCTCCTGCTGGGACCTTCCACCTTCCCGGGCTGAGCGGGCTCTCTTTTAGCTCGAGCTTGGCCTTAGGTGCAGGGCCGGAGAAGGACGACAGCTGCCCTGCCACCTCCGGGAGTGAGGCCCGGGAAAGGTAAGACACAGTTGCTAAGTCTACTCACCTGTGTGTTAGCTTAACAATGGTGGGATGCTTAGGAACACATATAACACCTTCACTGTAACTCAACCCTCCTCTTATGGATGGTGGGAATATATTCCCTCTAATAATAATTATTTTTAAATGTTGAGTGATCTGGCTTTTTGATATTTGTAATTACCACACACACAAAGCATCTATTTGATAGGTTCCATGTATTATCATGATATCCAATGTATAGAATATTAAGGAATTTAGTGTGATATCCTATGGAACTCAACTCTAGTTTAGGCAGCATAAACCCATACACTTGTCTTATGGATGGTGGGAATATATTACCTCTAATAATTATTATTTTTTAAGTGTTGAGTGATCTGGCTTTTGATATTTGTAATTATCACACACACAAGCATCTATTTGATAGGTTCCATGTATTATCATGATATCCAATGTATAGAATATTAAGGAATTTAGTGTGATATCCTATGGAACTCAACTCTAGTTTAGGCAGCATAAACCCATACACTTGTCTTATGGATGGTGGGAATATATTACCTCTAATAATAATTAATTTTTAAGTGTTGAGTGATCTGGCTTTTTGATATTTGTAATTATCACACACACAAGCATCTATTTGATAGGTTCCATGTATTATCATGATATCCAATGTATAGAATATTAAGGAATTTAGTGTGATATCCTATGGAACTCAACTCTAGTTTAGGCAGCATAAACCCATACACTTGTCTTATGGATGGTGGGAATATATTCCCTCTAATAATAATTATTTTTTAAGTGTTGAGTGATCTGGCTTTTTTGATATTTGTAATTATCACACACACAAGCATCTATTTGATAGGTTCCATGTATTATCATGATATCCAATGTATAGAATATTAAGGAATTTAGTGTGATATCCTATGGAACTCAACTCTAGTTTAGGCAGCATAAACCCATACACTTGTCTTATGGATGGTGGGAATA